>RHPI01000638.1:743081-800702 GCA_009103225.1 Chlorokybus atmophyticus
GGGGGGGGGGGGGGGGGGGGGGGGGGGGGGGGGGAGGACACATGCTTTTTCCCCACACAAGGGTCAACCTGCTCGTTCAGTCAATGTGGCATTGGCTACGGCAGCCTGCCACAAGTGCGGAGGACAAGGACACTTTGCCAAGGAATGCAATCGCGCTATGGACACGCTCCGGTGCACCTTCTGCAACAAACAAGGGCATGTGAAATGTGTGTGTTACACCAAGCGTTCAGAGCTTCGGCCTCAGCAGTTCAACAGAGGGGAGAATGCAGCTCGAGGGGGAGCGGTAAACAGAGGCAGAGGTCGGGGGGGAAGCAGTGCGACATGGGGCAGCAGCACAAAGAGTGGAGCATGATGGTCTGCGAAGGGAGCCGGAAGAATCCCGAGCAATGGTAGCACAACTTTAGCTGCAACTGCGGGTCGACGAGCCCAAGTACTCTGGGTACGCAGCAATGTGTGAATTAGTGAAGTGGGCGGCTACCATGGGCATGGAGGAAGAAACCGAGGAGGGTGAGCAAGCAGAAGAGAAACCCACACCCCAACCTCCACCAGTTCAACAACCTGACTTGCCTCCACCCCAACGTCAGCCTCAACCTCGGCCAGCGGCAACACCACCGTCACAGCCTCATCGATTGGCTCGCACACTCTCCGCCCAGACTCCAGGTGCCACCTGCGCAACGCATGCGAGTGGAGGAGGCAGTGCTTTCGCTAGCAGAGGAAGCACATACCCTGTCATTTCCAGAAGCGGCACCAATCCCACCACTGGTACACGAGGCAGCTCACCTGTTAGAAGGAGCGGCACAAGTGTTCGCAGGATGGGCAGAGGAATTACCTGTGTACCTGAGGCCAACAGTTGAGGAAGCACCCACAATGCCAAGGGGTACCGTGCGGTTCTTTCGAGAAGAAATACGACGCTCGCTGATGCCTGAAGAAGCCCCAGTGTTCGCGCATTCTCGAGAATGGGTTCAATATGTCCTATGAGGACGAACACTGAGCAGCTGCAAGCGGCGAGAGTACCCGTACAACCTTCTGACCAGCTGCATTGGCTGCAGATGATCGTTAACGAGTTCACACTGCTGGACATACCCAGATGGGAGGCAGTGGAGGAGTGGGTCGCACGGTGGTTGACCGCAGCAGCAGGGGTGTTCGACGCTTTCCTGCGTGAGCCCGCACGACACATTTACGAGAGTGACAGAACGGCGGTGCCCGCAGCACGCGATTTTATCGCTTGAGCAGGTCCACGGAATACCGGTGCGCAGGTGGTCACCACAGAAATTGAGGAGCCTCGCGCGCGGGCGGAACAGATGCTGCACCTCACTCCACACTACGACACACTGCTGCTGCAGTATCTGGGGGGGGACCATCACCTACGAGCGCCGACAGCGAGTGCTGGAAGCAATGGCAGGCATACCCATGGCCACTCTCACCAGATATCAGCAGGCACGCAGACCAGGTCAGCCAGAGGTGGACAGGTTCATATGGGGGGCTGTGCTACTGCGTGAGGCTGCAGGGCGAGTGATGGCGGAAGAAGGCCGCAGCTACCAGCGAGAGCAAGGCTACCCGAGGGTCACGCCAGAGATGGCAGATGGCTACACGCGTTCCCACGTCACCCACCAGCTATGACACAAAGGCTGGCACACATGGAACGCGAAGGACGACTTCACCCTCAGATCCTGCGGCGCATTTGGCAGGAGCTTTTCTTCTCCACTGCCCTGTTGGACCTGCCAGAGACAGTGCCACTTCATGATGAAGGTGACCTGGAGCACGAGACAAGGATCCAGTTGTCGGAGCTGGTGCTGCAGGTGGGCCAACAGCAGCCCAACATTGATGACACCGTCTCCTGGATCACGCGGCTCCACGGGTATGAAACCAGCAGCTTGAGCATCACGATTAATGGTATCATCGGCACGGTGCAATACATATTGCTGAAGCCCATGCCACCAATCGCACTGTTCGGCATGGACTGGTGGAGGGCGTGGCTGGTCTGGCAAGCTACAAGGCGGATGCGTACCACTATTGACTGGCACGCACGTGATCCCGAATGGAACACCTGGAACGGGTTGCGGACACCTTCAGCACCTCACCTGTATGCATTACGCATACGTGCGCACGACGTGGCCTGGCGCGACGCTATGACAATGTGCTTGGGGAGGATATGTGACCGGACAGGACCGACACCAAGGATACAGCCACCGCACAAGAACGGGCTGCAGCGGCTGTAATGCGGGTGCGTATGCCGGCTCATGACAATGAAGGACTGTTGCGATGGACCAGCATGCTGGTAGTGGAAACTGCACATGACCTCTATCGACAGAGAGAGACGTTTCCAGTACGGCCAACCTCACGAGTGGTACCTGCCCTCATGTTTGCCACTTCTAATGAAGCACAGGCAGAGAGAGAGCGACTCACTGAGCGAGAAATTTGCATCGAGACGGCAGCCGCTCTACGAGAGCCGGGCGTATATGACATGGACATACGAGGAGGTATGCGCATGCGCTCAGACAAGCCGTGGCCATAGCGCTTGCGAGCTCTGGTTGCTGACATAGTCCAATGCGAAAGCGCATTGTGGGTCATCCTTACTACCGGTGGGAGGAGTATCAATGGATGCTGGTCTTCACAGCCGCCATGCAGGTGGCCACTGATCGTGCCAGACGACGCTCATGGGGCTAACCCCGCTGCATCAGCAGAAGTTCAGCCGCCAAAGTCCATATGGCCTAGCACGCCAGCAGCAGAGGTACAACAGGGAGCAGTTCCGGCACCGCGACCTCCACGACCAGCACCACCACCACAACCAATCTGGGGGGTCCCATGGCTGCGACAAGCAACCCTACCTCCGCCAACAGCCATAATCATGACGCCTGAAGAACGCCTGGCACGCGATGAGGTATGCAGTCGTGGATGCTGGACAGTACACTGTATACATGCGGCATGCATTTCACGGCATGCGAGGGGGCGTCACCGCTGACAGACAGTTGCGGACACTATACTGGCTGAGGAATACTAACTTCCCAGCACTAGACTTCGTCAACCAGACAGGGCCTCGGCACCCACACGGGCACATCTTACCATCAGAATGGCAAGTGGCGCTGGTGCAACAGGCAGCTGCAGAGGCGTGACAGATGGAGCTCGACCTGGTGGCAGCAACACAGCAGCTACAACAGCAGGATCCCAGGCACTATCAAGGACGCCGCCGTGGGCAGCTCATACCAACGCGCAGGAAGTATCGCTCGCCTGACGTAGCACTGGTGGACAAGCGTGCGGCACATGTCCTCGTAGACGGGTTCGCGCCAGCACATGGGTTGTTAGACACCCGGGCTCAACCAGCGATGTTGGGGGCACGCGCGGTACAGGCGCTGGGCATTACCGACGCTGATCTCGAGCCCTGCCCGTTTGTCATCAGGACAGTGATGGGGGAGAAGAGCCGGGTGCGCGGTCAGACACGTAAGGAGCTGACAGTCATGATGGTCGGACTCGACATGAAGGAAAAGGCGCATCGCGTGGGCACAATTCCTCGTGCCCGCAACTGACGGTTATGACGTCCTGCTTGGCACTGAAGCTATGATTTGGGCTGCCTGGTGAATGTGTGGACAGGCATGGCACATTTTAGACCGCACAACACGTGGCATCAGTGTGCGCGTTTTCCACTGCAACTCTACCCACCTGGCAGCGCGAAAGCTAAAATGCTCGAAGCACGCCGAGAGAAACGGCCAGCAATGTTCGAAGACACTGATGAGGTGGGGGCCTTGCCAGCTACAGGCAACGCGGCAGCAGCACCACGCACACGGCTAGTGATGATGGCATTGCTGGAGGAGGCTGAGCTGGCACCACACCCTGCCATTGAGGACATCATCGAGCACGCCACCGTGACGGTGGTACCACCACCTCCAGCACGCGAACACGCACAACAGGCATTCAGATCGCGACGACAGTTAGCACTGCTGGCAGACGACGCGGCATCACGAACCTTCTTGCCAGGTCGCATTTAACCCACAGACGAACACCTGAACACCGGTGTGGTGCCCTTCACGCGAGAACGACGCGCATGAGGGTTGGTGGTGTTGGAGCTGTTCGGTGACATGTCCGGTGGGCTGGCGGCATTGCTGAACTGCGGCCTGCCGGTGCGCAAGTATTATTACTGTGATCCAAACGGGGCGGCACGCACGGCAGCCGCACATCACTGGCACCGGCTTCAGCAGTATCACCCGCTACAGCTGCCCGCATCGGCACTACAAGGAGCACTGAAGGCATTGTCCATGGGCATCCGCATGATCACCCCGGCACATCTCAAGGCTTTGGGGGGTGTTGACCTGGTCATCGCGGGTTGGGAGTGTCAAGGCCACTCACGTGCCGGGCTAGGTAAAGGCTTGAGTGACCCACGCTCAGGATTGTTCCGGGAGTTAGTGCGTGTGGTACGCGCTCTGCAACAGTTACAGCCTACACGCCCTGTGGCTTATGTACATGAGAATGTTCATTCAGCAAATGACACCCGCGCAACGGCTTGTGAGGACTATACTATGATCTGCATTGTGCTGGGCGCGCCAGTGTTTATGAACGCTGCCAGGCACGGCTCACATTGTTTACGTGCTAAATGGACCAACCTGGCCACGCGTGAGGAACTTTCTTGGATGCAGGCAGGGACATCGACCTCCACGGATAAAGGTGTCATGCCATCCTAGAACCAGAGCGGACCTCACTACCAATGAGACGAGATGATCAATGTCCTTTCTACAGTTGCAACTTCTGGGGTAAGCCACGTGCTGCTCTGCCTACCTTGGTGTCTTACCCTGGCTTATACGCTTTTCGTAACGGAGGGGCTGGCATGCTGTGGGATGAGCAATTGAGGCAGGCATCATGTGCTTTGGAGCGTGAACGTGCTATGGGCTTCTTATCAGGGGTTATGTCCACCTCCACCCTTACCGATCAGCAATGCTGTGAGGTGCTTAGCCGTACCATGGATCAGAGCAGTATGACATGGTTATTGAACGCCGCATTTGTCTTGCAGGATCGCCATCACCGCCGTCGAGGCGACACTGCTGGGGGTGGTATACCAATGACAGCCTGCAGGATCCAGTCACGCTGAATGCACAGCTGGCAATTTTACCCGAGATGGAAGATACATTGCACCTACCACCGATGAGCCAGTAAAGGTGGAAACAGGGAGGAGCATCGACGAGATTGCCACACCAGAACAGAGGAAGGAGCTCACAGAGCTGTTGGACAAATGGAGGTTGCGGTTTAGCTTCAGCATGAAAGAGCTCGGCAAGTGCAACTTCTATAAAATGTATATCAATTTGGAAACACAGTAACCCATCTTTCATAGACAGCACCGGCTGGCCAAGGTAGAAGAGGAGCTGGTGGAGAAGAGATGCAAGGCACTACTAGAAGCGAGGCTTATCGAAGATTCGATCTTTGACTTCGCAGCGGCCACCGCGATGCCTCTCAAGAAGAACTCGGACGGCAACTGGACAGAGAGAGGTATGTGTGGAAATTATCGGCCATTGAATGGGCACACAAATCAGGACCGATACCCCATGTCGACACCGGACAATATATTCGACGACATCGAGGACTGCACCTATTTCTCCATCCTGTATATGAGGCAAGGCTACAATCACATTGAGATCAAGGATGCTGACAAGATGAAGACAGCATTTTGGGGAAACAGCCAACCATATCACTGGAAGGTTATGCCCTTTGGCTATAGAAATGCGCCAGCCAAGTTTTAAAGGGTGATGGACAGGGTGCTCAAAGGACTGACCTTCGCTGCTACATCAACGACATTTTTTGTGTTTAGCCGCACGCCAGAGGAGCACTTTCGACACATTGAACAGGTATTACAGCGGTTGAAGGAAGCAGGCATGAGCTGTCACGCTGACAAGTGCTAGTTCTTCACACCGTACCATACCTGGACAATTACATTGTACCCAACGGCGTGACAGTTCAGCAAGCCAAGGTTGACGCGCTACACAAGGTACCGGCACCCGTGGATTTCTCCACCTTACGCGCATTCTTAGGACTGGCTAACTATAACCAAAGATTCATCGAGGACTTTTCTAAAATTGCCAAGCCATTCAACGATGTACTGAAGAAGGCAGTGGGATGGGAGTGGCAGGTCGAACATCAATAGGCCTTTGAACAACTCAAGCACAAGTTGGTGTCCGCACCAGTGCTGCGTAGGCTGGACCCCAACAAACCATTCGTATTACACACACACTGGAGCCGGCTGGGATTGGGGGCAATACTGTGCCAACAGGGTGAAGACACAAAGGAATATGTCATCATTTAATCGCGAGCCGCAGCAACAACGCAGCGGAAGCAAACTACAGCAGATACGAGGGTGAGTGCTTGGCAGCAGTATGGGCGATTGCATATTTTCGGCCATTGTTGTTCGGAAGAAGTTTCAAGTTGCTCACTGATCATCAGCCCATGAAGTGGCTGATGATCAGCCAGAAGCTCACTGGCAAGCATGCCAAATGGGCCCTCATGCTATAGAAATTTGATTTCAACATCGAGCACAAAGCCGGGGTTGCTAACATGGATGCTGACGGGCTCAGTCGCAATCCAAACCGGGAACAATGGGATCGTACAGGGGCGCGCCATGACCATGTTGCCGCTCTTAGGGCCTCAGTGGGGTTGGCCGAACCCGCCGCAACGAAAGTAGTCCAGCTAGACCCGGTGGACACAGACACGGTAACGATAACTGGACAGACCAGCAGGTCTTGCATTACCTAAAGACCGATGACATCCCGGAAGGTGTGACCGCCAAAGAGAAGGACCGCATCTGTCAGCGGGTGAGGCAATACTCCTGGCACGACGGTAGCATATGGAGGAAGACACCAGCTGGATTACGGCATGTGCCAGCACCTCAAGAGCGCGAAGCTATTGCCACTACCTTGCATGAGGAGCTGGGCCATTTCGGGGTCAAATGTACCCTCAGCCTGGTGCAGGGCACTTACTGGTGGCGTGGCATGACTGCTACAGTGCAAAAGGTGGTGTCCACATGTACCATTTGTGACCGCATCAGGGCCAGCTTACCACCCTTAATGTGGAGTTGCATCCACTGCCCATTTAGGGGATGTTCTACCGGTGGAGCCTCGACATTGCCGGCGAGTTGTCAATATCAGCAAGGAAACACAGGTACATATTGGTCATGATAGAGCACTTTTCCAAATGGGTGGAGATTGTGCCACTTAGGACAAGAGCAGTCAGGGTGTGGCTAGTGCCTTCTTGGACAATGTGCTTAGTAGGTTTAGGGCGCAGAGGTCTTGACGGACCAGGGCTCTGAGTTTTAAGGGGCCTTTGACGACTTACTCACCAAGACGTATATTAATCACTGTCGCACGTCCCGTGATCACCCACAAGCGGACGGGCTGGCCAAGCGCATGGTGTAGACCATTAAAAAAGCCATCAAGCCTTGCGCAAGTACTGCGTGCAGCATGATTAACATAATTGGGACAAGGCACTGCCTTGGCTGACGCTTGGGTATCGGTGCACGCGACAAGCGTCACTCAGAACCTTCAGCCCATACTTCTTGCTGTCTTGACGGGAACCGCTATTGCCATACCGGGTCCGCCGCGCAGTAGGACAAGTGGTGAGCGTCGACACACCAGCCACCATACTGACAGCGCTTCGGGAGCGAATGAAGATGTTCAAACGGCTGATGCTTATGGCCATGGCCAACCTGCAGACAGCACAACACAGGGATACTGCTCGATACGAGCATGTGCGCAGCAGGTTATATAAAAAGCATATTCGCAAGTTTCAGGAAGGCAATTACGTATATCGACAGAAGGTCACCCACAACACCTTGAACACCAGCACCGGCACGAAGGTGTTCAAGATTCGCAAACTCCTACCTACCAGGGTCTTGGAGTTGGTAGACCACACTGGTGCCACCCTCAAGGATCACACAAAGCACAGTGCTCCCTGCCACCGTCCACATATGGAGGAGGAGGACGAGAACGAGAACTTAACCTTTCATCCCCTGCGTAGCCATCATTGCAAAGGGTGCGGAAGTGCCAACCAGGATGCAGATATGATGTTGTGCAATGCCTGCCAGGACGGATGGCACAAGCACTTTTTTATATGCCGCTACCCGACATCCCAGAGGGCAAGTGGTACTGCGATTGCAGCAATGGAGGACGAGTAGGGACCAGAGAGCTATCCAACCCGTGGAGGACCATTGGGTTTAACAAGGGGGGTAGCCTATTGACTCTCTTTTAGCCTGTTATGTGTGCAATTTTGAAGGCATAGCTCGGACTGTACAAAGATTAGTAGGAAACCTTGTATTATACTGAGTGCCATCAGGCGCCACGGTGGTCTGTGACATTCACATGGGATGACAAGCAGTTTGTCAGTACAAAGTAACACTGTCCTAGAGAACTCCACGATACTATATGGCACGAAGGTGTTAAGCACGACAGCTGTCATGCGATGACATCTCGTAGCAGCGGAAAGCCTCAAGGATCTTACAACCAACCACAACTGCTAGGCATTTTAGCATACATCGACGGTAACGCCAATACCTCAAACATCACATGGTCGATGCATATGTGACGACCGTAGGATGACCAAACGCCACCGACATCAGGCGGCAGATCAACCAGCAGCAGACGGCGGTGGGCGACAGGAACAGGGAGCTCGGCGGCGCAGCGGTATGGCAAGAGGTGCAAGCAACATCGAAAGGCTTTGGGCGGGAAGAACAGCGGCGGACGTAACCGTCAACGCCGGGTTCGTTACCCTTGGCTTGCAGCTAGGCATATATAAAGCATGCATGCATGTGTAACAATTAGTGAACAGCAAGTGTTCAAGTGAAAGCGGAGTAACAAGTGTTTGCTGTGCATATGCTGGTTGCTTGCGTGTTCACGTGTGTGTACATCAGCATCGCTCGCATTGTATGCTTGGCTGCTTGTGCCATGCAATTGATCCCTTAGATGTGCAGTATACAGTACATGTGGTTTTGCTGCATGCACTTTGTAGCGGTGTGTTGTTCCTCCCTTGAGCAAATAGCATGCTGACACTCTAGCTGTTTGAGAGTGCGTTCAGCCTGTTGACTCTCTTTTTGCCCGTTATGTGTGCAATCTTGAAGGCATAGCTCGGACTGTACGGAGATCAGGGGAAGACCTTGTATTATACTGAGTGACATCAGGCGTGGTCTGTGACATCCACATGGGATGACGAGCAGTTTATCAGTACAAAGTAACACTGTCCTAGAGAACTCCACGATATAATATGGCACGAAGGTGTTACGCACGACATGTGCTTTGCCGACTACGCGCCGATCACACCCGTGCTGGGCGGGTTGGAGGCCAATGAGGCCTTATGATAGATTGCATCAACACGAAGGCGATTAACGCTTCTCACCAGCCACTTGCACAACTGATTGCGGTTTCTTTACAGTACCCTTCCCACTCCAAACACGCGCACACACGCGCGCTGCTCACACACACACACACGTACTCGCACCCATCCACTCAAAAGCGTACTTCCGGTGCAGTTGATCTTGTGGTAGGGGCCTGCCCACATGCAAGCAGGCTTGTGCGTGAAGCGCACACTGAAGCCAAAAACGGCAAAAAGTGGACTGCGGGCCATACGCACTTACTGTGGCCACACATCAGTCACCTCGGACTTTACAACATGTGGCGCAAGTCCTTTGTGTCAGAATCAGAGTGCATGCGCGCGTGAGCACAACAGACAGTACTGGGCTGCATCAGAAACAACAGCTCTCTATTACAGTACATGCATGCAGTAGAAGGGCACCGCACACAGGCCCACATTCTTGTGCTGCAGCTTGCTAGATATAGCGATGCACTGCATGAGAGTGGTTTGAGTGCCAAGCGTGAATATTTATGCATGTATGCGGAGGGGAAATGGCATAGGCCATCCCTGCACGAATGCAGCAACTTGGTGACTGTGTGGCGTATATGTGGTAGATGTGTGCATGTTGTGGGCATGTACTCTGTGCCAATAGCAGCACACTGTCTCTTTTGGCCATGGCTTCGGTCAGCAAATCTTTCATAGAATTGTTGCTGATGAGTTGTTCATCGTCGTTCATCGCCGTTGCACCTGTCGATAGGTTTGTGGGGTTTGCATGTGGTTGTCGTGTTTTGTGTCTGCAGATGTGCGCATGGACTCAGTGGACTAAGTAAGTGTTCGTTTTGCAGCAAGGGTAGATGCGCTTGAAGACAGGGCATGTGAAGTTGCTGCGTCAAGGTGCTGGCACGGACATCACGGTGAGTGCTGGAGTGGATGCGAGAAAGCGTGCACGTGTGCATGTGTATGTGTGCGCTTGCATGCGGGTTTGCGGATGTGTCCATATGCATGGTATGTTTCTGTGCAAACGTTCGCGAGCGTGCCTAGGTTTGCTGCATGTGAATGCTGTCACTGCCAGTAATGAGTACCATGTTCGTGGCTGCTGCCAGACAAGAAGGTGCAGACTTGTAAGAACAACACACTATTGTTGGTTGACTCAAGCAGAGTTCAGTTCAACCTGAAGCCGTTTGCTATCATTGCGCAGGTAGCCCACCATTGTCCTTATGGCCATGACCCAACATACCAGTGCAACCTTGTTAAGGCGCTGCCTTCTATTGGCGTGCGGTGCAGCAACGGTGAGGAGAAGCAAGGCGGCCTGTTGGCTTGACCACTGCTGATCTATGACCGACATATGTTGTACGGTGTGGGCGTGCGTGTACAGACGGGGAAGTATGACTTCAACCAGCCGCTAGTGGCATGGGCACTCAACTATCCGTATGGCGCCATGGGCATGGTCCACACGGTGGAGATGCATCCCGCGTGTCACACCAGATGCTCACAGCCCCACACACGTGCATCCGCGTGCGCACGCAGGCAGTTGCATGTCAACATGCGGATGTTGCTGTTGGCTACAGCAAGCACTGCAACTCTCTGCATGGCTGGCTGTAGCACCACGAGTCTTGCCTGTGTGGGTCGACATCAACAACAACGCCTCGCGCAATATGTTCTTGCAACTGGTAAGAAGCCTGCCTGCGCTGCGCTGCAGACCTGTTGCTTTTGGGTTGACGTTGATGAGGCATCCAGTGAAAGTGTGCCAACTGCAGCTTGGTGCTGCTATTGTTGTTGCGTGGCAGGGATTTGTGATGGACGGCGTTTGTGTCACTGGGGTTGACAGCAAACTTAGTGACCCAGCGCAGTAATGATGCATTTGGCTGCCCACCTGTCAGATATACACGCGCAGGGGTGCGCGTTGCCTGGCCCGACGCGGCGCGGCCCCGCGGCGCTGCTTGGCAAGCAGGCAGCGCTGCTTGGCAAGCAACCAGCGCGCGAAACTTCGCAGCAGCAAACTGCGTAGCATGTATGCAAGCAGGCAGCAGACGCCTGCGCCACAGCGGCAGCGGGGCCTCTCTCTCCCTCTCTCTCCGCTGGGCTGCTGGAGACTAACTGACGGGCAGCAAAGCCAACCCCCGCAGCCCCGCGGCGATGGCGGCCTCAGGGGGGCCTCTTCTGCCGCTGCTGCTGCCAGTGCTGCTGCTGCTGCTGCTGCTCGGTTCAGGTAAGAGCTGCTGCTGCTGCTGCGCATCAGCACCCTGAGGCAGTGTGCTAACACGACTGTGGCGTGTCTGCTTGCTGCGCGCAGCCGAGGCGTCCGTCCCGTCTCTTGCAAGCGCCAGGAAAGTAAGTGCGCAGCTCTCCCGCTGCTGTTTTCTGTTGCTGCTCCACACCCATCCCCATGCCCATGCCACAGCACGTCGCCTAGCGGCTTGCGTTGCACGACAGCCTTGTTGCATGGACACGGTGTTGCACGTCCGTCGCACTCACGCTTTGTTTGCTGCAACGACTGCAGGGTTGGGTCTCCAGAAATTTCAGGCGGCTGTGTTCACCGGGATCCCCGGCTGGCCCGACTTGAGCACGACTGACTACGACCCCTGCAATCTGGATGGCATAACCTGCACATCATCGGGAGTCACCAAGATGTAAGCAAGCAAGCTCGCTCTAGTGTGTGCTAGTTGGCTTCTTCTAAGCCGTCTGCCATCGCGGCATCACCCCAGTCGAGCTCACAAACCAACGTGATGATGCATGGCTTGTCTTATAGGTCCTTGCCTTCCTATGGCTTACGAAACGACCAGCCCTTGACCGGTCTCGACGACCTCGTCAATCTAGAAACACTGTGAGTGCTCCTGTTTTTGTATGTACACCGAATTGCTCAGCAGATTGCTTGCAATGTAGAGTGCTTTCACCGGAATCGCGTGAGCGGCATTGGCCGGGGGACAAGCCCCACGCGACAGTCATTTGTTCCACCTGCAGCACTTACCCTTGTTGCATGCGCAGGAAGTTGCAGCAACAATTGACAGGACCCTTGCCTGATTTGCAGCTACTCACCAAGTTGGTTACCCTGTAAGTGTTGATGTCGAGTATGCTTAGCATTGCGCTGTCGGTCGTGCTTTGTGTAGCATACCACTGCACATGGACTCTTGTCCGTTCCATCACATATCCTAATGGATACATACACGCGCAGGGATTTATCCGGGAATACGTTTACGGGACCAATACCAAGCACATGGGGTAGCCTGACCGCTTTGCAAGACATGTGAGTTATAGACACGTTGTGTTGCAACATCCTTGCAAGTGGACCCGTTGGCTTTGACATGGGGGATGGACCAGCTGATGCGCATGTACATGCATATGCAGACGTCTTGTTGAAAACCAGCTGTCCGGACCACTGCCGAGCACACTGAGCAAGCTTGTCAACCTTAAGATTATGTAAGTTGTGACTACATGTTGTTTGTTACAACATGCCAGTTTAAGTGTGGAGGCTGTGAGCTCGAGTGTGCAGTTCGCACTCTGAGGTGTCAGTTATGTGGACCAGTCCGCTCTTGTGACAGATGTTGCCACATGTGTGCATATCAATTGGTGGGCTGATACGCGCATTTATGCGAAGGTTGATTGATTATAATGGCATATGCGGAGCTGTTCCTGTTTGGAGCACCAGTGTGTACTTTAGTTGCCAATTCACTCTCATCGGATATCCTTGCCCTCCTTCCCCCTCGCCCCCTCCGCCTCCTCCTTCCCCTCCTCCACCTCCGCCCTCTCCTCCACCTCCGCCCTCTCCTCCAAGTAAGAACGTCCAGTCGTTGAGCGCTCGAGTGACTGCTGGCAAGTGTCAGCTGTCGTACGCTGCTACTCTGTGCTCACAGTTTTGCTTGGCGCACTAAAATGTCCGCTTTGCGTGCAGCCCGTCCGGCGTCTGCCGCAACTGTCAAAGAAAGTAAGTAGTAGCTTGCCTGTCTGCCATATGTGTACAATGTGTCACAGCGTAGCGCTCTGGGCTTTGCATGGACACCAGCATGCGGTTGTGTTCTGCCACACACGCACAGTGCTCACTCACACACGCTGTTGTCGGTGGCAGTGGCGGGCCTTCGGTCGTTGCAAGCGGCCATCTTCTTCTATGAGTATGATGAATACTACAACAGGCAATTGGTGAGAGGCATCGATGGTTGGCCTGATCTCGCCGCGCTACCCGACGACTACGACGCATGCACCTTCCTCACTTGCGATGGCGGAGTCATTACCCAATTGTGAGCACGTTTGTGTGCTGGTTGTTTACACTCATACACTTGTTTGTCGTGTCGTGTACACCTATACTATAGTGTCGTGGCTGAACTCAACCCTTACCATCAATGCGTGCCCTTCAGAGATTGGAGTCCGACTCGTAGTTCACCCGACCCTAGAACAAGACTTTACAACGACAAGCCCTTAACCGGACTCAACAACCTCGTCAACCTTCAATACTTGTAAGTGTGCTTCACATATACAACGAATCATTAAGTAGAGCTCTTGCAGAATCATGATATGAAGAGTGTAACGGCGCTGTTATTGGTTGAGTGCGTCGCTTTCGAGGCAGGCCACATGCATTGTGCATCATTGCAACTTGCAGCAACCAACATTGTTGCGCAGAGACTTGGACAATTGTTACTTCGGTGGGCCCTTGCCTACGCTCAGCCAACTCACCAACTTGACTTACTTGTAAGTGTTCCATGTGCAACTACTGTACCTACCCTGAAAGGTCATGCACAACGCAACGTGCGAGTGCTTATCGAGCATCGCATGGCATGCGATGCAGGGATCTCGGTGGGAATTATTTCAACGGATCGTTGCCATCGGAGTGGGGTAGCTTCATCAAGTTACAAGCCTTGTAAGACCTTGGTTGATTTCTATCTCAACGATTTGCTTGTTGTGCATATGCAACGCCTTGATACAAAGCAATTGCTAATGCGCAGGAGGATTGGCAATGGTGATAACAACCTTTTTGGGCCGTTGCCAAGCACATGGAGCAACTTAGTCAACCTGCAACACATGTAAGTTATCATTGTGCAGCATGTCACACCGCTACATTACACAGTAAAATGCACCCATGGGCGTTCACCACATGGATATGATATTGCTTACACATATAACAACGCGTACAGGGACCTTGCATTCGCCGGACTTTCAGGACCCTTGCCGAGTACATTGGGCAATCTAGTTAGCCTCCAAACCTTGTAAGTTCACCCGGTAACGAGAGGTTACAGTTTGCAACAATGTCTCATTACGTAACACCGGACATACCCTCGTGCGCTGCCATCACATCATGTATTGTTGATTGACATGCATGTATGTGCAGGAGCCTTGAAGGAAACAACTTTGTCGGATCGGTGCCAAGCACGTTTGGCAACTTCATCAACCTCAATTCTCTGTGAGTTGTGACCATGCATCATACCGTCATTGCACAACGCATGGCGTGATGCACTCCTAGGACTTGTCAAGGTTTCCCTATATGACAAGTCATATGGACATGCATGCATACATACATGACTCTGTACAAACAGCTGATTAGACCGTTGCAACGGAGCATTGCATACTACTGACACACACTCGTATGCTTCCATTACAAGTGTTGTTGATTGACATGCATGTGCAGGGACCTCTCTAACAACAAACTTAAAGGATCCGTGCCAAGCACATTAGGCAACTTGATCAACCTCGACACTCTGTAAGTTGCGACCATGCATCTCATTATTATTGCTCAACATATGCCTCTTAGGTCTGTCGAAGGTTGTTTTATCTGACAAGTCACGGTGATACATGCGTATATATACAGGGGATTGTACGGCAACCAGCTTGTTGGACCGTTGCCACGGAGATTGAGCAACCTAACGAAGCTCACATATATGTAAGTTGTATTGTGCAATGCACATTGTGTCGTAGCTGCCAATCATCATGTGTTGCACCATTGTGCTTTCACTTCAAGTTGTATGCTCGTGTATGCATGCAATCTAAGATAAGATGTGCAGCGACGTATCCGACAACCAAGGGCTATGCGGCAACATCCCCCCGTTTGGAAGTGCGGTATACATAAACTACTCCAACACTGGCCTTGGCAGTCCCTGCCCATTGCCTCCCCCTCCCCCACCCCGTCGTTCTCCCCCTCCTCCTCCTCCAAGACCTTCCCCGCCGCCTCCTCCTCCTCGTCGTTCTCCACCTCCTCCTCCTCCAAGACCTTCCCCACCTCCTCCTCCTCGTCGTTCTCCACCTCCTCCTCCTCCTCCTAGACCTTCCCCGCCTCCTCCTCCTCGCTCTCCGCCTGTGATCCGTTCCCCTCCGCCGCCCCCGACAGCCTCCCCGCCTCCTTCTCCTCCTTCTCCTTCTCCTTCTCCCTCGCCGAGGCGTCCACCACCTCCCTAATCATCCTGTCATTCTCCGTTCTACACGTATGGGAGTATGGCAGTTGTTGAGATCAGGGATCTGATTAGCCACGTGAGTAGCAGCCAGAGTTCTTGCGGCTTATTCTCCCTTGTGAAGTGGCTCATATTTCGCATGCTTTTTCCCCGAGACTTGGCAGGTATCTACTGTTTCCCTTCCATGCGTTGGCCAGTGCCCTTCATGCCTGTAGGTTTGTGGATGTGGTGGTGTTTTTGGCGACTTGTACTAGCTGTGGATATTGAACTCGAACCCAGCTCCTGATGCAGTTTATCCCTCTCACACTTTCCGCTGCCTGCATTGGAGTGTTGGAGGTCTCATGAAACGCGGGGTGCGCGACAAACTCGACTCTCTGCTCCAAGCCAATAATAAACATGTAGCGGTCCTTTCAGAAACACAGCGCTCTCCGCCCGCAGCACACAAGAACAAGCTGGGTAACGAGATCATGTGCTTTGCCGAGACGCCGGGCTGGGCGGCTTGGAGGCTGACCAGGAGGAGGAGGAGGAGCAAGAAGGTCATGCAACAGTGTGACTCGAAGCTTTCACTTGCACAACTGACTGGCGAACCACAGCCCCCCCTCCCCCCTCCTAACAATGCTCGCGCGTGCTTACGAACAAAAGCACACACGCACATG
Organism: Chlorokybus atmophyticus; assembly: GCA_009103225.1. Classification (NCBI taxonomy): domain Eukaryota; kingdom Viridiplantae; phylum Streptophyta; class Chlorokybophyceae; order Chlorokybales; family Chlorokybaceae; genus Chlorokybus; species Chlorokybus atmophyticus. Next base: position 759,424 of record RHPI01000638.1, read on the forward strand.
TTTACGCAGAATCTCACAGACAGACCTGGACATACTTGTGCAGTTGATCCTGAGATGAAGCCTGCAAAGTAGCAAGGCCAACCAAGCCAAGAGTAGCATGCCAAAGCCAAGAAAGGCAACAAGTGGTGTGGGCATACGCACTCGCTGCAGCACACATCAGTAGTCGCGGAGTCCAACATTTGGTACAAGTGCTTTGTTCCAAGTATTTGATGCACAAGAGATGTTGATTGGCTGCATCATGGGTTGTGTACACGGGCCTACATTCTTTTCGTGCATCCCTGCATGCGCATGCATGCGCGTTATACTGCAACTTGTGTAGGACATGCATTGGATGAGGGTGGTTGTCAAGCGCGTACGGTCACGCATACAAAGGCTACCGCCAACATAGCAACAGTTTCCACTAGGTGCAAGTACTCGTGTGATTCAACTCTACTCAGCCAGTCTTCTTATGATTGTCATTGCGTGCTCCCCGCCGCTGTGTTTGGCTGAAATGCACTACCTTTAACACGCTGCCTACCCAATTCTTGTGAGCTTTTGACACTCTGCCAGCAAGAAGTACACCAAAGCCAAGTGGGCCCCCTTGTTATAAGCACGCCAGCCATCAACAGCAGCAATGTCCAATAACCTCTTTACTGTCAGTTATTTGTGGGCATACAATACGCCTGCCATTTCACGAAACAAGAAAAGTGACTGAATTTGTACCCCAACTTTCAAAGTCATAGTTGAGGCAGTCTTGCTTGTGTGTGTGGTAACACCAGCCCTGGCTATGCACCTCAATCCAAACCAAGCCGCTACACGTTGGTGCTTGAGGAGGAAACACAAACAGCAGGAGGCCTGGAAGGCAACATCAACAGTCCCATCCACCGCTGGCTGGCCCGTGTGTCTCACTTCCCAATGCAGAAGCGGCTGAATATCACATTGAGCACGTCCTCGGTGACGTCCTCGCCGGTTATTTGTCCGAGCGCGAGGGCGGCCTCGCGCAGGTCGATCGTCCAGAAGTCCACGGGCAGATCCTGCTCCACGCTGCTACGCAGACGCTGCAGCGCAGCGCGCGCCCGCACAAGCGCCTCAGTCTGCCTCTGCTCATGCAAACACAACCCGACATGAACCCAACATGTTGGAGATGATGGTACCATCGCGCACACCGCATCTTGCTGGGATGGGGAACAAAGCTTTGCATGCCAATGTGTCACAGTTTCCTGGTGCTGTATTGCGTCGGTATGGCGGTGCGTTGTGTTGTTAAGTTGATTTGAGTGGTGTTGCTGTGCGTTGCGTTGTATTCAGTGTGTTGTGTCCAGTTGTGTATGTCTTGAAACCTCACCTCATTGACGGCCCACGCCGCCCCGCCTTCTTCCGTCCGTCCCGCGCCAACGATGTCCAGTAACGCAGCCTCAAGCGCGTCAATGCCGTCGCCTGTGGCGGCGCTGAGTGGCACCACCGCCGCGACAGAGGATTCGTTGGGGACGCTCACGCCGGCCGCGGACGCGCGGTCCACCTTGTTGATGGCCAACACCACGGGCGCGGCACTTCTTAGATGGGAAGAGGAGGAGGAGGATGTGGGGTCGGGTTGTTGTTGGTCCCGCTCCAAGACTGAAACTGGGGTGTTCCTTGGCTCGGCCCCTTCAACATCTGCATGCGTACATGTATATGTGGAAGTGCGCGTGCATAAACACGCATACACACACACACGTACGTGCACACGCACGTACGCGCGCGCACGCACACACACAACCAAACAACATCCCATACACAGCTTCAGGCCACACTCCTGCAATGCAACACACATTGCGCAAACGTACCCATTGACTTGTATAACTTTGGAGCGAGTGACATGGGACCGGCTAGTTTGCCAGAGGACTCCATGTTGGCATCCTCATTATCGACGTCATTGACAAAGAGGGCTCTGTGGATTTTGCCGTCATCTTCAGTCCATCCGTCCTCTGCGCTGACAACAAGCACCACCACATCCGCACGCAAAGCTGCCTCGCGAGACCTCTCCACGCCTGATGCAACCACATCGTGTCAACGAATGCGAAACAAAGAGCATGGACAAGTTGCCCATGGATCTGCACGCACATCAAGGTGTTACACAAGCACATGCATACACGCACGCATTCAGACATGCACGCATACACACCCACATGTACGCATCAACACATGCCCACACGTGCACGCGTGCTCACGCATGCCGACGTTCACATGCATACACATGTACACGCCCGCATGCACCAGATACCAGCCCGCGCGTACGCGCTTTCCCACCTATCCGTTCCACTGTGTCGGTGGTGTCCCGTATGCCGGCTGTGTCGAGCAGTCGCACTGGGATGCCGTTGACCACGACGCCGGCCTCCACGACATCGCGCGTGGTGCCGGGGATGTCCGTCACGATCGCGCGAGAACTCTGACTCCACTTGTTCAGAAGACTGGACTTGCCGACATTGGGACGACCCACCAAAGCAACCTGCAAGACATTGGGGTTTGTTGAGGTTGATGTCGTTGTTGTGTTGTGGCTGCTGCTGCTGTATCATCATCATCATCATCATCATCATCATCATCACCATCATCATTGTTGTTGTTGTTGTTGTTGTTGTCGTTGCTGCTGTTGTTGTTTTTAGCCTTATTGCTCTTGCTCTAGCTGACATCATCGCTGTTGTTCTTGTTGTGCTTGTTCTTCACAAAGCAATACTCTACCTCCAGTCCCGCCTGCAGCAGGTGTCCCCTCTTCGCGGTCGCGAGCATGTCGTCGACGCGTCGCGTGAGCGCGCGCATGCGCTCGACGAGGTTGGGGACGTCCAGGTCGGGCAGCTCGTCGTCGAAGTCGATGCGGGCTTCGAACTCCGCCAGCAGGTCGATGCACTCGGTGCGGAGAGAGGAGACGGCCTCGGCGATCCCACCCTGGAAAGAGGTAAGGTAGTCATATTTTCAGAAACAACATGCACAACCTCAACGGGCACATGCGCATTGAGTAGGTAGCTCATGCGGACAACGGAGGATTCGCACACATACATACTGATGTGCGCGATTGTGCACACACGCATGTACACGCGCACACTCTCTCGCACATCAGTGGCGGCACACACTTGTACACGCACACACGCGCATGCAAACACGCACATACACATACACATGTGCGGGCGCTCTCTGACGTGTGCGCATACAGTAATATGCACGCAGGCTCACACATTTGCATGCGTGTGTGTATGCGTGCGTGCGCATGTGGCGCTGCATGTCGGGCACACGCTCACCTTCATTGCTGAGAGTGCGCTGGCGGCGGCTTGCGAGGTGCGAGCGGAAACCAGCTGCTGCACGCTCTCCGCTTGCGATAGGTCCAGGCGGCCATTCAGAAAAGCGCGCATGGTGAACTCCCCTGCCAGGCACAAACACACGTGTTGGCTGTGTGACATCGCACTCTCATCAACGGGTACTCGTGAACAGGCACGCTATGACGGGGTGTGCAATGCATGACTGTATCACGCATATGCTGTACATACGCACCAGCTCTGTCACAACACACATATACTCATCGAGTCAACTTACCCTAATAAGCTATGTGAATGAATGCTACGTATGCTATGTATGCTATTCACAGCTTCACGTGCATGTATGCGTCAATTACTTGGTTCAAAGGGTTGAAGAGAGAGTACCAGGCCGTGCCAGTCGCGCTCCTGCGCGCAGGCAGACGTCGAGCACCCGCCGCGCGCAAACCGGACCACCGTGGCCCTGGAGCTCCACCACGTCCTCGCGCGTGTACGAACGCGGCGCGAGCATCGGCAACAACAACACCTGTGGAGAGAAAAGTGGGGACAAAAGCACATGAGGAAAGGGCTAACACACATACACGCGTGTACCAACACACAAGCCACACATGCATGCAGTACCCATGCACGCGCACACAAATCCACACAAACGCACATGTGCACAGGCACACATGGGCACGCATACGCGTATGTGTGTTTGAAACGCATACATGGGGGGTGGAGTGTGACATGTAATACGTGTGTTTTGAGCTCATATACACGCGCACACGCACGCTTACACCAACACCCACATCCCCACCCCCCCCCACCCCCCATCCTCTCCTCACCTCATCCACCATCTCCCCCGTCTCAAAGTCCACCACACTCCCGTACACCACGCGGTGGCTGCGCATGCGCCACCCGATGCTTCCCGAACCGTGCCGGAAGACTCTTTGTGCTATGGCTTGGGCGTCGGGTCCCGACAGCCGCACGATCGCGACGCTGCCGGGAGAGAGGGAGGAGACGGAGACGGGGGTCACGATGGAGGCGATGGTGTCGGAATCGTAGGTTGGACTGTGGTGTTGGGTAGCATTGTCGCCTGGGCATGATTGTAAGCATAGTTGGGTGACACACCTAGTTGGTCAACAGGAGACATACGAGCGTGCGCACGTGCTTGCATGCACATGTGTATTCATGCGGTGTGCAATGCATCGACAAGAGTGTGCGTGCCTGCACACGCACGCACGCAAGCTGACCACACATATGTCTTGTGGTGGTTGTTCAGCTTACATGCTTGCATATAATCGCCAAAGCAAGCATACAAACACAATCAGGTCATGATGCTCGCACGGCGGCAAGGAGAGATGGCATGTTATGACTGCTGACGTGATTGCCAAAAGCACGATTGAATAGAAAAGTTACCTGAGTCTGAGTGCGGCTGCCTCGAGGCACTTGTTATGTTTTGCTGCGCTACACGTTGACTTTGAACTCTATGCTTTCTGAGCAACGCACAATCCGTGCCCGCTCCCCAGCGCAAGCCACTGTTTCTGCATAACATCTGTTGCTTGTTGCAATGCCTGCACACATACGAACAACTGTTGTTGTTGTTATCGAGCACACCTGATCGAACTGCGTCGCATGCAGCGCACGCAAGTTGAGTGTGCATGCATACACAGGTGCGAAGGAGGAGGAAAAACAAGGTCCTCGTTACGAATATAACAGCAAACGAAATCAACAGCAAGGAATGCTCATGTCAGCAAGCCACCGGTGACAAAATGACTTGTTTGCGCGGAATACGCTGCTCTGCATTTGGCATCTTTTACCTGTTATGTTTGCAGCCCGGCCTTGCTGGACTCAGCGCTGTCAGTGCTGTGAGCATGGCCATCCTTGGCAGTGGCAAAGCGGCCGCCATTGAAGAACCCATGCTGCTGGCACCAACTTCTGGACTGTAGACCTTGTGGTTCACATCAAGTAAGCTACCAGTGGAAGGGAGCAATCTCAGAGGCGGCGCTTAGACAGCTTCATAGCTTCAATCGCACAGTTCTGAGCCTTCCCACACACCCTGAGACAACCTCTCCACAAGCAGCATTCCTGACCCCGTGAAAGAGCTTGCTGCCGCCTCGCTCTCAGCTCAGCTGTGACGAGATGTTATCAGCGTCGCTACTGACATGCGAGACGTCCGTAGGAACGCCTCTCTTCTCCGTCGACTACAGCGCCGCCGCCGCCGCCGCCGCCGCCGCCGCCAGAAGTGTTGATGGTATACTACCGTCAGTGTGCATGACACTGACAGCATGAGCGTTACAAAGCTCCATGCCATGCGGTGCTCTCCAAGTGTTGTGTCGGCTGATGTGTGGCATGGTCAAGTGTAATGCCTGTATTGGCAGCATTCATGAAGACAACCGGCGTAGCACCCAAGGTGTCGATGATTCTGGTTGCTTGAAGGTCAAATGTCAAGGTGGCGTGCGGCAAGTTGGCCGTCGCCAAGTGCTCATCACGGGAAGTGACGAGTGAGGTGCGTGTATGTGTGTCCACACGTACCAGTACATTGTTTTGATTGCCAATATGATCAACTGCTGATGTGTCGTGTAGAGTTGCATCAGGGCTAAGCAACAAACGGCACTTGCTTTGCACCGGTGTGTTTGTGTTGGAAAGCATCAATCCATGAAAGATATGACCTTATGTGGCCTGCTAGTACTGAGCCAAACGACAGTGGTGCACACTTGGGTCAAGGCCTTCCCGCAAGGTATGATAGGGAAGGCTGTCATTCGAGGTGTGCATCGTAGTCATCCGACAGCACTTTTGCACATCGCCAAAGGTCATGTCTGTGGGATTGATGCTTTCCAACACAGTATTGCTTTGCACACCGTAGGCTAGTTGTTTGCCTTGCGCCATTCTGTACAATACAGAATGAACAACTGGTCACAACGGCCATTGAAAGAATGCACATGTGAACACACTTGCGCGTCATTGTATGTGTCTGTGCACCTCATTGGTTGCTTCTTACCAACAATGTAGTGGTAGGTAGTAGTAACGACGAGTGATTGCATGGTGTGATCTGGCTGCAGATAGAGTAGTAAAAATAGTTGCGTCATTTCGTGCGCTTATAATTTGAGCGAGGACCGGCCGAACTAGCCGCTGCCTTAGCAACGAGCTATATGTTCATATGCGGCACGCGCAACATATCACACTTGCGTGTGCACTGGACTCACAATACAGCATGCGATCTGAACACTGTAAAATAGAACTTGTTCCAAAGAGAAGCGCATACAGTCTGTATATATGTATATATGTTTTATGGTGTGCATCATCACTTGTGTAAGGGGAGTGTCCCAGGTAGTGCTACCAGGTGCTGTGTCTGTTGATTGCGTACCTTGACACAAGCGTGCAGAAGTGCTTCCAGTACTAGCCTAAAACCCCCTCCATGCCTACTGAATTGCTAGGTAGAAGTAGTCGTGCTTGTGTGGTGTTAGCGTACCTGTCGGCCATGGAGACAGATGCAACCCTGGCCACGGAGTGAGAGGCGGCGTGGGCCACTCGACACCACAATATAGGCGGCATGGGCGGCGTAGGGGCGTGATGAGGGTGTGATGCTGGTCATGGCGCTGAGCGCGGTGTGTGCGATGTGCAAGACACTACTGTAATATGTGATATATGTAATATGGAGATATGGATTATGTTAGATATAATTATATCATTGATCATAAATGCGATCGCATATGACCGTGTGCGTGGTATAGTAGCATAGCTTGCGACACACACTGCACATATATATATATATAAATATATATATATAAATATATTTATATATATTGTTGCTTGTTATGCTTGTTGTATTCTTAATTACCATTGCCTACTCTCGTGCTCTGTTCTCTGTGGATATACGTGAATATGTGTACATAGGTAATTTGTGTTGGTTAGCTGCTGAGTCCTGCTGTTGCCACATGCACAGGTTTGCCATAAGTTTTGCAACCTGAGCACAACAGAGGCACACGCATCTGTGCATAGAGTATTGCACATAAGCCACTGCTACGCGAGCACCCGCAGTGTGTATGCACAGTGATGCGAGCACTCATGTGGCTGTGGGCATCAACAGCAGCTGCTCGCACGCACCATGCAAGTTTGTTTGCGCACCTACGCACCCATGGTCATCTGGCATATGCCAGCAACAGATTCAGTAATGCGAGCAGCGGTATGCCAGCCCCACAACTCTATTGCCAAGTGCAAGTTCGGGATTCAGGAGCCACCCTCCTTTGCTGCCAGTGTCAGCTGCATCACACTATGTCAAGCCACAGCCTGCAACACAGACCAGCATTGCCTGGTTGTGCGCGGCTGCGCAAGCTAACTCAAAACCCTCAACCAATGCCGTTCTGTACAGCACACTAGCACTAACCTCGCTAAAGTGTTTGGGTGGCGTCCTCCATGTGGCGCACCTGTGGCAATGTATAGTTGCCACGTGATAAATGTACACGTGAACCGAACATTCCGTGCAAGTCTTCCTGTGCGACGAAGCACTGCACCACACCGCACAAAGCTATCCAGGAGGCCTGGGCTGAGGCACTTGACAGGGAATGTACCAACAAATGGGCTGGTAAGCGATCATCAACCGAGCGGTGGTGGGGACTGCAGATGATGCAAGTGCTGCTGCTGCTGCTGCTGCTGGTGTGGGTGCTGAATGGCCACTGGTGACTGCTGCTGCTGATGAAGTTGCTGCTCGTGCTGTTGCCTATGCTGTTGTTGCTGCTGCTGCTGTTCTGCTTCCAATTGCAGCTGCTGCTCCTGCTGCCGCTGTGCTCGCAACTCATGCGCTCGTCTTCGCAGCTTGTCGCCGGATGGTTTGTACAAAACGAGGGTGACGTATTTGCTTCTGTATCGGTGGGTGACACCCATGATGGTCGCATCTGTTGTCCTCGACTTCTCCACGTACGCGTGATTCAAGATAACATGCTGCGGCCGCGGCAACAGAGCTGGCGAGTCTCTTGCTGGAGGAGCGTTCAGCAGTGTCAGGTGCAAGTGCGGCGGAACCGTTGGCGGCTCCTTGGCATAATCATCAATGTTCCACATAGGATTGTCATAGCTTGCATATGGAGATCCTGACTGCTCAAAAGCAGCCATGGGATCTTCCGTGGCCGGTGCAGGTTCCTCAACTTCAATGACGTTGTTCACATTGCCCTGTTCATCATACATGGCTGGTTGATCGGGGGCATACCTGAAAACACCAAGTTAGCACATGAAACACCTTCCACGTGTCTGGACTCAGTCTGCGCTGTAAGGGCTGCTAGTTCCACTCACCTCCATTCCCCATCCACAATGAACTTATACTGGTAGACACCAGGCAGCAACATCTTGGCAAGTAAGAACTCCTTGCCACTTCGCTGCATGCGATGCCTTGTCCTCCACCCATCAAATGTGCCGTTTATATAGACTTCACTTCCTCCATGTGTCCACCTGTTTGCCCAAGACATGAGTTACTCATGATTGTATTGAGATAAAGTAACAACAACGCCATCAGGCTGCCCTTGAACAACCTTATAACAGTGGCAACAGGCTGAGGTTCTGCAATGCCAGAGGTCTCCGGACCACTTAGCCCCATAGCAGGTCCATCCAGCGCAAAGTCATCTGCTCGAGGTATTGGTTGCATAGGTATCTGCACGACACGCTCAGTTCAAAAGCCAGCGTTTGTCTGCAATATTCCTCCGTAACAACCCAACAGCAAGTGCTGTAAAACACGTCAATGTCATTTGACCATAATATATGATATGTGCAAAAGTCTGCTCACGTGTTCCGCCCAGTGTAACATCAAGTTGAGGGAGTGCATTCTCAACAACTGGACTCATGACACGCATCCCTGGCGACTAAACCACGCCTATCCTATAATGCAAGATTGTCTTCAAACAACAGAACAACTCCAGTTCTGGAGTCAACTACAAGAGGTCAATCATTGAAGAAGGACTTTGGTTATCCAATAAAAGTGGCCTGTGTGCTTGCAATGTGCGCAAGATCCAAACCGGGATTGATGGTGCTGACAGCGTGCTGTTTAACTGAACTGAAGCATTGAGCCGCGTGCACATGTATTTAAACCAAGAACATGCATCGCCATGGCAACCGATAGCCGTGGAGCTGCAAAACTCAGAACAACGACAATGCTGGAAGCACAAGACCCAATAAACCATACACTCCAATCCAAGTCAATGCAACACCAGGTTTCTCGTTGTGCTGCAGCACAGGGTGCATTGCAAAGAGTATGTATTGCAGGGGATTTGAAGCGGTAACTTGCAGCTATGCAATCATTTCGACAGTGATCCAACAAGCAGTCGACTAACTGCATGCAAAATCCACGATGGGCAAGGCGCCAATGACCTCTCACATAATGAGGACAAACCGAAATAATCAATTGCCATACCTGAGGTGTAAACATGAGGGGCGAGCGATCCATTGCAGGCGACCCCGGAGGACTACCCATGCTTCCAGCCATGTCCTCAGCAGAATCCCGGCGTCCTCCGCCACCGCCAGAGCCCATGCTGGTTCTGCCCGCTCGTACAGTCCCGCCTCCTGCACCTCCTGCTCCTCCTCCTGCTCCGGCCCCCTTGCCGGAGCGCACATGCATGTTCCCCATGACAGCTAGGATTTTATCAACGCCGGCCACCGGCCGCCCTCTGCGTCATGGATGAGCAGCAAACTAGCTACTACCACTCTTCAAGGTGGCTACCTACGACGGCCACCTCTCGGACAACATCAGACACGCCCTCAAGGGCAAGATTGCAGCGCCTTCAGGCCCAACCAACCCACGCTGCTACTGCAAGGGCGGCGAGGTGAGGTTGAAACGTCCGCGCAATCCACTGAAGCTCCTTGCGCCCGCCAGGCAGCAAAGATGATGGTCTTCAACAACGCCACGCGCGCTCTGTGCAGCAGTTGTCGCAGCGCTTTAAGGCAGCCCCAGCGCACCTGCGCTACAACAACAATGCCGCCGACCTCAACGCCGACACCACCTCTGCCGCCAAGCACAGCAATGGGCTCCAAACCCTAAAGCAACGTTAGTTTGCCGGTGTGACGTTAGCAGTTGTGCCTTCCCACTTTGCTTCCTTTCTTGCTACCCTCCCATTGTTCCTTCCTTGCGCCCCTATCACGTGCCAGCCAGGCCAGAACTGGCCAGGCCAGGCCAGGCCAGAACTAGGTCAGGCCAGACCAACGCCAGACCGGGGAGGAGAGCGACTTGCCGTTGAGGCCAGTGCGGAGAGCGGGTGGTTGAGTTGAGCGTCAGGGGTGTAATCAAGCATTGTGTGTGATTGCGAGTTTCAGTGCCCAAGCGGGAGGGCAAAGGGAGAGTGTTTAGCCTTTCAAGATGGTGAAGCTGGACAAAAAAGTCAAGGGAAGCAGCAAGGTACTCAAAACATGGTCTCAAGTCAGAGAAATTGCGTCCATACAAACAGCTGTAGCATGTGGTATACTTCCCAGAACGGCATCAGTCCACTTGACTGACGCCGTTCTGGGAGTGTTGCACACAGTTGCGTGGGTACAACAGTTTCTGCCCTTGTCGCTATGTGTCAACCAACCCACATTCTTTCCTGTCTGTTGGCTCCAAAAATCCTGTTTCACATGCTTGCTGATAGTGGTGTCCTGTCCTGTTCGTCTTTAAGCCTTCATCCGCTGTTTGCCGTCCACGCAGGTGAAGATGAAACCGTTGACAGAAGAGGAGAAGCTCATACGACTGGAGATGCTGGCTCTTCAGGTAAGAGCTGAGGGCCCAAACAGTGGAAATAGAGCAACGTAGTGATACCTATTCAGATGGCAGTGGTTGGAAGAAAGAACAACCATGCTAGTATTGAGTGGTTGTCTTTATGACGCACGCGCACGCATACGCACACGCGCACGCGTGCAGTTTTGGCAGAAGCACATCACAACTCAACAGGGCACACAGCATGCAACACAACGCCGTCAGAAAAACGTGCGTGTTGCAGTATTCTATCCACAACCACTTGCTGCTGCACCAACCGTCCTCATTGTCTCAGCAAGAGGAGTCCCGTCGTTCCCGCGAGGAGTCCGCCCGTCTGCGTCTCCAGTCCCGCCTGGCTCGCGAGTCCGAGATCGCGCGCGCCAACTCGCTGAAGCTGCACGCCCACTGGCGCGCCATCATGCGGGGGGCGAAGGCGGAGGAGATGAGGGCGGGAGTGGAGATCGCGGCGCAGAACCATGAGAGAGAGGTGGGGGGGATATGTTGTTTAGTGATGGCACGCACGCACGCACGCACGCTGATACCAACACTTGCCTTGCTGCAGATGGACAGGAAAGACGCCATGATCCAGATGCTGGACCGTGACCTCGAAGACGGTGCGTAGTGGTTTGGTGTGGTGTGGGAGGTGCTCGGGTGTGCCAGTGTTCCTGCTTGTTGTGTCACTCAACATGAGTAACAACTGCGTTTTGCAACGCTGCAGCTGAGGAGCAGTACCAGGTGGCGTTGAGGAGCCACCTGCAGATCATCGACCAGATAATGAGCCTGCAGTTCGCGTGGACTCAGGCAAGTGGGGTCGTGAGTGAGACATAGTACTATGCAATGTGGCCTGATGATACAGAGTGTTGATGTGCGTGAGTCACGCAGGAGATCACGGATGAGTTCAACACGGCTGTGACAGCACTGGAGCAAGAGTTTGAGACGGAGCGCAATGACTATACAGCTGCTCATGCCCACCAAAGGGTAAGAGTAGTAGTAGCCACTATGGTCTCAGCTAGATAGCATTGCGTGTGCATGTGTGCGCGTGCGTGCGTGCGTGTGTGCGCACGCGCGCGCGTGTCTGTGGTCGTGTCTGTAGTCACGCTCGACAGCACACAACAACGCTGTCATCTGCGCGCATGTGCGACAACGTATTGCTGAGATGTTGTGTCTTCCTGTCGCGCAGAAAGACCTGCTAGACATGATGTCGGCGATGGAGACCGAGTTCGGGCAGGCCGAGTCCGACGCCAGACAGGTACGACTGACATGTCTGTGCGACAATTTGTCCAACCGAACCAACACAACAAGTCCAACGGAACTCGACGTGTGCCTCATGCCAGGAGTTTGAGAGCGCGCGCGAGGAGATCCGCAACCGCCATGCGGAGGAGTACAACGTGCTGAAGATTTCGCTCGAGTCCACCATCGAGGAGCTGCAGCGACAGTTCGACCACGCCCACCAGGTGCGGTGCAGAACAACATGCAATGTAACAGTAGTTACCAGAAGTTACGCCATACTGTTACAACCGGTATCACAACTACCACCACTGGCACTGCTGGTGATACTGGTGCTGCTGTTGCTTGGTATCGTGTTTGTGGCAGCATGTGTGTCGGTCAGCATCACTGGCACCAAGCTCTGGTACTTGCAGACGTGTAGGCCACTGGTACAAGTAGCCCGTAGCATCTCTGAACAGTGCCACTGTGACTTCTGCTTTTAGTACCGACATGTCATTTCCAGAAAGCAGTAGCATCAGTGACATTCGGCAGGTATGAGATACACATACCCACCCACACACATCCCCCCCCCACCAGGCCTACCTCTCCGCGACGGACCAGCGCGCCTCTTCGTTTAAAGAACTCACCGAGCGCGACGCCTCTTCGGCCTCGATCATCGAGAAGCGCATGCGCAAGCTGTCGCGTCTTCAGGAGTCGCTGGCGGTCTGGCGCGCCAAGACGGGGACCAACACGCGGGAGTGGGAGGGGAGGAACAGGGCGCTGAGGGAGGAGAAGGAGGCCATGGCGGGACACTATCAGGTGGGGAGGGTGGGTGGGATAGTGCATTTGTGTTGTGATCAACTATGGATGCATCGTGACCTTCTTTGATGTGTAGAAACTGAGAGGGCACATGAACAAGTGGAGGGCTGCGGCTGGTGCGCGTGTGGCTGCGCGGTGCGCGCGCTCGGGAGCATGCCTCAACTCACTGCAGGAACGCCTTGCGCAGGTCCGTGCTTTCTGTAACTATTGCGCACACACACACACGCGCGCACACGCACACGAACACGCACACGCACACGCGCACGCGCATACGCATACGCATACGCACACATTTTCTCACTTGCAGCACCTTGAACCACAATTTGATGCCAGTAATGAACAGCGTCACATATGCTGCCACTGTACGTGAAAGCACTTGTAGTTTGTACCAACACACCCATATGTGTGTTCCCGTCAGGCCGAGAGGATTCTTAAACTCGGGGAGCTGAACCGCAAGATGGAGACGGAGAGGGAGAAGGTGCTGCCGTTCCACCCGCTCGAGCCGTGTGCGGGCAACAACAAGAATGAGGAAGGAGAGGTGTGCAGCTTGTTCTGTCGTATGGGTGAGACAGCATGATGAATGCAAATTGTCTAATGACTTTGTGACCATGCAGGAGGGCACAGTGCCCAAGGAGCTGATGCTGACGGCAAAAGAACTGGGCTTGCAGGTAGAGTGGATGTTGTGTTGGCTTGTGTGTGTACTGACGTCGCACAACAACATGCGTTGTGACAACCTTGCGTGTGGGTGTGTTTGCGACGCTTGGTGTTTTTGTATCAGATGGGAGATGGTGCACAGAGTGGTGATGCAGCCGAGTCTGAGGTGCGCATCAGTACTGACGAGTGAGAGTGAGAGAGGAGACCAGGCTTTACGTTGGTGTGTTGATTGAGTTGTGTACAAATCACCTTTGCAGGTGCCGGTGAAGCCCATGTCTTCTTACGCCACGGACGAGAACGGCAAGATGGTGGAGGAGTGGGACTACCTCAACAACTTCTTCAAGCGCTACAACAAGGTAACGAGGAGTTGTTAGTGTCACACAAAGTGGTGCAGAGCGATTGTTTGATAGGGAACTGCCACGTGTCTCTGGCTCACTGTGGACAAATGTAGGCCAGGTGCATGGTCAGTGGATACACATACAGATACACGCACACGGGCATGCACGCAGATGTACAGGCACACGCGCGCGCGCGCGCACACACACACACACCACACACGCAGGTCCTGTTGGATAAGCTGGCGGTGGATCAGGAGCAGGCCCGTCTCCTGAAAGAGAACGCGGACCTGCGTCAGATCCTGAAGCAGTACCTGGACGGCATCTCCGTGAACCACGACGTGCTGACGGCGCCGCAGGGGAACCCGCTGTTCGTCGTCAACCACAAGCTCAGACTCAACGCGCCGGCGGCGTATGAGGTGCAACGCAAAGCAGCATCCAATGCGCAGATGGCGTGAGAGGGATGGGAGTGGCATGGGAGTGTCATGAGATGAGAGTCGGATGATGGCATGGTAGCAGTGTAGTAGTAACAGGACATGTATAAATTTTCGCGAATGTGTTCGTTGGTTTGCTATCGGGGATATGCCTTGGCATGCACGCAACCTGCAACCAAGCTGTCTTTCTTGCTTTCTTCTACACGCACTGTTTTCGGTAAGGTATAGAACGGGCTGATCACGAGTTGTTCGTTGCTGTCTGCCTGCAACGTTCCTGCCTACTGTTTAATTGATTATTCCCGCGCACTTACAACTTAGCACATCCAGAAAAGACGTAAACGCAAACACCACATTACACCTCGTCATGCCAAAGTAATAAACTGCAGTCGCCAAGACAGTGTCTGACACGCATGTTTGCTATGCAACATGCACCGCCAAAGCAGCTTACAAGAGTCCAGCATCACGTGCAACTCCAACTTGCGAGTCTGCAACACTCGGGGCGCACGCAATTGCAGCGACTCAGGTGCCAAGGTTCACAATCACAACAAGTCATACTTTGTACTTGCGATTGATATGTGGTAATCAAGCTGACTTTGGTAGTGGTAAATTATAATCAAGCCCACATACTGTCTGTTAGCGCAGCATGCGCACAGTACAGGACTACGATGCAGAAAGGGACATGCACACATGTTGAACGAGCGCAAGGCATCAGTGCATGCTCTGGACTTCTGTACACACAGACTGGACGCGCGTGCAAAGGATACACATGCACACATGTTTTTGGCAGATAGCGTCGTCAGTCAAACATCAAATAGGCAACGCTTTCTGTGCTTGTGAGTGTCTGACTTGCGCATATTATGCACATAAGGTCTAGGAGACGTGCCTGAGGTTGTCATCAATGCTGCACAGCACTAACACAAACTAAAGCATCATTTACCACAACTACGGATATTATGAGATATACACAGCGACAACCGTGCTTGCTAGCATACCGCTCGGTAGCCAGGCGGTGCTACCGCACACCCAGCCTGACTACCCACAACCAACATAACCAACTCACGCTCCTATGCACAATCTGCTACACACATGTGACACAAGTACGCAGCTGCCGGCACACATGCATAGCGCGCGTGGATGTCTATGTGCGGTGATGCAGTTGTGCATCATAGACTGCGCAGAGGAGTAGCTCCTCTCGCTTGTGCGCGCGTTCAACAGTGTCTTAGCCACTGTTGGCCCCAAAAGATGTGGCATACCTGCCTTCCGTTTGGTAGTACAATGGGAAGCCCACCACCTCGTTGAATTGCTCAAATGATGGCAGCTGCAAGGGAGCTGCTATGAGTGTCGATGTTAGACATCGCCGTCGCCACGCAGAACAGACATCAGTCATACTCATAGTTCACACGAGTACACCAAAGACATGCACACCGCGGATGGTGGCGGCATATGGCCGGACTTGATGGCAGCCAGAGCGTCTTCCATAGACGTATGGAAACCGCCATCAAGGACAAAGGGTACACCACCTGCACATGCACAACACAACATCCCAGTTACACAATTGAAGTAAGGTACATCACCTGCAGTAAGGTACTTCCCCTGTTGCAACGCTTACCAGCTTGTAGCCGATATCTTGCAGTTCTGCTGGAGATAAAGTGGGAGTTTTACCGCCTCCTTCCAACATTCACCTGCAGCAAGATGCATGTTAGTACACGCACGCCAACACTGCCTGTTGGCGTGCGTGTACTAACATGCATCTTGGTTTGAGTGTGCGAACATGCTTGACCAGTGCAGGTGTATTCCCAGCGGCTTCCCATATGGCTCGCATTTCTTCAACGTTCTCCAGTGCGTCGACGACCACAATATCAGCACCAGCGTCCACGAAAGCGCGCACACGGCACAATCTGCACAGATGCCATGGGTGACACACCACAGTTGCATCTTCACATGCGCAACATCCATGCAAGTTACGCTTCTCCGAGGCTGTCGGTTGAACGGGCATCAGAGCGCGCCACAATCAAATTGTCTTGGCCTTCATATCTTTCATCTACTGCTGCTCTGATCCTTGCCAATGCTTCCTACCATGCACCCCACACGCAAGTTGCGCATCTTGTCACAGATTCAATTTGGCATTCTGATACTGATAAGCACGCAGTCCTCCAGACCTGCCTGTCTATGACTGTCTTCCCTAAGGTGTGTCCGCAGCGTTTGGGCATGACTTGGTCTTCAATCAGAATGCCTGCAAAGCCTGCACGTGCATACCCCCGTACTGTCCTGCATGCAAAGCCCACCCACTTGGCTCTTGCTTCCAATGGAAGGAGGCATGGCAGCAACATGCAAGAGATCAATTGAACCTGCGTACGTTGACGGCATTGCCATAGCCAGTGTCTCCATCACCAATGACGGGTATGCCAACAGCATCAACAATGTTGCGTCCCTGGTCAAGCATCTCTGCAAGAGCACAAACGCATTAGCTCGCACCATCAGCAATGACAACTGACAGGCATCTATACAGCATACACACCTAAGTCAAGTCAGAGCGCACTACACAGTGTAGTGCTTGACTTGGATGTGAAATACTGTACCTCCATATGATATGAGGCCGGTATCTGGCACAGCCAAGCGAGTGCAGCAACACAGGATCCTGCAATCGCTTACACAGCTTTGGCGCTTAGACAACAACACGTTTCAGCTCAACACCTCATATGCACAAGAGCCGTAACACTCGTTAACGCCAAGGGGAAACCAGCACGCTCTATTAGGCGGGCACTCAACGCTTCATAACAAGCTGGAGCCTGGAACGAGTAACTCTTTGTTAATGAAGTAGCCCTTGAAAAACACAGCAACAGTTCATGCAACAGTTCTTCTTCTGTGTCAAGTTTACCTGTAGCAAACCCGGTTCTGCCAGCAACCGCTGCAACTCGCACGCTGCAGTGCTGCATGTGGTTGAAGAGCTACCCTGCTGCATACCGGCAGTAGGCACAGCCACTTCTCGCCTCCCTCAGTGTCACACAGACTGCACCGAAAGAGCAAGCAGTGTGTTTCAGCTACAGGCTGCAGTTACATACAACATCCCAGCTGAAAATCGGTCGTTTAGAAGCGGTGCAACAACACTTAAGTAAATAACACGAATGTATGGTAAGCAAACCTAAGTTTGTGACAGCACACATAACGTTTTACAAACTTTTATGCAGTGTCCCGCAAGGTCAGCTACAAGGCTGGCATGGCATACTAACAACACAGCGCGTCAAGTAGCAGCTAGAAGAGCGCCGTCACACCTTTGTGTCGCCATTCGTTGCAGAGAACAAATGGCTCGCAAAGTCCAAAATGCCCTTTAGGCCGTAAGCCTAGCTGGACAAAGTACCTCACTGCCGCTAGCACAACTTCTCAAGGAAAGCAGCACATAAACGTCGTGACCTTCGACACCAGCACTACCTTTTTTGCTGGTGTTGCGTGCATATAGCTGAAGTATTGCAACCAGCATGCGACGCCAACGAGATGCAGAGCAAACACAGCACAGCAACTTCGATTGAACTTGACATGCATGCGCCACCCACATGCAACCCTGACTTGACTCATGCACCGACATGTCAACGCATACCAGGGTACAGTGTAGTAGGTGGTTGAAGCTGTTCCATGCAACAACCAGAACAAGCCAACAACACGCGGACGGAGATGAATCGAGCGTGAATCAGTCTGCAAGGGTGCCTTGCCAGAGTCTGGCTTGCGATAGCAGCAAAACGAGGGCGCTGTGCCAAAGGTCAAGTGCAATCTTGGCAGATACCTGAACTTGGCACATGCATGCAATGCCGAACAATCACTGCAACAAAAACGCTGTTTCAAACATAACAAGGCACATGGCCGCCCAGAACAGCACTGATCAGAGCCGCTGATCAACCAACTGCTACCAGGCAAACACACTAGATCACCACTAATGGGGGGGGGGGGGNCAAGGGTAGGCAAGCAGGCAGGCAGGCAGGCAGGGGGCACCACCTGCGCAACAAAGGTGTAGGGCGCAGAAGCCATCTGCAGCCGCCCGACCCCGACCCCGACCCCGACCCCGACGACGGCCTGGGCCCTCCGCCAGAGCCGCAGCTGCCTTGCATGCAGCTGCCACAACGGCTGCAACGCTTGTCACGCTGCGGAGGACTCTTCCACCCATGCTGCGCCACTGCGCGCGCAACATGGTGGCGGTGGCGGTGCCAGAGGCGCGGTAGGGCAGGGCAGTAGGGCGCCCGGCGGCGCCCGCTGGGCTTGCTCGCAGTGCAGGTGCAGGTGGTACATAACATCCATGCTGTACACTATGTGTACAGCATGGATGTTATGCTGTTGTACAAAAGGGGTATGTTGGGATGATAGCATGCATGGTGTGCTGGCAGTAACAGTGACATTCACCAAAAACACTCATCACATAGGTCACCATCAGGCTAGTATTTATATAAGCCTACTCTTTGCACAACCCCTATCAGCCTGCCCCGTCAGTCGTGCGAGCATGCATGAAGTAATCATTTGCCCACATGGGCCATGTATTGCTGCATTGCTTGTGATAGTTACGGCGGTATATAGTGTGATAGCGTGGTAGCGTTCAGTTGCGAGGGGNAAGGATGAGAATGAAGAGGTCCTCCACGAACCTACACACTGGATGGTGCGTTTGCGAATGCCAGCTCGCGTTGAGTCCAGCTGTGGAAGCAGCGCATCTCGCAACCGTTCGTGTTCAGGTATGAGCAGCGGACCGAAGCGCTGTAACTCTTCTTGTAGTATGTCCAAACATTCGCTTCGCACTTCTGGACTGACATCCTGTCGCCAAGCTCGTCAGTATGTCATACGCAAAAGGCAGGCAGACATTCTTCAAGAGAAGCAATACTCGCAGGCACAAGCAAAAGGGGGGGGCTCTCATTGCGGTGAAAGTGCCTACAAATGCAAGTACCATATCTTACGTGCTTACTTGACTCTGACCCAGAGTCAAGTTTTATGCCGATTATGCGTGGAGAGATGTAGGGACGTCGATTGGACCTGATGGCTTCGCAGCCTAGCCACGATCGACATCTACTACTTAACAGTACTATCTGACAGTACTTACCATAAGCAGCGCTCAGCCGGGAGGAAGAGCACGTGCAGCTGAGTTGGCTTAGTGTTGCAAATGTGCTGATCATACGTCATCAGATAAGTTTGTCGCTTTGGTGGCAAAGTCGTTTATCGCCCTTCTTTCCACGAGCTCATTACCAATTGCGCATGCAATGTGATCCAGCACAAGGGGTTGAATACAACCACATATCCGGAGTTATGTCCATGTACGGGCAGGAGATTGCTTATGCACGTCAACGCGCTCAAAGCGTAAATCTGTTTGAGAAAGGGTCCACAGCCGTGTGTGTGGTTCCAATTTAACCATCATCGCAAATTGCTCGCATGTCCGATGTGGCAGTGCTGTTGACACAAGGGCTACGCAGTGATATGCTGTGGCGTAAATAGTCAGATGACAGCATGTATTGTTGACTTGCGTTGTTGAGGTTGGCGTTATGGCTTTGCTAGCCTTTCAATACACGATATATCAGTTACCTTACAGGTAGATGTTGACAAAATGTGACAAATGACACCAACAATTTGCGAGTTTCTTGCAGAATTGGGTACATCGTGCTCCATGTTGTTACACTCAATTGCATAGCAATAGGTGAGGCAACTACAAATACTGCGCAAGACAGTGTACAAGACTTTTACTCACATGCGTATTGTCCATGCATGTGCATCAGCACTTGCACACCCCATATCCCAATCTACCAAACATAATGTACACCTCAAGCAAGGCACGATCAAGGCGGCGGCACCACTCAACCTAGCATGTGCCTGAGCTAAGTGCGTGAGGGAGGCGGGTGGGGTTAAGGAGCACAGCAGCAGCAGCAGCAGCAGCACTAAACCGACCTGTAGGCACAAGGACATACATGTGCCCAAGGACCACAGAGCCAGCATCATTATAATGGGTGCCGCCATCCTCCACACCAACCTGTGTCACAACTGGCCCGGCAAATAAAGCTTGGTAATGACAAGCAGCAATCCAAAATTAGCTATCCTAACACCAAAAGGTCATATGCAATGCGCGTGATCCATTACTTACAATAACCGTCAGTGTCCTGCTGATGCTACCTACTCGAGCCGGTACGGCAGCCAGTGGGTCCATGCAACCTACAAAGCCTGCGTCTCTCCTCCAAACCACTATGAGGGCAAACAGTCGTACTAGCTGTGTGGCAGCGAGCAAGGCATAATTACAAGTTGTTAGCCGCTGAGTCACGAGCAGACAACATGCGTGAATTGACCCCGATGTGAACTTGGTGTCCCTCTTGATACCTCTACGCCGTTGAGGGCATCGGCATTTTTGACGGGGGCGTGGTGCCCACATCATTGTCACCGCTGACTGCAGCGGCCGCCTCCGCAGCTGTGGCCGTGGCTGGAATGTCATCTTCAACGGGCACATAACGGCCCTCAATGAAGCCCGTCTTGGGATTCAACTGGCTGACAAAGCGGTACGACACCTCCTTGGGCTTCTTGTCAAGAGCCTTGAACGTGAAGCGCTTGCCCTCCTCGTACTTAACCTTCAGGTCCTTCTCCACGAGGGGCTTGAACTGGCTGTCCAGGGATGCCGCGGCCCTTATCCACAGCGTGACAATGCCCAGCAAGATCACACCAAGGTAGGGTGTTGAATTGGCCAGCGAGCCAAAGCCAACAATCAAGAACTGCTGGATTAGAGCACCTCCTGACTTGCCCAAGGGATTGCACACGACATCAATGGCAGCCTTGCCCTTGACCTGCAGGCATCAACCACACATCAGGCATGCGTGGCTGATGACGGAAATGTTGAAGGGCGAAAAGACCTAAACATGATCCTACAACTGTGGCAGCACGACAATATAATACCCCGCTAGTGCAATCAAGTAGCCTCAACTAAACATGCCAGCTCTACACAGTTCTTCTCAACTTACCTTGGTTTCGTCATCCAGGGGGATGTAAGCCATCTCCTTGCATGGGTCAAACAGCGAGTACTTGGCACTCTTTGAGAAAATGTTCTGTAGGGCACCAACATACACAGCCGCCAGCAACGGGGTCAACCCAAAAGTCGCCAGGAACGGCGCCAGCGGCTGGCCGCCCAGGACCAACGCAAAGAAAATGACACCGGTGACCAACAGGACGGCTGGTGTGATGGTGGCGGCCACACCCCAGCCATACTTGCGGAAGATCACACGCGACAGAAGCATCATAGCGAACGTCACAACGCCAGTGGCGGATGAGAAGTTGCCCATGAATGCAGAGTAGTCATTGGGGTTGGGATACTGTGAAAATGACAGTGTTAAAACAAGGGTGTACATCGTAAAAGCCATAAATAGCAACCAAGACTGAGACACACTCAGTGGATAACCAGGTTTTGCACAAAACCAAAAAGCTAAGCACAGTGCACAGCATGACTTGAAAACAAATGTATATGATTCACACTCTGCATCATAGCTGCAAGTCATGCATGCCATGCAAATTGAAGCAATCACTGGTCTTGCATGCTGACCTGTGCCTTGATCTTGCCCTTCCAGGTGACCTCCACAAGGTTGATGGAAATACCGTAGCAGACGACAAGGGTTGCCAAGTCTAGAATGTAGCGCGACTTGGACAAGAACTTCAGACTCTCACCCACGCTCATCTTCATCTTCTCCTTCTTCTTCTGCTCAGACACCAGTTATCAGTGCGAAATCGCAGCGCGCAAGTCACAACACTCTTGTGCTTCCAGCGATACAAAAAGTTTCATAGCGGCAAACAATGATGTACCTTGCCACCACGGACTTCAGTTGGTGGGAAAATGTTGGGGTTAGGAAGAACAAATCGGTTCATGGCCCAGTAGATACCGGTGATAATGAAGCCTCCAATGACAACCAGGCCCATCATTCCACGCAGCGACATGCCCCAGCCGTCAACTCCAGGTGGCAAATCAGCGCGCATCTGCACACACCGTCAACGAACTGAAGCATGGAACAGTCTTGGCACACCCACCGCTACCATGCCATGTCAAGATATCGCAGAAAGCAGCAATATTGCTGCGGTACCTGGCTGAACCAATGTACAGTGCGGCCAGAAACGATGAGTGCAACATTGGCACCCAATCCAAAAAGTGGGTAGAATTGCTTAGCCTCGTCAACAGTGGTGATCTGCAAAGACACGAACAACACGCCTTGGTGGCTACCTCAAGCAAACAGTAGACTACATTGGGAAAAAATTATGAGCACACACCTGATTGGCAAAACCCCAGAACAGAAGTGACACCACCACACTGCCCCAAAGTTCAGCCATCACATAGAAAAGGCAGAACGTCCAGTTGCGCAGGATGGATATGGGGCCTGCAAAGCGAGGACCAGCACTTGCAAGTAGCCGCTCTGCAAGTGCTGTTGGATGCAGCTGCTCGCGCAGAGGGTACATGATAAAAGCGAAGGCTCCAAAGAAGGCGACAAATGGAAGAATGCATGCGTAAAATAGCATCTCTGTCGACAGAACATTTGCCAATTTTGCGTACAACACCATGAAGCCAATAGCCATCTGCAAAACAGTACAAAGTAGACTGTTGACAAATTTTCAAGCATAGTGTGTTACCTCTGATAATGCCGAGCACAATGCCCCATATTGCCAACTATGTGCATGCATGCACAAGTTGCTGTGTTGCTTGCGCACTAGTGGCAGCAAGAACTACGGGGACAGGACCAACGTTGCACCTACCGGCAGATTCACCCAAGTCTTCAAGAAAGGAATCGTCTCTGCGCCAGATCCAGGAGCAGTCACCACCAGCACATCCTTGGTGTCTCGAAGGATCGTGTAGTTGAACAGAATACAGAAGAACATGAGGCCAAGGGGCACAATCTTAAACCATGTCTTTGCCTCAATTCCAAGGTACTGCACACCAACACAAGAGCAAAATGATCATTCACATTGTTACCTTCGCCATGTGACACTGCAAGCATGCTAACAGACTGTATCTCTTGCAATCTATCGCATACTCCGACACATGAACGCTCTTGGTACAAAGATTCTGCAGTAACGAGGACTACACCACATAAGCGCAGTGCGCATGCAACTGTTCAGGGCAATTTCACGGGTGCAGCTTCTTGCGGCCAAACGACCGTCACAACACTGACACTTGCAGTATAAGACTGAAAAGAGTGATACAGATGCCTAAAGCAATCAAATTTTCATGACTGTGCAGAGTTGACAGAGCATTAGCATGCAAGGTACAGGGCACCGAGACACATGCTACGAGTGCATGCAACCAGAAGGATGTGCCGTGCGTGTATGTTTTGCCCAGTGCATGGGCCCATGCGAGTGTTGCGAGTGCTGAGTAGCAACAACTGCCACTGTCACCCACCTTATTGTTGCCCCAGGACGCAGGTTTTGAAGAGCCAGATGAAGAAACTGCGACATCGGCTGCCTGCGCACGCACAGAAAACCCCCTCCGCCTCACAGCACGCAAAGACAAGCTGCCCGCTGCAGAGCTTCCGAAGCGACCAAGGTCGAAGCGGCTAACGCTGCCGGCGACACCAGCACCGCTGTTGCTGCTGCTGAGCCGGAGACCCTCAATGCCACGTGGAACGAGAGCGGCCGACGGCGCCTCTCTCCTAGGCGCTGAGCTGACAGCCGCCGCCTTGTGAGAAGCTTGCCGAAGATGTGCTCTGCTGCCCCCGAGCAGCGCCGCACTCGACGCCACCGCCGCCATGGTGGCAGCAACAAGACACCCCCCCACCTCCCCCAGGCGGCACCGCCGCCACCACCACCGCCCCCTACACCGCCGCCGCCGGCACCAACAACCAGGCCAACCCCTGCTGCAGAGCCGTCAGCGGCAAGCCCTGCTGCGAGGCAGAATCGCGGTCAGACTTACCACTGGACGCGAGCAGCGACGGATTGACTTTTCTTTGCAAACTACGCAGCTGCTGATATTCCTTTACAGGGCTGATATCAAGGGCGGTCACGGTTTACACGCTGTAAACCCCGACCCCGACCTAACAACCAGTACTGGCGCGCATCGCGCGCTGGAAAATGGGGAAAAGCTTGCAAGGCATGGATATCGACGGTGAGAGATTCGTGTTTACGTCCTTTGCTGCCAGGGTGTAAGCGGGGTCTTAGCGGGGGACCTAGTGCGAGACGCCTGCAGGCGGCTGGAGTGCTAAGATCGGCTGTATCAAGCCGGCGGTCTGTAAGACCCGCGCGTGTATAAGCCTGCCACATAGGCGTCGTCATCTCTAGCGGAAGATCCAACCTCGAAAACGGAGCGCGGAATCCGGGTATTTGTCTGCTGGATTCCTCGGCGGGCAGCAGTAGAACGCCAAAAGCGACTTCTCGAGGCTCAACGGACGGATTTAGGAGGAAAAATCTGCATGTTAGCGCTTGAGCATTCAACCTGGTTTGGAATCCGATCCGCCGCCATCGGCAGCCCGCGCTTTGGCTCAATCAAACCATGACAAGCCATTTGTTGCCAGATTTGTTGAGTTCCAGCAAGTCATCAATAGGCCTAAATGTTGGCAGCAAAGGGCAAAAGTGGGGCTCAGACACAGCACACCCTATCACAACCACTACTGACCACAGCATTTCCATGCCTGAGTTAGAAACCCGCTGTTGCTAATGTTGTTGATGTGTGCACTTGCCAAGAACTTGAGATGTTATGAGCAGCAATCAACATACATTTTGTATGTGCTTGGTCATCGGTATCTATGATGTGCTAAGTCTGCTTATACTTCGCGCCCCTCTATTTCACCCAGACATTTACATAGACAGTTTTTACTAGCGATGTGTGACAGCCCCAACCCATTAACCCACATGCGCACATAGGTATGGCAAGGGAACAAGCAAAAGGACAACCCATGCACACAAGTTCGTGGTGTTAGCAGCAACAGCTGCAACTCATTGCAGATGATTGCCGCAGTGAAATTCGCATCCAATAGCACCCTTTGACTACCACAACTGGCGGCCGCACATGTGCGCACAAGTTATGGCCAACAGCATCGCGCATGCAGTGGGGACATCGTCTGGCACAATGTGCTAGCTTGTGGTAGTTGTCACTCAGCATATGACACGCATCAACCCCAACCTTGACAACATTACTTGACACAAGGTTACCACTTCCCATCCAGTTGAATGGCCCAATCATCACCAGCACCAACCACCTGTTGGCAGCCAAAACTCTACATTGTACACGTCACAACTAAGCCGCACATGCAAACAGCT
The DNA here is from genome assembly GCA_009103225.1 of Chlorokybus atmophyticus. Classification (NCBI taxonomy): domain Eukaryota; kingdom Viridiplantae; phylum Streptophyta; class Chlorokybophyceae; order Chlorokybales; family Chlorokybaceae; genus Chlorokybus; species Chlorokybus atmophyticus. The sequence continues at coordinate 785,051 of RHPI01000638.1, forward strand.
CAGGCTCACAACTTGCTCTAGGCATCCAAGCTAGTTGCCATGCTGTTGTTCTCTGCGCGGATGGCGCTGAACTTCGCGGCAAGAGGTCCCTTCTTCAAAGTGGCCACAAAGTTTTTGAAACGCACACAGTTCTCCACGCCTCTGCAGAGCAAGCAGGAATGAGTTGGGTGCTCCAATGTCCCAGGTAAAAGGCCCAACCAGAGTATGTATGTGACCCAAGTGTCCGAACCGCTCTGCGCGTCCATGCATAACTAGGCATAACTCTGCTAGCATAGCGCTTCAGGTGCAACAGGGAAGTAACTTGGGTATTTACACCACACAAACTCACCTGATCTGACACAGAGCGTCCACAGCTCGTAGTGCGCTGCGAAGCATGTCTTCATTGCGGTCCACCTCCTGCTTTACAGCGTCGGCTTTGGTCTTGGTGTTCAAAGTTTTGTCCAAAGGCTCCACAATGTCATCAAGCACTGCATGACAGATTGTGTACAGTCAGCTTCCACATTGAGTCAGCGAACAACGACACACTGGCCATTGGCGAGGCGCAATTGATCTCACCAGCGAGCACGGCAGGTCCAGCAATGACAGCCAACTTTGACAAGACAAGATGGCATGGCATCTTCACATCGTAATGATCTGCATCAGACATACAGACCGCTTGTCAGTATTTGACAAAGGCTCTCATCAACGCATGACTGTGACAAGGCGGCATCACCAACCTGACAGCCCAGACAATAGATGTGAGATGAATTCGCTGGTGTCTATTCGATCGGGGCAGGCGTCCAGCAGCGTGTCCATGCACTCAAATGCAGCCTTCCGCAGCTCCAAGCCATCATCCACTGTGTGCTTGAACGGGCCGAGGTCTACAACGCGAATCAAGTCTTTCCTGATGGCGGTCTGCTCATACAGAAGGGGCAAGAGCTCAGGCAGCAGGTCGACCACCAGGCCGGCTTTGCTGTGCGCTGCACTGCTCAATGTTTGGACAGCGGCCTTTCGCACATGCCGATCATCATCCTGCATAAAGGCAAGCAGATTAGCAACCTGTACCTGAGAACAGTATAGCATGTAGTCATGCCCCTACTACTTTAAGTTGACACATTGCATGGGAAGATGATTACCTTCATCAAACACAATGAACCCTGCAGCATAGGCTGCACCATCCGATCCAGCTGTGGTTTGTCCACAATAGTGTACTTCAAAGCTGTTACCACAGCCGCTCGCGTGAATGCGGAAGTGCTACTTGTTCCCTGCATGACAAGCGCCAGTAGTAAGTATGTGTCAGTTGTGGGATGAGCGCCGCTCAGGCGCAAGCGGCACTTTACAGCATCAGAGGCATTGAGATCTACCTGTTTCAGGGCTGGGAGAACCGTTTCTGGTGCAATCACAGCGAGCTTGCCCAGGCACTCAGCCACCACATTCCGGATGCCTTCCTCCTCACTCTCACAATGCTTGAACAGCAAGCCCAGTATTTGCTGCACCTCTTGTGATGACAGCTGAGACGCCGCAGTATGGCTGGCCTGTCTTGAAATGACCTGCAAGGCACAAAGTAATCTGCAACACATGCTACCAGCACTGTCACAACAAGGATTATAGGACAGAAACACACCTCCTTCAAGGAATGCAGCAGTAAGTACTGCAGCTTTGGTTCCGCCTCTATCTTGTTCAAAATGAACGGCAGGTACTTCGGCAAGTTGCCCGATGCAATGTTGCCTAATGCGTATGAAGCAGCGATCTTCACTTCCTCTGACTGTGCTTGCAGTGCGGAAACCAACATCTCAACAAGCGCATTTGCGTGCGCGCTAAGGTCTTGTCTGTGGCCAATCTCTCCAAGGCAAAGCAGTGACAAAAGCCGCTTCTGCAAAACCAAAGTCATCATTACGCATACACAGCAAAAGACTGACCAAGCCAGGAGTTGACCCGTGCCATACCGAATCTTCTGTTGACGCGTTTTGCAAGTTCCCCACCAACATGTCAGCCGTGGAGACACATTTGCTGTCTCCAGCCGCAAGGCACAGCACAGCAACGCACTGTGCAACGGAATGGAAAGCCTGCCGATTGGTTGGACTGCTGGCTGCTGAGGCAGCTGCCCCGACTGGCCCAGCAGCAACAGTACCCGCAGCCAGCAAGGCATTCAACAGGTCTTCATATGTAGCACTTGGCGTATTCGTGTACACCAGTGAAGCAAAGAATGCTTGCAACGACTGCAACCAGGCGGCACAAGCAAGATGTTGGAGGCCGTCACACAATGTTTGTAGGCAAGACGTGAAATTTACCTGCAATGCCTGGCCTTGCAAGAGAGCAGACTTCACAAGGGCCAAAGCCTGCGGCAACACCTTGTCCCGCAATGACTCTGCTGTGCTCGGTGTCCGGGCAAGCATTGTGCAGAACAGTTGCAGTGCGAGCGCAGCAAGCTGCAGGTCGCTGTCGTTGATTAAGGCGGACGCTTCTGTGATGATGGTGTCATAGGTAGCTGAGGGGATGATGTCGGCATAGCCCGTGACAAGGGCATCGAGCGTTGACAAAGAAGCTTGGCGAAGAGCACGGTTTGCCTAAAAAACATGGCAGCAGTCATCAATCTGGCCTTGCACACGCTATCCTCCTTTATCAACAATAGACTTCACTCTCACCTTGCGCAAAAATGATGTCAACTCTGTGATGGTAGGGTCAAGGACAGAAGACAGATCTATGTGCAGCGTAGATTCTGCAATCAGCTGGAATGCTTTGACGGTCGCTAGCCTGGTAATCTCATTGCGAAGGCGATCAAGCAGCAGAGGCAAGCATAGAGAGAGTTGATCACCCAGCTTGTCGCCTAACAACGCAAGAACCAGTCCCATGCCACCGATTGCGCACTCTTTCACTTCCTGTTGACAAAAAGTGGTACCATTAGGACCAACATGGACTGGCAAGTTTGCTCAGCACCAGGCATGCATACACAGAACGTGTTTTGTTGAATAGTACAGATCTGACCTGGTCTTGGTCTTGGGCTGTCAACCGCTGTAGGATACATGTGTACAGGGGCTTGACGTACGGCTGAAAGTCAAATGTGCTGGAGCCATCAACCCTTGGCCGAATGACTTTTACCAACTCACTGCACACGCGGAGAGCTTCTGCAGTAACTTTGTAGTACCGTTCATTAACACATGCTAGCACAGGGCCTGACAGCGTCTGAACATAGGGCTGAAACACCTCAGGAGCATGTGATGCCATCAGTAGCCGCAAGAACAGCAAAGCCTCAATCTTCACATTCGAGTTGGACTGTTTGTCGGTTAGGGCCCGCTCAACGCCTGGCACGAGGGTAGGGACATTTTCGTCCAAGCTATTGGGCAGCACTTGTACCAACTCCTTCAACAAGGAGAAGGCTCCGACCTGCTCCAAACAAGTGTTGATACAAAACTTGCAAAGCACTCAAGTTTGAATCGCTCAACCCTATCACCTTTGTTTTCAATGACTTTTCTTTCAACTGCCTGTTGATGGCCTTGACAATGTCTGGAACAGCGGCGCGAAGAAGATTGGCTGGGCTGCTGGCAGGTTCAGGACCTTCTGGCGATGTGTATACCCGCATGACTGACCCTGTTTGACGCAGCAAGTCGGAGAACGCAGCAAAGACATCGAGTTTGACGTTCTCTTCTCGTTCTCGGAAACGCGTCAACAATTCAGGACAAGCCTTGGCATAAACAGTGGGTAGCAGCTCTGGGCGCGACGTGATAACCGAGCCAAGGCATTTTGCAGCTGCCCTCCTGACCTGTTATGCCAAGCAGGCAGCTGTGAGTGATTATGTCAGTCATTTGCATCTATACACTTAATCTGTGCCCATGTGCAGTGCGTTCTGAAGTGCACATGAACGCACTGCACAAGGCAGTCATGCAACCATCAGTTGGTCTGGTGTGGCAAAGACTGGACGAAGCATACCTTCCAACTTATGTCCTCGTCGTCGCTGTACTCCTCTCCGCTTTCTTCGTCCTCATCGGCCTCATCTTCTCCACTTGCATTGCCATCTTCCTCCATGTCGTCCGTGAAGTTTGGGTCATATTTGATGTACTCCAAGCAGACATCTAGAATGAGAGGGCAGGAGTCTGTAACTTCCCGCGGACATCTCTGTATGAAAGACTCGAGTGCCTGCGGAAAGGTTATAACCATGAAGTGGGCTGAACAACAGCCACAAGTGACAACCCTGACAAAGCTGTCGGGTCAGGAGAGAGCCTAACTATGCGCATGCGTATGTGCGTGCAATGCACTGTGAAGGCCCACCTGCAGGCTGTTCTCCCTAAGCTCATCATCGTTTTCTGAAGCATTCCTGCAGTATGACAGCAGGATAGGAACGACGTCCTTCAGATGCCGTCCAAAGCGATATCCCACAGATCGGCTGCAAAGCGTTGATAGCAACTAGCTCAACAACACAACCAACAGCATGCAAGTGCGGTGTGCCAAGCAGTGGTGGTGTTTGCTACGCAGCCCCAAGTTTGGCTACATATCAGAGCGAGAATAAGAGGCAGCACCTGAGGGCACCCACAGTTTGTATGTATGTCCGTATGAGATCTGGCTTCATATCCTCCTGCTGCAGTTTCTGAATAACTGCCATGCTCACAGTCAGCAAGACAGAGTCTGTCATGCTGGCAACCAAGACACCTGCACATCAGGAAAACAAATTTAAGAAGATGGGCACAACCACATACGGCAAGTGAAAAGGATGAGAATGAAGAGGTCCTCCACGAACCTACACACTGGATGGTGCGTTTGCGAATGCCAGCTCGCGTTGAGTCCAGCTGTGGAAGCAGCGCATCTCGCAACCGTTCGTGTTCAGGTATGAGCAGCGGACCGAAGCGCTGTAACTCTTCTTGTAGTATGTCCAAACATTCGCTTCGCACTTCTGGACTGACATCCTGTCGCCAAGCTCGTCAGTATGTCATACGCAAAAGGCAGGCAGACATTCTTCAAGAGAAGCAATACTCGCAGGCACAAGCAAAAGTCAGCACTCGTGTGCAATGTTAGGCCAAAAAAAAGAAAACATGTGCTGACTTGACTCTTATTACATACCGGAGAGCTAATGCCATCAAGCAAACGAGGTGTCAAAACTTTGACGGTTGCGGTCGCAATGGCTCCAAATGGTGCCTCTGAAACAACTGTCTTCAGGCCAATACTAGCAATGTCACGCTGTTGCTCCTTGCCACGCAAGAGCTTCTGACAAAGCGTTTCTACAATGTTCACCACACGAGCCTCGTTGACCTTCTTCACCAGTGGCGCCAGACTGCGCGAGCAATCTATTAGCCATGCAACCCGATACCTATCAGCACGTTCCTGTCTTGCTACAAGCTCCATAATACACAGGCCGTTTACAAGCATGGGTCAACTGGAAGCAATTGTGTACATGTCGCAGACCAGAAGCTGAATGTTGCAAGTGCAGCGAATCAATTTGCACGGTTGTACACGTAATACGGCTTATGCTACTGTTGCTGTCTGACTGAGTTGGCTACAAAACACTGCGCTGGTCAATCTCAGTGATTGCGTGTGGTGCTTCACAGCTGACAAATAGCAGTCACCGCTGCTTACCACTTCACAGCGAGGCCTGCTATGTCACCGGAAGCATCTTCCAGCTGCTGTAAAACGACTTGGCAGATTTTTTGCTCTGTGTCTGCGTCTGCTTTGAACTCGGCCTTGCTAAGCTCATTGAGCAGATCTGATGTGGCCATGTACCGGTAATCCTTGTCCTTTGAGGCAATCTGCAATGGCATGCAGATTAAGACACAGATGAACGACATGCAGGCCAGCATGCATGCAAATATGCGTGTTCTAAATGCACAACTGCATGGCTTCCTGCAGGGCAGGGCTAGGGACACTGGCACAGAAGATTGACTTGAAGCAATTGACGTGCTGCATGCATGCTACCTTCCCATTAGCATGCAGGTAGCTGAGCTTAGGGTTGCTATGCATATCAGCCAGGTTAAATACAAATTGCCGCCTAGCTTTCCCAACAGCAAACCCACCTTCTCAAGAATCAAACTGACTGTTGCGCTCGCCATGGTTGTTGACCAGACAGCCTTAACACTGTGCTGATCCTAGCAGACGAGCAGGCACAACGGAGGGCACTTTAGCTGTGTCCAAGCAGCCAGAACATGACAAGGCGCACGCTACGCGCACCCACAGGCCCAACTAGCTGGGCCACCACCGCAAACCCGCCGCCGCCACCGCCAGCCAACTAAACGCATTGGTAGCAGCACAGTGCCCAAGTTTAGGGTTTGGAAAATTTCGTGCTGCATTCATGCAGTGACGCTCGGTGAGCTTGCGGTCGTTGCAGGCGGCATGGCTGGCGGCGTGTTGGCGCTGGGCGTCATCGTCTTAGCTCTCCTGTGCGTTGTTGCTGCGGAGGTGCACCATGACGACGCCGAGGCGGCTGTGGTCGTGCAGCTCACCGCCGACAACTGGGATAGCAGCATGAAGCAAGGGGACTGGCTTGTCGAGGTATACTCCTCATCAATGTGCTTGCGTGCAGTGCAACACTGCACGCAAGCACGCACGCTGCAAGTATTCAACAGGGAATGTCAAACGTAATCAATACCAATGCCGTTCGCTCTCTTACTAGCGCAGAGCTGACACAGTGGCATACTGGCGTCCGATCATGCTGAATGTACGCTCGTTTTCACAATGACATTGCAACTGTAGTCTCTTTCACACTAGTCTGTGTGCAGCTGGTTGCTCCAATACTTGGATCTGTCATCGACCAGTGTCCATGCTTTCAATGTTGCTACGATCCTCAGCATGCATGCAGCGCTGTCAAGCGGCAACAGTTGCGTCTATGAATGAACAGGTGTATGCTCCATGGTGCGGAGCATGCCAGCAACTAGCGCCTACGTGGCACGCTCTACCAAGGCATCTCCAAGGGCACAACATCCTCGTTGGAAAGGTGTGCATTTCATCACAATGACACGGCGTTGGTTGCGCTCGCAGCTTCCCTCTGGTCAACACTTCATTCTTGACAGTATTGGTACCATTCTTGTCATCTACTGTGCCAAGGAGTGCCTGTGGCCTTCATGCGTAGTGTTGGTAACAGGTTGACGGGACCGAGGAGAAAAGTCTGGCAGGGCGTTTGCACATAAAAGCATACCCAACCATCCTGCTCTTTAAGAACGGCAAGGCGTATGAGTATACTGGCAGCAGAAGTATGCAAGATTTGGTGCATTTTGCAGATACAGGTATGTATGCAGTACTGAGCCTATGCCTGCTTTGCTGGATGGCAAGCTCCACGTGCATTGCATTGCAGAACGGTGCAACACTTAAACATGCCTTTGGTTTGTGTACTGGTCATTACTCCAACTTGTCCTAGCTGCTTGGCGAATGTGCTTTTCCAATCCAGTGCTGATGCAACCCAACAACAATGCGGATGGTGCTGTGTTCACAGCCACCAACGACAGGTTGATGATCATTGCCAACACTCATTGCTTGCAGGTTTCAAAAGCGTGGCACCGAAGCCCTTTTGGGCAGATCCCAACTCTTTGGTGGGGCGTGCATTATTCTTGCTGCTGCGATTGCCGGACATGACGCGTGCAGCCTACAAGGGTCTGCTGGCCAGCGGCTTCTCTCACGGCGCCATTGTAGGTTTGATCATCCTGGTTCCCGCTGCTTGCGGCTTGCTGTTCATCGTGTTCATCGATGTGGTCTGGGGTAGACGCAGAGATGACAAATGGGAGTAGGTATGTGTGAATGTGGGCTTGTGCTGCATGTGTCACAGTACATATTTTTGGTAGTTTAGAGAATGTACATAGTGTACACTGATTGGACAATGCTTCTGTCGCGCTGTATCTGGCAACAGCGTTTGTCTGTTTGTCAGCAAGTAGTAAATAAGGACACGTCTAAACTGTAACAGGTTTTAAAATCTCTATGTGCATGTCGCGACCTGTGTCTGTGTGCCATATTGCAAGATTTATATCAGTGGCCACATAAGGCGATAGATAGGTCGCCGACTCTCGGACACCAGTCAGAATGTGGGCAGTCATCTCTCTTGCCATAGATGCATCAAAGGTGACAATCGCTTTCCAATTACAAATTGACTACCAACACACAGCTGGCGGCCTTTGAAGTGGCTGGTGCATTGCAACTGCTGCCTGGTATACTGTGTCTTATTGGTACACCAGACTGCCTTACGCTTGTTAGTCCAGCGCTGCAATCACCTCGCAATAACAGTGCAGGTATGCGGCCAACCACTACCCAAGCAGCGCGCGCGGCTGCTGAGCCAATCGCAATACCGACTCATGTAGTAACCAAAACATTGCTCTGGAGCCGCTTCAAAGCCCCTCGCCAGCTGCGTCTCTCATCCTAGCGACGCCTGTGCGCTTCAATTCACATTAACGCATAGACATCCATACTGGCTATGCGTTCATTGATCACTTGAAAGTCTCGAGATGATCTTACATTGCAACCGCTCTATAAACTTGTGTCGCAAGCCACTGGCTGAGCGCTGGATCACTCGCATATGCTATGAGTTGTCTGAGAGAGTTGATACTGAGAGCAGCAACATACTCTGCAATGTGCAGTAACACAATATCAATAGACTGTTGATGTTCTGTTGTGTTTTGCAGCATGGGTGTGCGTGTCTCTAACAGCTGGGCAGCCCAGTCAATTGTGACTGCATTGACTTGCTTTTGGGCTTGCTGTCAACCCAGTGACACAAACCGTCCTGCACAAACCCCTGCACGAATATGCATCAGCAATCCACTGCTGTTAGTACATTTTTCTACCTCCCAAAGCATCAATTCTGCAGCGCAGGCAGGCTTCTTACCAGTTGCATGAACATCTTGCGTGAGGCGTTGTTGCTAATGTCGACCCACACATACGGCGTCATGCCACTGGCGAGTTGCGCCTCCGCGAGTGCCACGACCGCTGCTTTCGCCAGACCTTTTCTCCTGTACTCCTGTGCACATCAAGCAAGTCATCAGTAGCTCCATGGAAAGACCCCATGCAACAAAAACAGTGGCATCGCTTGCTGTACCATATACAGCATCCATGCATTCACACATGCACACGTGTGCATGCACACGTGTGCGTGCGCACGCGCGCACATGGTTGGCATATGTGTGACATGCGGGGCTGACCTCCAGCGTGTGGACCATGCCAAGGGCGCCATATGCGTACGTGAGTGCCCATGCCACTAGCGGCTGATTGAAGTCATACTCCCCATCTGCGGGCGCACAAACGCGTATGTTACTCATAGATTAGCAGTTGACAAGCCAACAAGCCACCTTGCTTCTCTCACCATTGCTGCACCGCACGCCAACAGAAGGTAGCGCCTTGATGAGTTGGCGCTGGTATGTTGGGTCCTTGCCATACGGCCAGTGGTGGGCGACCTGCACAACATATTGATCAGCTGCAGCTTGAACTTAGCATGAGTTAAAATAAATTGGAGCCAATGGTGTTGTTACCAACTCTGCATCTTCTTCTCTTAGTGGCCCGAGCGCAAAGCCACTTTCTGGTAGCGAACCCGTCAGGACACTTGCATCTTGCAGCATGAGCCTGTCATTCGGGTACACCTACCAAGCGTTACGCAACAAACATTGTGGACGCAATACTCGGCAGTGGCAGCAAGCACATGCACCGGACCTGTCATACGCAACAAGGTCTCTAGTTATGTTACTTATATTGTCTTTTTCTTGATGTTGAGTCAGCTATGTTGTTTACTGATGACTTGAGTTTGATGAAGCGCTAGACACACATACGGACAACGCACGGGGAGACACACTGCGCACGTGTGCCCACACGTGCAAGGACACGCACGGACGCACGCATGCACACATGCACACGCTCGCTCAGGTTCGCACACAACCATTTCACTCACCATTACGTCCGTCCCTGCAGCTTGACGCAGCAACTCCACATGCCTGTCTTCAAACGCGCCTGCATTTGCACACCAGTCGTACACTTACTGCCACTAACTTCATGCTTACAACTGCAAACTAGCCACAACAACCACATGCAAACCCAAATGTACCTATCGACAGGTACAACGACTTGAACAACTCATCGGTGAAGGCGCTGGCAGCCGCCTCGCGGTGGATGGCATAGAAATAGCAGGAGACGGCGTTGCCGTCGGTGTCATCATCATTGTTGTCGGCGTTGTTGTTGGAGGAAGAGGAGGTGTTCTCCTCTTTGGGTTCGTGGCGTCTGAGCCAGAAGAATGCTGCGGGATAGAGCAGCCTGCGCAGTAAGTCAGACTGCAGCAGCATGTTGGCCACACCAATCGCATGCCTACATTCGTGCACGCTGTGAATGATGGCATACTTAGTGCGCATAGCAATAGCTTGCCGGGATTTCCATGATAGCCACACATTATGCAATCACCATCACTATGCACACACGATGTGTGTGTAGTGGCCATTGCTGATGTGCCATGCGCATGGCTGCAATTAAGCTTCTATGTACACCCATCATGAGGTATTTAAGCAAGAATAACAAACCAGTTGTGTGTGTGCGCGTGCGCGTGGATGCGTGTGCGCAGGCGTGCGCGTGCTTGTGTGTGCGTGCGTGCGCATATGTACGCTCACACCTGTCAACATAGAACTCGTATCCATCCGCGAGGCTTGCGCGTTCGGGGTCAGGACTTAGCCACGCGCGGAGGCAGGATGCCACTTTCAGCCCGCTGCCATCGCGCTCCAAGCGCGTATCATCCAGGTACTGTTGGACGCCACGCTCGCTGTCTTTCACGGGCGGCAACGGCGGCGGGGCCAGATGCAGGCTGTGAGTTGGGTTGGTGTGGGTGGTGTTGCTGTTGCGGGAGTGTTTAGGCGGGTTCACTTGCGCTGCATTCGCGCGCTCGATCGCGTGCGCGAGGGGGAGAAGACAAGCCAAATCTCCGCGCTCGATGCGGATCATCGTGCGAATTGTCAGTTGACCTGATATACAGTTCTGTCGTTATCCCTGTCCAAGTAAGGCAACCGCTGCAGCAATAGGTGCTGCAGCAGTTTTGTGTATGCTGGCGTGCGCATGTGTGCATGTGTACAAAAGAACGTCGAGGGTGTTGACTGCGTGCAGCGCATGGCATATACCAACACACAACATGCATGACATGCATTACAAGCGCATGGCATACAACACCACTCAGTCAATAGGACACCACCGGGCTACTGTATGTACGTGTACAGGATCTCTGCCAATACGTGCTTACCATGCTAAGTTTGAATGCGCGCTTTTTCACTTCGTAGATTCAAGCCGTGACAAAACACGCACGCGCATTTACCCGTGTGCGTGTGTCTCTGTGAGGTGCAGTGGTCCACACCAGCAACGCCCTACATGCATGCCAACTGAGGATGGGCGCAGATGTATGTAAAAAAACCTATCATCTCAATCCCATAACCATACACAATATACCCAACAAGTGTGGTTGCCACCCTTGACGGCAGTCTAACAACCAGGTTGATGACTGACCCATGCTAGTGCAAGCTGCAGTGACGACCTCTCCAAGTCCGTAGCATGGCTTGGACACCGTACCTGCAGGCACGCACTTGAAGGTGGTGGACAAGGCAGAAGAAGAGGAGAAGAGGAGAAGACGCAGGCGGTGGAGGAGGCAACGGAGGCGGCGGCGTGCATGCGTCGTTGCTTGGCAGGCGGCCTGTTTAGACAGTGGCAGTGTGTAGGCGTGAGCATCGACTACGGACAGTCGATGCCTGTCGGCCAAGCACGTCGACGGTCGACCGGCACGGCCTACACCCGGTAGTGCCCCGCTGTGCATTATCGCTACCGCAGGCAGGCATCGACTGTCGGTGCCATGCACGGTCGTCGATGCACTAAAAGAAAACATTGAAGGATTACATAGTAACCTAGTATGACACGGTCACCCACTTTCTAGTAAGACCCAAACACGCTTTTGTCTTGTGTTGTATTTGCTTGCTGTGCACTAGCTCCGTTCAACTGTGTTTACTCGGTGCACGTGCGCACAGTTGTGTTTGGGCGCATACGTGCATGTGTGTAAGAAAACAAGTGTGTCGAGCAGATTTAATTGTCACTCTATGCACACATGAGTGCATGCTCGAGTGCGCACATGCACCCACCGCACCTTACTTGCACAAGCATCCATATGGGTACATGCACGTTAGTACAATCAAATGCTTATGTGCGCACATACACGGTCGCATTGCGCGCACGCACGGAAAAGGATGAGGGACGCATACATAACGCACTGCATGGCGCAACTGCTCATTGGCGCTGGTCAGCTGGCTCACTGCTTTTGCTTGTCTTGTTGTTTTGGATGTTGTTGCAATTGTTAGCGGTGCCCTCTACATCATTGCTGCTGTTGTGCAATGTTTCGACACGTGTTAGGTGTGGCGGTGCTTGTTGCATTGTTTAACCGCATCTACATATGTGCCAGAGCTAGTGCAACGCACACAACTGTATACTATGAATGACAAAATTTGCACACCCCACGCGTATGCGCATATGCGTATACATATGATGCGAGCAGACACGCACTCAGTCGGTTGCATGCCCTCGGGGAAAATATAATGGCACAGTACTTGAAACTCGAAAGATTGTGTTTGTAAACTCCAGCGGCAGCAGCAAAAACGCGCACGTGGTTTATTGCAAAAACACACTGCCGCACTTATGATTATACCCCAACTGCTGCTGTTATCATCACTTGCTTACTACCGAGCCAAAGCAGGCAACCCCTTCACTCTCTTCCATACGGATTTTGCACAAATCTACAAACACATCAACAGGTGAGTCCGACTCACCGAGTCGGTGCGCAATTCAGATGCATACTACGGGGGTTATGGTTTGGTTCACTGATCAAGTTGCAGAGTCGTTATAGCCGTTATTTGAAGCATGCAAGTGCATCAATGCCAACAACCCGCTCATGCTGAACGGGCTTGCAGCGGTGTATGCCTTATGTAGACACGTCATACCGTTGTTGTGCACATGTGGGAAAATTCGTGTTTATTTGCGATGAGAGCAACGAAATGCGCGTTTTGTGCAGTGATGTTGTTCGCGTTGAACCGACCAACGCGACGGTCGGTTGCGCCACTTGTGGCGTACCCCGTACACGATGGTGTACGCAAAATTATAATAGTGGTTGTCATGTTATAGCTGGTGCTCGGACTGGTACTCGTGCATTGGAAGGCGAAGCACGATATGTGTGTCTCTCTCACCTCCCTCCATGTATGTCCAATGTTACGTGTGTGCATGCGGAGTACAAGCTAGTGCGTGCGCATTATTGCACCGCGGACGAGTTTTGCCAATGTGTGAGAGTGTATGCCAGCGTGCGTGCAAGTGGGTCCGTGGGTACTATTTCAATGAGGAGTGTTGGCCTCCATGCGTGCGTGTGCGTTAGATGCATATACATGTGTATGCTCGCTTGTATGTGCGAGCACTGTGGCACGCATGTGGGATGCGTGGGTACGTGTCGGTTTATAGTAGTGCGGGCGGGTGCTACCGGCGTTCGTGTGCGCATGTGTGCCGTTGTGCCCGCGACTCAATAGCTTCACTGGTTGCCTTGTGTACGTGGACACAACAATGCTGTTACATGCATACACGCTCACAGTGCTGTCACATTGTGCAACATGCAGCTGCAGTGCGAGCGCGTACTGAACTAGCTGCGATGATTTGCAATGTGTATAAACGACTCTTTGCAGAGTTCACTTCGCGGTAGGCCAACCCCGCAACAACTATGACTCGAGAACTTTGCACGTACACCGTCGCTCAATTGCATGATGCCAAAGTATAGATACTGAGTTGGGCTTAGACTGGCAGTGGCACTGACCCGAGAACCCATACAACATATGCGTCGACGATGTGCAACTTGCACATGAGTTGAACTCATGCTTTAAGAACTATGGATTCGACTATCATGCCGTACACTCATCTACTTGCTACGGTGAGCTACCAACAACAAAGGTATGTATGTTAACGACACTCTTCGTGTTGTGCGTCCAGCCGTCACGCTCCTTGTCACACTGACTAGGCCAATGTCTTGCAACAACAACAGGTTGCATCCACCTAGTGGTTTAGGCGTGTATGCGCACACATGTGTCTGCGTGCATGAGCATGCACATGAGGTTGACCTTGGGGGCGTTTGCAGTGCAAACAAGGGCGCACACATTGCAATGGCACAACACACCCGCTGGTGGAAGTCCACGGCATCGCCGTGGACTTCCACGCTGTGCGAAGCGCAGGCCACGCAGCAAATGCGTGCGCTCGTTCAAGTTGGTTCAACATGCTCAACTCAAAGGGTGCCTGTGCGTGATGAAAAGGGGAAGAGCACGAGCCCTCACCTAATGCGCAATGCAAAGGCCCCAACATGCATACATGATACCACCGTCAGTACAGCATGTATACACCGTGAGGTATGCTCTACGTACACATGCACGGGGATATAAACACACGCGCATGACGCCGAGTCTCGCCCACATGCTCGCATGTAGGCACATGTCTCCAATACAGCATATGTTGCGCGTCAAGTGAAAAATGTGACAACATCATCATTGTGCGCAGCGCCTCTGTTAGGCGGGTATGCGGTTTCAAACCAACAAGTTGTTGGCTAGATAGATTATGCTCTCACAGTCATTGCATGTTGTGTTGTCGTGTTGTTTGTTGTCAACACGCTCTTCCCCCATTGCTTTGGGAGGGCAGAGTACTGCGCGCATGTGCACCATGTTGTGTGCGTGTGCGCAGCTGTGTGCTAGTTGATGTTGCCTTCTGTTGACCGTGGAGCACACACATGCGAATGTGCATATGTAACAAGCCTACTTGTGATATGTCGCTTACAACATGACGGATCAATGGGTAACTTTTGGACTGACCGGATGCCATCGCCTGAGGACGCTTGAAGCGCGCGCCAAGTCCAGCACTCCGTTTGTTAAACAGACACACACACACACACACACACACACGCACACGCACACACACGCACACACACACACACACACACACACACACACACACACACACACGCACGCACGCACGCACACACACTGCTGACAGAGGTCGAGGGTGTAGCGGGAGTGCGCGCATACTGCCCTCTCACGATGAGGCCCACACGCGCCTAATTGTTGTTGCACTGGTTGTTGCATGTGGGGCTGGGGGGGCGAATATGTGGTGAACAGCGAAGGGGACTCTCAAGCGACCAACCTTGTGAATGAGTGACGCAGCAGCAGCAGCAGCAACTTGCATGCATTTCCATGGCAGCAGGCATGGAAAGCCTTGCTGCTGTTGTCAATCACATTGATAGTGATACAACATTCCGTCAACGCACTGGTGTTGAGGAGGTACACTCCCATCCAACCAGGCGCTTTCTTGGCTGCATTCACTCAAATTGTTGCGCACTGCGCCAGCTAGAAAATGTTCAGCTTCACAGACAGACTTAATGGTTTCATCGGCCATGCCTAAGATTGGATGCGACTCACGACATCAATAAGAAATGTCAACCCTGTCTCATAATTCGTTTTGCCAACCTCGCGACCATGTGGCTCTGTACAACCGGACAACGGTTGTGAATATGTGGCTATCAGGTTTGTTGTGTGGCATATGTTTGCGTATTGTTTTACAGCAGTAGGAACTCCAGCTTGTCCATCTGGTTAGGCAGCGCCGACATGTTATACCCGCTTAATCCTCTGCATGTCATAACATCATGTCATGTTCCACTCATGACAAGCAGTAGCCCCCTGGTAGCGAACCCGTC
>RHPI01000638.1:801058-874895 GCA_009103225.1 Chlorokybus atmophyticus
TCTCTCTCTCTCTCTCTCTCTCTCTCTCTCTCTCTCTCTCTCTCTCTCTCTCTCTCTCTCTCTCTCTCTCTCTCTCTCAAATGTGTGGCAATCAGTGAATAACACGGTGTTATGCGCGCATGCGCGGCCTTTCCAGGTGGTCAAAATGCACAAATTTTGTGGTATGGCTGATGCAGCGGAGTCATTCCAGGCTTTTGCCAGCTGCACAGCACGATGTGCAATACATGTACATTCGTAAGGTTTGTGCGCCTTGCACCCCAAGTTGAGAGCTTACTTGTTTTGATTGAGTTACTAACTTATCCTTGCTGCAAGTGCTCAAGTTTTGTGTGTCACAGACCACTGCCTGTAGCTGCGCAGGATTGCTCATGTCATGCTCTGAGCGTCGTTGAGCAAGTATGGTATCCGCAGCAGCAGTGCAACCCAATGTGTAATGCCGCAACGTCAACAGACTGTTGATGTTGTCATGTTGTTTCTCAGTACACATGCAAGCACGCGCCCAGTCAACGTTATGACCACGCTGGCTCCTTTTTGGGTCTGCTGTCAACCCAATGACACAAACCGTCCTGCACAAACCCCTGCCACGCACAACACCCACTACTGTTGGCACACATTGAATCGATACCACATAATCCAAAAAGCATCAAGTCTGCAGCGCAGGCAGGCAGGCTCGTACCAGTTGCAAGAACATCTGGCGCGAGGCGTTGTTGTTGACGTCGACCCACACGTACGGCGTCATGCTGCTGGCGAGTTGCGCCTCCGCAAGTGCCACCACCGCTGCTTTTGCCAGACCGTTTCTCCTGTACTCCTGTGCATATCAAGCAAGTCATCAGTAGCTCCATGGAAAAACCCATGCAACAAAATCACTGGCATTGCTTGCTGTACCATATACAGCATCCAAGCATTCACACATGCACACGTGTGCGTGCGCACGCGCGCACGTGGTTGCATATGTGTGACATGCGGGGCGCACCTCCAGCGTGTGGACCATGCCAAGGGCGCCATGCGGATACGTGAGTGCCCATGCCACTAGCGGCTGACAGAAGTCGTACTTCCCGTCTGTACGCGCACACCCACATCATACAACACATGTTGGTCATAGATCAGCAGTAATCAAGCTAGCCAACAAGCCACCTTCCTTCTCTCACCATTGCTGCATCGCACGCCAACTGAAGGTAGCGCCTTAATGAGATGGCGCGGGTAAGTCGGGTCATTGCCATAAGGGCAGTGGTGGGCTACCTGCGCGAGTACAAACAACAGACAGACAGATTCAGCTTGAAGTCCACATGAGACAAACCAATCACAAGGTAGTATTAATTCTACCAAGTCTGCATCTTCTTCTCTCAGGGGCCCGAGCGCGAAGCCACTTTCTGGTAGTGGGCCTGCCAGGACGCTTGCGCCCCGCAGCGTGAGCCTGTCGCTCGGGTACACCTGGCAGGAGACACACACCACGGAAACATGCATGCATTACTGGCAGTGGGAGCATCACGCACCTCAGTCAATCAACCTGCCCTGCACAGTGAGGTCTCTGATTGACTTTGGTTCTTCTTTATCCTTTGATGTGCAACTTGTTTGCTGATGAGTTCAGTCTTGTACTTGCCAACACACAGGCAGACATACAACCCGTATGGGCGCACACGCACACGCACACGCTTTCCGAGCTGGCACATCCACTCCAGCACTCACCATTACTTCCGTCCCAGCGCCTTGACGCAGCAACTCAACATGCCTGTCTTCCAATGCACCTGCGCTTGCACATGAGATGTTCACTGGCTGCCACACACAAGCTCATGCTCACACCAACAGACAACACACAACAACCACATCAACAGGCACATGTACCTATCGACAGGTGCAACGACCTAAAAATCTCATCGGCAAAGGCGCTGGCAGCCGCATCGCAGTGGATGGCATAGAAATAGCAGGAGACAGCGTTGGTATTATTGTCATTGGCGTCATTGTTGTTGTTGTTGTTGTTGACAGAAGCGTCTTCTCCGGGGCGTCTGAGCCAGAAGAATACTGCGGGATAGGGCAGCCTGCAAGGTGAGTCAGACTGCAGCAGCATGTTCACAACACTAGTCACATGCTTTCATTCGTGTATGTTGTTGGCATAAGCAGCGCACACACAGTAACAGCTAACTGGGAGTACCATTGCATGACCGTAGATACATTCACAGTTACCATCAGTGTACATGCACATAATGTGCGTGTAGTGCCAATTGCTATCGTAGCGCGATGCGCATGGCCGCAAGTAGTGAGCTTGTATGTGACAGCCAACCACTTGAATTTGATCAGTATCTAGGCTTGCAACGAGCGACCATTGTCTAGGTGGGTGCGTGTGCACAGGCGTGCACGTGTTGTTCATGTGTGTGCTTACCTGTCAACATAGAACTCGTATCCATCTGCTAAACGCGCTTGCTCGAGGTTGGGACTTAGCCACGCGCGGAGGCAGGCTGCCACTTTGAGCCCACTTCCATCACGCTCAAAGCGCGTATCATCCAGGTACTGTTGGACGACACGCTCGCTGTCTGTCGCGGGCGGCAACGGGGGCGGGGCCACATGCAGGCTGTGAGTCGGGTTGGTGTGGGTGGTGTTGGCGTTGCAGGTTGGTGTGGGTGGTGTTGGCAATGGGGCTGCATTCGCGCGCTCGATGGCGTGCGCGAGAGGGAGAAGACAAGCTAAATCTCCGCGCTCGATGCGGATCATTGTGCCAATTGCAACACGCACACCTAATGCATGACAATGTCTTCATCAACATCAGTACAGATTAGTACTATCAGGTGTGACAGCTGTGCAGCAACGGCTGCAGCGGTGGTTGCCTTGCAGTTTTGCGTGTGTGCGTGCGTGCATGTGTTTGTATGTGTGAGGCCTTCCAGCAACACGTGCTGAACATGCCATGACAGAGTATGCACATGCCCATGGAAGTGCATCAACCCGTGTGTGCGTGCATGCGCATGTGTCTCTGTAAGGTGCAGTAATCACCACACCAACAACGCCCACCTCAGCAGACATTGTACATCTATGCCAACGGTGTCACGAGCTCACAACAACCAGTGTATGTGATGTAACCATTGACTTCAGTCCAACAACCAGATCATGCACCTGCAATATGGCAAAGTCTGCAAACCACTGACTTGGTTTACAGACTGCGAATGCAGGCACGCACTCGAAGGTCGTGGTGGAGGAAGAGGAGGAGGAGGCGGAGAAGCCGGCGGAGGCGGCGGCGGAGGCGGAGGCGGAGGTGGAGGTGGAGGTGGAGGCGGCGTGCATGTGCCCGCTTGGCAAGCAGCGTCTGTTTAAAATACTGGCTGTGTGGGCGTGAGCATCGACCACCGACGTATGTCACGTCGACGGTCGACCGCCACGCTGCCCTACGGTAACTGAACTACCTGTGCATTGTAGCTAGTTTGCGCTGCGCTGACAATCCTCGACTTTCCGCCATGCACGGTCGTCGACGCACTAGTATAGGGGGTGAGTCAGAGTGTATATGACACAGGCACTCTCTGCCATGGAGCTGGCCTGCGGATTAGGGCGGCGGTGAGTGGCGCGGGAGAGCGGTAAGGGAGGAGCGGGAGTAAAGGACTAGCGGGCGTCGGTGCACTCAGGCCCTTGCCTCGGGTTGCCCCAGGTGCCTTGCTCGTGCTCACGCTTTGTTACTGTGACACTTGTCGCTATTTTTCCCACTCCCTCATTCTTGCGGTGTCTGTTAGAATCAAATGCAGCCTGATCCCTCCTGCTTCTTCCCCATACCTGCTCTGATTCTGTCACCCTCCCTCCTCTCTTGTTTCTCTATGCCTCGTCCCTTCACCTTGCCAGCTTCTTTGTACCCTCCCTCCTCTCTTGTTTCTTTATATCTCTCCCTTTCACCCTGACTGCTCTCCCTCCCTCCCTCCCTCCCTCCCTCCCTTTCTCTCTTAGTGTCAAACACAGCCGTGGTTTCCCTCTCTCATTTGAGCTTTTCTGTCGCCTTAGCTCCGACTCTCTTGACACACGGACCTTCCTCCTTCTAACCCTTACTCTCCAGCGCCTCTTCCCATTTATTGCCAATAGCTATGTCTAGTTCTCTCTCTCAATGCATGGAACAGCCGCTTACTCTCTCCTTGTGCTGTTTGTGTCTCATTGCTTGCCGCAGGCTTTTGCTCATTGTTGAGAGGCAAAGGCAGCAAGCGCGTTTGGCCACAGAGCGCATTTGCACGTCTTTTCTTGGAAGACGCCGCCTAGAGTGCAACTATCATCCGCCATGCAGGTATGCACACCAAATGCGCACATGTGCACATTCGTTATGAACTTTGGGCTCTGTCAACTGCGCAGGTTAAACTTCTTTCATGTGCAAGTGCAGCACTTGCTGATGTGCATCATCTGCTGCTAGGCAGACTCCATCCGCGACGCTACGCAAACAATGACAATGATGGGCGCCCAAGCTTGTTGCGTGGTCCTGTAAGCCATGCTGGTACATTGCATGCAATGTCAAGTGCTTGCCGAAAGTGTACAGCAAATACTATGTTAGGTTGTATCTTACGTTGCCCATGCGGACATGCTGCGGTAATGAGTTGATGTGCATGATGTTGCACAGGCCACAATTCACCACCCCGGACGTTGCATTTCGTCTGTACTTTTGAAATGCTTGCCACCTTCATCCATGTCTGTTAGCATTCGCAAGCGCATTTGAAGCCCAAGAAAGAATCCTGCGGTCATGCTCTGCAGCCGCGGCATAGACCGCCCGGACGATTAGGTGCGTGCAAGTTAGTCTAATTAAAGGTGTTGGTGTAAACATTGATTGTGAGAATAGTGTGCAGGATGAGCCTTACAACAACTTCATTGAGGGAATCATGAAAGAACTACGCGCGTTGAGGCGGCAATTTTGACTATGGCAAACAGATGGGGAATTTTAAAGCAATAAAGAGGTAATGATTGAGGGCGTCCTGGCCTCGGCGTACTTCATAGAGAATGCGTTGGCCCTGGCTGAGTCTGCGGGGGGGCGGGGTGATGCAACAAGTGTGAGCATAAAAGGTGTAGAGTTCTTGATCATCCAAGACATTCTTCGTACATATGTTCTAGTGCAGCAAACGTCTCAAGCATTTGAGTCTATAATCCGCGAGTTGGAAGCTGAGGTAGGGTGTATCTGTTTGATGTGTATGACCACGTTGTAACAACAATAATTTGCTTGTATTACATAGAGCTAGTTGCTTTGTGCAGGATGCGCCTTACCATGCGTTTAAGGCATTTCGCATTAACGTCTTACAAAGAGAAGAAGAGAAGCAAGTTGGATTGCATGAAATGGTCGTTATGAATGTGGAGCACATTTGGAGTTTGATACGCCTTGGAGCAAATAATGATGCTCATACAGCCTCAAGCCATCCGCTCGCCACTTTAAAGCCATTCATGAACCAACGTGAGCGCAAGGTGTACGAGCACTTTCAATTAACTACATTGCAGGGGACTCTGCCGGTAAGTGAGCCACATATCATGCTTTACAATATGTGGCTGTGACTTATGCTTGTAGCTTCGTTTAATCAGCAGCACTAGCGAACTCAAAGGGCTCAGCACTCATTGCTGCTATGTGGTTATCGCCGCGAGGTACCAATTGCAGGGCATCAATGTTCCTAGCCACTTCGAGGTCAACTGCCAAGGCAACTTGCTAGAAGATGGCAATAGTCGCCCGATGCTGGTCATGGGGGAAGTCAGAAGTAGCTATAAAGGTGCGTATGTGGCCATATGTGTAGTACTTCAATCGCCCTCGTGACCAAGTGCTATTGTCGTGCAAAACTTGCCAAGGCAAACCAACAATTAGCACTTGCTCTAAATACGGTGAAGTTTGTGCTTGAACACATCAGCGGTTGTGACATGTCGGTCGGTGGCGTCATTACAGCACTAAGTCCGCTATTGGTGGTGGACACCCTCGATGACAGCCAGCTTGGCATCTGAGTTCGCGTGGCGCAGCGGCGGCCGTGATCGATCAGGGTGTGAAGCGCTATCATGTGAGTGACAATGTGTTGCAGTTTGTTTGAATTAGGGTGATGTCACACAGGTGTGCAAGATTTTTGCTACAGTGTTGAACTCTCTCTCTCTCTCTCTCTCTCTCTCTCTTTCTCTCTCTCTCTCTCTCTCTCTCTCTCTCTCGCTCTCGCTCTCTCTCTCTCTCGCTCTCCCTCCTTCTCGCTCTCCCTCCCTCTCGCTCTCTCGCCCTAACCCTAACCCTAACCCTAACCCCCATGCATAATGGCCATGTCAGCTGGATCATCATATCCCACATATCGCGGCGGGGTCACGCCTAATGCACTTTGCTTGGTTCTACAACTCACTGCGCCTGATGTTTACTTAATGTTCACCAATGGTTGGCTCGAACACGAGCGCTTTGAAATGTGTGCATTTGGAGCAAAATGCATGTAGACGTGCACTTTACGTGGGTTCCCCCAAAATACCGCGCCCGGTGCACGTGCGTGTATGTAATGTACATACAGGCACGTACACCACGCGGATAACTACTTGCGGCAAGCAGTTATCATCCATAAATGCACGTGCACTTACAGCGATTAAACAAGCAGTGCAGTTTGCGCACGAAATACTGACGCCAATGATCAGCGAGCAACGGTGTTACAGCTGTTGCAAGACGACTATTATCGGTTTGCGCGTTCATGCACACGTGATGCTCCCACTTGGTGTGTAACAAACACAGCAAGATGACACATTGTTGCATGGCATGCAACAGGTGTTGTGCATTTTTCACAAGAAGCTGTGTGCAACACATTAGCGAACAGCAAGAACTTTGCAGATTGTTGCTAACTCCGTAAGGCAGTTATTGCGGCCTTCGGAATACGATTATTATATTATAACATCTTGTGTCCATTGGATGGTGTCCGACACTGTGCATGCACACACGATGACTTTTACAAAAGCCATTATGGCCAATATGCACACCTCCAAAATGACGCCCAGCTTTTTGTTCATAACAAACATGATCAATATGAAATGTTGAATGATTAATCCATGCTTAAAGCATGAACTGGCGCCGACAATAATAACTTTGTGCGCAATTGCACCCACCAGTGATAGTCATTTTACAGTTTTATGCAGAAGCACATGCGCTAGCAACCATTGGTATGTGTAACTTGAACGTTTGTTATTACTATCGTAAAAAACAATATGAACATGATAAACATCAATAAACATATAATATCATGACACAATTATGTGTGTGCAGCTATTATTTTCATATGTCGCTGCTGTTTCGAAGTTAACTACTATACATATGTATTTGAGTGCTTTGCAGGCACCATCTAAGCCGCTCGCATATAAGCATGAAAAGTTTTCAGCATCCATCCATTCGAATTATCACCAACAGTGTGATCGACGTTTTACCCACTCATACTAGCACTTTATAACGCAACTATTTAACGCATTATTGTAGTGTATCACACGATTTGCAGCGCGTTTAAGGACGCTTTCACTTGCCTGCAACTTGAAACAGTTGAGAGGGTTTGTCAACCCAAGCAAGTAAAGCATGACATAGGCAATTTATACAATACATGACAATGAAGCAAAGACTGAAGGGCTTTGAAGATCCTTTGACCTTTGACCCCATTGGACCCCGACAAGACGACGCGTGTCAATGTTTCGACGCTCCAAGCCGTGTCGCATGTCATACGCGCATAACAAGGGACCGCGCCGGATCGGTGCGTTCTCTTGTTATGCGCATATAAAATGCATTCCCATACTCATGTATTGACTGACCCTCAGTTAAACGGCGTAGCAGCCACGGTAGCACTGCCAATACACATTATATAGGGAATGCACACCGCACTGGCGCGTTCCCCTGTTATGTACGTATATATATACAGTGCATTCCCATACCCAAGTAACGACTGACCCGCGATTTAACACGATCGGTAAATACATAATGTGTACTGGCAGTGGCTGCTACGCCGCGGAGTTCCCGACGTACAGCACTTCATCATGAGCCACGGCTGAACCGCGTAAAATCCTGGCAGCCTGCCTCACCACCAGCTTGGTACAGTGTACCAAGTCACGCGGTTACCTGGTCATTCTTACTCCGGATCTCTCGCGTTTTATCCGTTGGTGTTGCTTATGTACATGTCAGCCTGCGTTCGCCAGTCACAGTGTGTCTTGCCATCCTTCTGCTTCAGCACTGACCCAGTCTGGCGGCGGCGGTGTACACCGTCATGGCTACGGCAAACGGGCAGTTCCGCCTTATGGTCGTCCATAGCTTCGTGCTTGTTTTTCTTGCCAGTCACGTCGCCGGGTCTCCTGCCGCTGCAGCAGGTACAGGCGGTGGTGGTGTGCCATGCTTGCATGCCTCGGGTACAGTTGCGTGTAGGGGTTGAACCATGCGAAGCATGTAAATTAGCATTCATCGGTGTACATGCTGTTTGCTAATGTCTGCCATGCTTAGGCTGCGCTGCCTGCGCGGCCTAAGCATGGCAGACTGAGCATGGCTGCTATGTCCCATGCTTAATGTAGGTGTAGCACTCACCTGTATGCATTGTCGTCATGTCCCATGCTCACATAGATATCTGTTGTCTTAGCGTGTAACACCACATCAACGGCTAGATTGAAAGCATTATTCTGCTCATTACATGCTTGGTGTCCAGTTGTTGCAGGCATGCATGCCTGTCAATACTTGTCTTCTACAGCACACATCTAAGCAGTTGTACTGCAAACAACTTAGCTGTTGCTAATCATCTGTCTAGGTGCCAACCTCAGGGCATCGGCGCATGGCTCAATCTTCTGCGACATCTGCAACGACGGCAGCTACGATGCTGGCACAGACAGGCCGATAGCGCGTGCGAAGGTGACCATCTCGTGCTCGGCTATCACCGAGGGCAGCAGCGACATTGTCAGCTGGCAGCATGTCGCTGTCTCTAACTCGCGCGGAGAGTATAGCTTCAACAAGCTTGAAACCCTTGAGTACACCCAAAGTGAGTAACATCGTCTGTGTGCATGTCTGTATGTGTGTTGACACGTGCGTGTGGGCATGCGTGTGTTTGCAGCTGAGCTGCAGCTGACTAGTGCACAGCCCCAAATTCTTGGCATGTGTGACATGTGCATTTCGTTGATAATGTCTACTCTTCAGGCCAGAATGAGACCTTCCTTGGGTGCGATGTCTCCTTCTCGCTGCCTTCTTCAACCACTTGCACGGCAGCTTCATTGGTGACCACAACCGACAGCTGTGGAAACCTCCCCTTTTTGCCCAACCCGTTGCACGCAGGCGATAGCGTGTCATTGCCAACATTCTGCCGCACGCCAACGCACACACGTACATCTTGCGCCCATGACAATGGGAAAGAGTGTGCAGAGGGCTACGTGTACTACGCTTATAACAACCAGAGCCTTGGGAGTGTGCGCGAGTTTCTGACCCGCAAGGTTGAGGAGAAGAGAGGGAAAATTGTGTACAATGGCACAAAGGCAGGGGCCACGCAAATCGTGCAGCCGCGTGTTATTGGAGGTAAGTGCATATGCATATGGTGTGAGTATGTGTGCGCGTGCCCAATGCGATTGTGTGTAGATGTGAGCACTAACATATGTTCGCGTTGGGATGGGTTCATGGCTGCCGGGACGTGCATGCGCGTGAGCTCGTGTGCGCGGGTGTCTCAGGGACTTGAACTGACTGTTTTGTGTTGTTGTAGACAAACTTTTCTGGTTGCAACAAGACGAGACCCCCCTTCAGTACAAGGTGCTCAGTTCTCACCTTAATAGTAAGCCCAAGACCAAGGCGGACAAAAGGGTGACAGTGCTCGCACGGTTCCGAGCTCAAGAAGTTGTCACCACTGATCAAGGCGGCTTTGTCGTGGACACCAGCGGTAGGCTACACATTGATCCGCTTGAAATTCTGTCAGCGTCAGTTGCTTTGCAAACACCTAAGGGTGCTGGGTGGATGCTGTGCTACCTCGCTCATGTGCAGTGTCAGTTGTATCACTTGACAGCTGTTGGCCACTTGCAATGTGCTTTTCACCTGCAAGCCCGGGACCTTTCTTTTGGGTCTGTTTGTCTATTGAAAGTCTAACTAAGACCTGCACAAATTCTGTTCTATTTGTCTCAACAGGACCTGCCCTTCAGTTCTTCTACAGCACCGTCTCAAACTACCCCATCTCGTCCCGCATCTATGGCGTGGCACAAGCCCCCGCTCCCCCCGTGCCCCAAAGCCCTCCTTTCCTCGCGTACGAGGGCGGGGAGTTTAGTGGAGACATCACCGCTCTGGAACTTGACACGACTGGTGAGAGTTTATGTACTTGACACACGACAACATTGCAACATTTATCCAGAGCAATGGCTAGAGCAATACAGCAAGTCAGCAACTAAGCAGTGTTTATGTAGTTTGTTTGAGTTGTGTGTTGTGTTTATGTTTGCTGACATGCTGTTGGCTGAGCGGTGTTGTGCATTGTCTCAGTCAGTCCGAAGACTATGTACTGGATTGCTGGCACGCTGAGTATCCGCTCAGGGCAAGTCTCTGTGGTCGATGGGGCGACAACGATCACAGATGTTCAGACCCTCATTCAAGACACCAGCGCCCTTGGCCTGCGCGCTTGGCAGTTGACACTAGATCCTGGTGAGTATGTGTGGAGTAATGCAAGCTCTGCTTGGGTGTCGTGCATCATACTAAGTAACCATCGTCATTGTGACTGGTTCGTTGTTGCTTTTCAGTGCGAAAGCGGTTGTATGCGCTGTTGGACGGCCCGTTCCCGTACGGCGGATCGCCCAATCTGGGAGCCTTTGATATCAGCGTCAACCCGCCCACGCGGCTGTTCATCCGTCCCATAGGAATGCCGATATCGGCATTCAGAGACATACCGCGAGGCAAATTCGCCATCGATGTGTATGCAAGTAAGCACCTCCTTCTTACTGACAGCAAGAGCATGTACCCAAGCTTTGAGTATACACACAGAACGCACGTGCATGCATCATACTTTGCATTGATCACCATGTGATGGAATGTATCATATCAGGCCCCCCTGTGTTGTATGGTGTGGTGTCACCACCGTTCTCCTTCGGTCCTCCACCAAGCGGGCAAACTTGGAGCCTGTACAAGACGCTTGCCAACTTGGATGCGACAGACGACGTAACTCCCATTGCGTATGGTCCTCGAATTCGTGTCGGCACCGAGTCTACTGCCATCCTGGGTGGTGATCTTCTGTATGGTGAGTTGGCATCCACTGACACGCATGCCAACTGTGTCAGTGGAATGGTGACGTTCAACATTGCAGTGGATAGGATTTTGTCTGTGGCCAAGTGACAGCTGATCTACTTGACTTGTTGTTGCAGGCAAACACTGCTCGTAGGTCCTGATGCCGCTGCCTGTGGCGTCCCACAAGCTTGAAAAGTTGTCAATTTTGCATAGGCGTCTTGTAGAAGAACGGCCCGTTGTAAATGTGTAGCACCTCGCTGTTGCCAGTTTGCTGGCGCAAAGTTTTGGGCGACCATTGTACTGTTGTGGATGTGAATGATAGTGACAATATGTTATCCTGTACTCTTGTGCATCTGAATGCAGATGTTCAAGTTGTGTACTTATGTCAGGGCATGTACGATAACAACGCAGTATGCTGTGCCAAGTCGTAACATGTCAGATTTGGGTTGGTGTTTGTGCGTGTGTGACCGCGTGTGAGGTAGAGCAACGTAACACGCACTTATGTAGATATGTATATGGCTTTTATGTATATGAAAGCAGCCACCACCGCTGCGGGGTTGCGACAACTTAAGCTATCTACTGCATAATATGAGGAAAGTAGGTGTAAAATTCACATGAAACAAACCAAAATCAGGTTTGAGACAAACATTGATCGGTCAAGTCCAATGCTACATGCAGATATAAGGTCTCACACAGACCAACCAAGCTGAGCATTGCAAAATTCATGTCACCGTGTGACACTCACCAACGCCACAATGATTGTGACATCGTCCGGTTTGCCGCCAGGCCAAGAAGGTTCAACATTAGCTTGTTGCGCTGCCATGGAAAAAGGTGAGGTGCATTCCCGGTCATATGCTCGCGTCTGTGCCAGGTTGACAAGTTGCTTTGCAATCAGCTACGTGCGCAAGCGTATTAGAACGTGAAGTGTTTGTGGAGATGACAGACACCAACGTAAACACGCACCACAGGTGATAACTCTTTCTTGTGGGTTGTGCCGATGACTTGCAGGCTTATTGATAATCCATTGCTTGCCAACACGAGCACATCTCCTTTCTGTACATGTTGCTCGTAACACAGCACCACACAAAGGCGTGAGCGCACCAACATGTCAAACGGCTTAACCCCTGTAAGCGCATTGAGCACATACATGAGTCAGTGAAAACAAGAATCACACCTGCGCTGTGTGAGGATGATTGCTGCCTTCATTACTTCTAACCTGCATTGAAAAAGATGTCGTCAGTATTCCACTACTGGATTCGAAGCTGCAATACTAAAGCACCTTGCTAGCCACATAGCAGCTTACACACAAACTGCACAAATCAATCCCACACAGCAGTCGAGCAACACACATCTAGCTACATCAGTGCCTGTTGGTACAATAGCATGCATACAAGAATAGCGTGTTGGAAAGTGTGCTGCTGGTACCTGTCGCGGTGAAATGAAGGCGCGCAGCTGTGGTTCAGGCCGTCGGAGGAGTTGCCCATCTATGTGCATAAACCCGCAAACGCTGATGCACGCCATTGCGCCTTTTGAATCGCGCCACAATCTGTCAACCAAGCAGCTACGTGGTTGACTGGTTGGCAACGTATTTATGCTTCATACTGACAGACATATATAAGACAACAAGCTATCCACTACATTTAATGCCAGCGTGTCCATACACAATTAGCATGGAGTATTATGATAGCAATGGTCATTAAGCCGGCTGCCTGCGTCGCTGAGGCAGCAGCGGCATATGATTGGCTGGCGCAACCGTTTAAAGGAGGAGGAAGAGCAAGCTCCAGCGTCTCCTCTACATTCCCCAGCGCGTGGTGCTTTGTTCAATGACATGCAAAGCGATAATGGAGAGGAGCTGTAGCGCAATTGGTAGTCCGTTTAGCTGGTAGTGTACACAGCTGCAAGGCTCTTGTGACTTAGTGTTGTGCAGCTTAAACCAGTTCAGTCAATTGTCATTATGCTCATGCATGTAAAAACTTGCATTCTTATAATATACAATAGAACTGTAAAACTGCAGGCATTTAAGTCACATAATCGAACCACAAGCCTTGGCAAGTGACTGAGAGACACTATACACACCTTAGGTACCTGTACAAAGCACAGGCACATAACGATGCTGGCGTTTAGTGACAGTTGCGTGTACTCATGCTATGCAAATACATATAATGGCAGTCAGGCATCAGTCACCTTCCGTTGCTTGAAGAATGCCGTATCTTATCAATAACTACCTAATTGGTGCTAATGAATTAAGCTCAGTCGCCTGCGCTAGACTATTATGTAACCTGCAGGTGCCTGTCGCATAGGCTGAGTCCCTTAAATTGAATTGCTGTGTAACTTGCAGATGTTTGTTAATTAAGGATATTCACTTGTTAAGGCCTAATAGGTAATTTTCAGATGCCCGTAAATTGGAGTTAGTCACATGTTAAGGCCTGATAGGTAACTTACAGCTGTCCGTTAAATTAAAACTAGTCACCTGTTAAGGCCTGACAAGTAACTAACAGGTGCCTGTTAATTATGCATAAACAACTGTTAAAGATTGAATTGTAACGGGAAGGGCCCGATAGTAACGGAAGTTGTACTCAGGTTCCTGTATCGGAATTACAGGTGGACTGAGCCACGACAATTGAAGTAAGTATCTTCAGATGCACGGCCGTCAATCGGCCGGCAGGGGAAACATTTTGCGTCGGACTGGACATGCTCGTATGGACGTTAACTGCGACGATCGTAGTGGGGGCGGCTGCGGTGGGGGAGGCTATGGATTTCTAAGCTCCCCCATTAGCTACGCCCCTGGTGCTCTCTTCCGATCCCCTCAACACTGGCAATGGAGGTCTTCTTCAACAAGCCGCTGGCCCTCAAGCAGTTAGCGGCTTGGCCTGAAGAGCGGGCGATCCAAGGCATCCTGCGTATCGCCAGCTTCCGAGCATTTTCACGACTGTTGGGGCCTCCCCCAACAGGTAAGTCCCTCTCCGTATGATTGCTGATGTTTCCTTAAGCATATTTGTTACACATATGTTGGATGATGAGGGTGTTGCTGAGTTCGTGGTCTCCTCATCGAGCTATAATGCATGGAAGCTTACGCTCAGCTCTAGTGCCCTAGTGTTCCTATTCAGTTTCACTCTTTCACTAGCATCCGCTACTAGTGTTAGGCTTGCTTGGTTGCAGTCTGCTTGTGTAGACGCAGCTGATAGCGGGCTATTGACATCAGTGCATACGGTTAATGCGGGGGAACTTCATGGGGTGTTTTCATCTTAAGCTGGGGCGTCGCTGGTGCATGATCGGGCACAAAAGAACATGCTTCCTCTCTGCGCGGGGAGGAGGGTGACGGTGATTCGGTGAGGGGATGTCGCATGTACCCGTTTTTGAGTTTTCTTTTTGAGCATGCACCTGGAGCTGCTTCTTTTCGCTTGGGGCTGCCATTCAGAAGTTCGGTGTGTTGGGTCCGGCTTTTCCCAATCAGCAAGCTAGTCCCCCACCCCCGTTTGAGACGAATACCAAGTATAGCTTCATGCCTTCCACGGGAGTGAAGACTGCCGAAGAAATTGTCAGTTACAGTGCAGCAGGTGGGGCTCTAGCACACCTACACGGTGGATGTTGTCACCTCCGACACATCCATGCTTTGTCACTTATGTTTCAAGCCTAGCCATACTAGAGCTCGTTGTCCACTGAATGAAGGGCACCCGTTGCGGCAGGGTGCGCTCAAACAAGGACTTGCAACGCAACATCAGCCACACTCTCTTCCGGATGACAAAGCAAGTCTCAAGTGCTAACTGCAAGAAGAAAGCAGGCTTGGCAAGGTTAGAGGCAAAATACGACAATGGGCTGATCACAAAAGTCGACACAAACAACAACAGCATCTGTTGTGTAGAGATGAAGGCACTACTGAATCATAAGATATTGTAGAAGTATTGACCCGAAGGCCCTTTGCACTAGGAGCAGGAGAAGAAAGCATTTGGCTTGAACATTGAATTGATTGAACAGTGGAAGCACATTCATTGATGGTGCTTAACTGAAAAGCCACAATACTTTTCCATGCTCACAACATGTGAAGATGGCAGGCAAGCTTGGGAAAAGCTTGCAGCCGTGTGTCAAGCCGAGAACAACGCCAGAAAGATACAATTGCGCAAGCAGCTAGGCGCATTTTACAAAGAGACGGCAAAGCCGATTACAAAATAATTTGCACGTGCGAGAGAGCTGTGGGCGGACCTCATCAACGTCGGCCACAAGATGGAAGAGATGGAGGTCGTATTGGCAGTTTTTGCAGGGCTACCATTAGAGTACGAAGTTGTCGCTACTCTGCTCGACACAGTGTCATCGGAGCTAACCCTGGGCGATATGCTGCTCAAGTTTGTCTCCTGTGGAGCAACGCGTCTTAAAGAACGAAGAGGCTCTTCCGAAGAGCAAGCGCACTCCGTGGCCTTCTACACACAAGACAGACACAAGAAATCAAGCGACTAAGAAGACAAGAACAAGGCGAAAGGCAGCAGCTCCAAATTCGAGACTCTCACATGCCACTATTGTGGTATCAAAGGACACATCGTAAAGGACATCCCGGTCCTCATTAATGTCGGCCAAAAGATGAAAGAGACGGAAGTCGTATTGGCAGTTGTTGCAGGGCTACCATTAGTATACGAAGTTGTCGCTACTCTGTTCGAGACATCGTCGGAGCTAACCCTGGAGGATGTGCTGCTCAAGTTTTCCTCCTGTGAAGCAACACGTCTTAAGGGAGGAAGCGCAAGCAGAATCTGTGGCCTTTCACACACAAGATATAAACAAGAAGTCAAGCAACGAAGAAGACAAGAACAAGGCGAAAGGCAGCAACCCCAAGTTCACGATTCTCACATGCCACTATTGTGATTTTAAAATCACAATAATCATCATAATAAAGGTTTGTTGCAAGCGCCAACGAGAGCAATTTAAAGCAGGCACTAGTGGCAACACTCAACGCAAAGAGAAGGGTGTTGCATCTACTGCCTCAAAGAAGTCCGATACAACTTCATGGGCAATTGACTCAGGCTGTGACTAGCAACTCAAACCACACAAGGAGGTGATGGAGAACTACATAAAACTGTCAACTACAAGGAAGGTGGAAGGCTTCAGTGGTTACAAGCTAAAAGCAATAGGGATTGGTGAAGTGAGGCTTTAATGCAAGGTTGGCGATGGTGAGAGAAAGGTGGTACTTCGAGAAGTATTGCACGTACCTAAAGCTGCTGCAAGCTTGTTCTCTATGAGAGTTGCTGAGCGTGTGGGTGCTTAGATAGTGATCCGTAAGAGACGTTGCTCCATACGCATGAATCGGGTTGAGTACATGGTCGGCACCCGACGAGGAGGGCTCTACATTGTGGAGCAAACTCAAGGCCATGATAGTGAAGGAAAGGGAAACGGCAGAGTGTTTTGGCATTGAAGGTTCGGGCATTTGGGCTATAGCAACCTCACATGCCTGGTTGCTAAAGACATGGTGAAAGGCATCAATGTGAGAAAGGAAGACCTTCAAGCGTCTTCAAGTGCGCTATGTGAGCCTTGTGTGTTGGCCAGGCAGCAACGCATGCCGTTCCCATCATTTACTTCAAGTAGCAAGCATTCTTGTGAGCTTGTGCACATGACATTTGCGGGCCTATGCGCATTGTGGCGATAGGAGGGGTAAGGTACTTTGCAACTTTCCTCGACAACTGCAGCAAGCTGTCCATGTCTTCCCGTCGATGCAAAAGTCAAAAGTCGCTAGAGTTGTGCGTATCGTTATCGCATTGCTTAAGATTTAATCAGGCAAGAAGATGAAAGCAATGAGCAGCGAGGAGGGGAGTACACCAACGCCCAGCTCGAAGAGATCTTTGCCAGCAAAGGCATACGGCATGAGACAACAGCACCATACACTCCGCAGCAGAATGGAGCACCTGAGCGTCTTAATCGAACACTATAGGAGCGTGTTCGAGCCATGCTCAATGACACCAAGTTGGAGGACAGTCTGTGGAAGGAGGCCGTTCTCACTACCAACTACATTCGCAACCATTCACTAATGAGCTTTGAGCAAAGACTCCGTGGGAGCTCTTTCACGGTGAAGTGCCAGATGTGAATGGCATGCGTGTGTTCGGATGTGTGCCATGCGCTTGTGCCAAGTCAGTTGCGACACAGGTTAGAGGCAGTCATTAAGAAAGGCACTTGTTGGCCATGAGCCAAGCTCAAAGGCGTACAAGGTCCCACTGGAAAATACGCACAAGATTGTGGTGAGCAGAGAAGTCGTGTTCCACGAAGCCTCGTTACAAGCTTGAGCTAAAGAATTTTTTCACCCTCAAGTTAAAGATAACAAAGCACAGCCTGAAGAGCCTGCATACATATTTATAAATGCAAACACATAAAAATAAATGTTTAATTCTCTTGGTCAATCACCTTTTAGCATCTTTCCTAGTTCAGTATATCGGGCGCTGTTGCATGTAGACCGACCGTGTGTACAAACTGTGTAATGACTGGCGGGTATATAAGCCCGCGGTTTGTTGGTAATGAATGGGAAGTGTATTGCCTTCTCATGTGTGTCACGGCTTGCCCTCTTCACTTGCATGCTTGCTTCTCAACAAATGCCGGATGCAACTACAAGCATTGCGTGTTTGCGTCGAGTGTCGCAACAGAAGCGCGCGCCAGTGGCATCGATGGTGTTAGGATTCGGGTTGCGACTCAACCTATCAGCGTCGGTGTTGATGACACCTAGCTTATACGTGATGGTAAGGTCATATTCTTGTATCAACAGAACAGCCCGAGCGAGCGTGCTTGCTGTTGAGCTTGTTGCTGGTGAGAAGCTACTGCAGGGGCTAATGGTCTAAAACCAGCTCACAGCGGTAGCCAACGCACGGAATTTATTTCACAGACCTGGTCCGCACGTAAAGACTCGGGTCAACACGTCAGGGCGGCTTGGGGCCCAGACGAGGGTCGCCCGCCTTGATTCGAGCACAGGGACCAAGCCTGGCAAAAATGCGGGTTGTCACGCTTGATCCTGGGATCAGGACCAGCCATAGCTGCTTTGTAGTCACGTGCGCAGTAGGACCACTATTGGTCTCTCATTCGTTTAGATGCATGGACCAAGGGTGGCCCTCCCAGCAAAATTCTTCCAAGAACATTACCAATACTGGTCACGAGTGGTCGGATTAGCCTTCGTTCGCACCTTATGACCATGCATGGTCCAGACTCGTGGGACCAAGCGTGGTATGCTGTTGGGACCATGCCTGGTCCACACCAAGCAATTGCAGCGTACCAGCAAAACTTTGCGGCATTGTCCACGCTTGCAATCAGGACCAGCACTGGTGCACGACACCCACGGGCATCCTGCACCGGTGTTGACCTATGGCCTATAAATCAGCATCACACGATTCATTGGACCAGTTCTATTATTTAAAGTATACGTAGTTGGCAATCAGCCAGACCGTTGTCCACAGGCTACAAATTGTCAAACAGCTATCCTACATCAGCCCTCCAGTAACTACTTCCAGTGCTCATACCGCCTATGACCAAATAAAGCGCATGCTGTGCACTCCACGTGATCTATATTATGCACGCACACGTCCCCTGTTCGCACAACCTTGAGCAGTCGTAGAGCGCCTGTGAGATGGACAAGTGCACGCCGTGTGCGCCAAAGTCTGTTCTTGTCGTAGACCCTGCGCGCACTCTGTGTGAGCAATACAGCAATTGAGGAACATTGTACATTTCTTAGCAGTGGCAACATTGTGAAAATCCCTCTGGGATACCTGATGAGTCTTGTAAGGTTTGGTCCCGACTAGCTCTCGGTGCCCCACAAAGCGTAACCTCTTTGGCTTAGGCGTTTCACTTTTATCCGGCATGCCTGCATTACAATGCATGCTCAGTGCACATACACATGGCCAAACTGCTCAAAGTGGCAATAGCTTACATGGGAGCAGCCTACGAGCATTTCCTGGAGATTGCGATGTGACACTGTGCACTGGCTCCAGCTGCCAATTTGAAAATGGCCTACGAGTGGCCTATGAGCTCAACTTGGTTCTTAATATTTTTCTTTAGAGTATCTACCTCAATCACCCGTCTTGCGTCGCGTTTGCCCCCATTCATTTTTTCATGATGGCAAACTGCTCAACCGCTTACATGATACGGCGGGTTGTGATGCTTCCCATCTGAACATGGTCACAAAAGGGAAGAGGTGCTACCTCGCGTCATTAGCTGCACCTCTTTGTTCCGCTAGAATTCCCGCTGGTGGCCAACCTACACTCTGGTCGGTGGATGCTCATTGTTGTAGCACACAGCCGTAAGGTGCTCCAGCTCCTCATCATCTTCTCGAATCTGGATGTCATCAGATCCTTGCATCTGCATACCAACAGCATTCAACCAGCAGCATATAAGCAGCGGTTGAAACAAGATATCACCTTCATATAGCTTGCAGCTAACACACCTAATCTTCTTCTGGCATTCAAGCCCAGTTCATCAAATACACTCGCCTGGCATTCCCCCATCCGAATGTGCCTGTTAAGGCTGCAATCACCTTTCGCGCAGACGTAGCTGCCGGTTTTGCTCATAAACATGCTTGGCTACTCAATGGTCACGCTCTGCACATGCAATCCATCAGTTGGCAAGCTTGAGTGTCATTGGCGGTTTCATTCGTGCACACTGCAACGAACTACACGCGGCGCTCGACTCACAAATGGTGACATGCCGTAACAAAAGCATAGAAAGCACAACGTAAAAACCAAACATACTGTTGAGGATATTCCTACATCTAGGTCAGCTGGTAAGCTTGCCCTTTGCAACAGAATAGCTATTAGAAGGTTTCAAGCGCCTCGAGTCGAGAGGTCCAGGCGAGAAGGTTCTAGGCGCATCGGCGAGTCCGGAGGCTGGAGACTTCTAGACACTGTAGTAGAATAATTGTATCTTGGTGGTTACTTGACTATTTGGCGTGCACTTGTGCATGTGTATGCTTGTCATCGTCCATCTCAACACATACCTCCAGCTCGGCATGCATGTGGTTTACCGATGACCTTCCCATGCATCAGCCTCGTGACCCAATTGGTATGAAGGGCCGCACGCTGTTGTCCTCCACGCAAAACACTGGTAACCAATCTTGGGTTTGGGCGCTGTACGTGCAGCATGGCTCATCAACCTCTCTATGGCTCTACTGCAAGTTTTTCTGGCGTAGGAGATCTTGTGTTGCATTAAGAACCAACTTAGAACGCTGCTTCTGTTTGCGCTAAGCTGCTTGGTTGACTACATGTAGCTTGAGTACAATCGATTGGTGGAGTCTTTTAACAATATTGCTGCTTTTCGGTCAGCCATGATGGGGACATGCGTAGTACCCACGAAACTAGCTGCCTCAAAGGTTATTGCCTCTGCCGCCGAGATCGCAGAGCAAGCCCAAAACCCTAGGAAATGGATAGAAGACCATGCAGCCCAGTGCCTACTACTCGTTTAGCATTGGCACACGTCACCTTGGGAGCAAAGGATCATGTAAGTTGCGTCGTCGTGCCCATGCTAACCAACAATCTGGTCCAAGTAGCTGCCAATGTATTGCTCCAACCTTTCTCCATAATGTTCAAGAGCCATTGCTTGACAGTTGTTGAGTGTTGATCCAGGATCAGGCATGGTCTATGAGGGCCGCTTGCGACCATACCAGTGCAGCATAGTTCTGCTTGGCAGAACTATGATTGGTCCGTACAGTATACGCGTGCTGTATCAGTGCTGCCCTGCCTCATAGGCATGCAACCAGCCCTGGTTCCATTGCTCAAGCCTCGTGCTGACCAGTGCTGCACTGATTTGCAGGCCGCGGGACCCGCGATCAGCCCTGGTATGGTCTATTGGACCAGGCCGTTCAGCTCCTGGGCGAGACCACCGGTAGTCCGGTCACACGGGACTAGTTGTGGCACTGGTATGCCACAGCGTACCAAACGTGTCTGGCCAATACTCGACTGCCGTGCTTGGCTGTCAGCGCGTGACGTCGGCAGTGAATCCGCCACCGCAAAGGATGCGTTAAACGCGCCCTCAGCATGCACCCGCTGCCGACGTCATAGCCCCAAGCCGCGCACTCGGTAGCTGACGCAGTTTACCTTGCAGAGTGCCGGCGCTGTAAGCTTGCACGGCGTAGTAGTCGTTGTTGTTATTGTTGTTGTGCTTAAGGAAAGCAGCAGTGAAGGCAGTGGCAGCGCTAAGCTTGTTGTTGATGAAAATGTTGAGGTTTTGTTTTTTGGCTGCTAGCTGCACAACTTGAATTGGGAGTTGCATGAGACTGCATACACGATTATAGGGGAAGAGGGGGATGGTGGTGAAGTTCAGACACGTGCTAGAGCACAGGCAGCGCCAAAGCAGGGTCCGTCCGCACCTGCTGCCACTAACCTGCTGTGCATTCAGCAACGCCAACTATAGTGCCAGCTGCAGGCATTTCGGCAGCGCCTACGGGAGGACCTGTCCTCACCAGGCCCTGCACAGTAGAGGACATCGCGCTCGAGCTCTGAAAAGACGCTCAACCTATCACCCCACCATCTGGCCGCTTCGTGGAGTCCCTCACGCTCCGAAACAAGCTCGCCTTATACAAGAGCTCCACTCCCGGCTGGCTGTGCGCTCGCATTTGCGAGCTTTGGCCCGTCAGAGACACGGGATGGGTGAAGGTGTAGGTAGAGTCAGTGCTCGTGTTTGTGATGCATGACCGTTCGCCTGTCTGAGGCGTCAATCTGTTGCATCCTCCCGAGGGTGATTCTGGCATGCGCCTGGCTGTTGAGTCCACGCTCGCATGGGTTTCAGATGCTGCTCCCATTGCCACTCACTCTGTTGCTGATGCTGAGGGACATCTGCCCAAGAATCCACGTCTGCACCGTGCGAAGGACATGAGTGATGATACTGATAAGGCACCACCTCTGTTGGACGCCGCCCCTGTTTATGATGATGGTGACGTCATCATGGCCATGGACAGATGCATCCTCAAGTTCACGCACAACTCGCGCCAGTATGCCTTCTGAGACCATGCTTGTGGCAAGAACTTGGGGTTCAAAGAGAAGCGCCTACTGGACGACATGCAGGGTATTCAGTTTCATGGTCACCCCCCTTTGTCGTGGACATTAGCTCAGCTGTACAGCTGAGAGTCTGATACATATCAGATGATGCTGCAGCACTCGTGCGGTCACCATTATGCTGATATGTTTAGCAATGCGGCCGCAAGCTTGTTTGGCAGAGCTAAGGTGGACAAGCTGTTCAATGAGCGCAAGCTCATTGCGCAACTTGATGCCCTGTACGGTGAGCAAGCTCAGGCCTGCATGCGAGACCGCCCTCCCGAGCAGCAAAGGTGTGCTCACACGTGCATGTCTTTGTGGAGTGCTGTGCCTACCAGGCATTAGGCTTGTTGAAAGAAGTATTACCTTCAAGGTCTGGCAGATGGTGGGCCTATGTCGACGCGCTTGGCAGCTGTGGGCTGGGGCGCATGCGCGTGTGCGCAGCTGCTTTCGTATGCGTGTGCGTATGCGTGCAAGTGCAGCTGCATTTGTGTCCGCTTCAAGCCTATGTTTGCAGCTGCTGCATCATGCGTCATTTTACCATTGATCTAAGATGGCATGCGTGCGTGCACGGCTGTGTTTGTGTCCATTTCAAGCATGTGTGCGCAGCTGCTACGTCGTGCGTCATGTTGCTGTTGATTCAGCATGGGTGAGTGTGCAGCTGCGTTGGTGTTTGCCGTGAGCATGTGTTGCACCGAATGCATGTGCGACTGCGTTGATGTCCGCTTCAAGCGGGTGTGTGCGTGATGCGTCATGTCACCGTTGATTCAGCACTGTCCGCGTGTAGCTGCGTTTGTGTCTGCCTTAAGCTTGTGTGCACACCTGCTGCGTTGGTATCCGTTTCAAGTATGTGTGCAGCGGCAGCGGCACGCGTCATGTCGCCGTTGATTCAACATGCGTTCATGTGCAGCTGCGTGTTGTGTCCGCCTTCAAGCGTGTGTGTGCAGCTGGTGCGTGCTTGTGAGGGCTTTTGTGTCTGCACTAGCCGTGTGTGCATGTACCGCGTGTGCGCATGTGTGCCATTGTTGCTATGAGTAGCGCGCTGGCGTGCAGCTGCAAGCAGCCAGCTATTGTGTGTCTAGTGGGTCAAGTACTTGTTGCAATGGCCGGAAGTGCTGAGCCTGCAGTTGAGGCCACCTGGTGCGCGGTGTATGCGCCTGTAGCACACCCAATTTACGTGCCATCTCAACATTGCGTGCTGCGTAAAGGCAGCAGCGTGGCCGCTCTGCTGGTGGGGGCCAGCAAGGAGAAGGCAAGGTTGCTTGGCGACAAGACACCCACTACTTTGAGGAAGGCCCATCATGGTGGTGGCTGCTCCTCCCAACCGCGGTCGTGGTCAGTCGCGTGGACGCGGACGGGGACAAGGCGCTCACCATTATCCTTCGGGCCCTTTCTACCATCCTTGTGCCCATGGTCAGCGCCACCTGCTGCATGCGGAGATCCACCTCCATGGGTGAAGACGGAGAAGCACTGTGCTCTGCTGGCTCCATAGTAAGCAATGCTACCTCGAGATGATAGCATGCGCATCACTTGCGTGCGCGCGTGCGCAGAGTTTTGTGTAGTGTGCACAAGTAGGGTTGTATATATTGTACAAATGTGTGTGCTAAGATGCGTACACGCGTGCACACGTGTTCGATACTGTAGATGACATACACTTTGCGCAGGGCATCAATAAGCGCTATCAACCCCAAGTGTAATATATTGCATTGTGAGATGGCAGTGTGCTCAGCCAGTGTTGTGCTAGTAGGACCCTTGATGACATGACCATGACCAAGATCATGATGAGCTTGTGGCACATGACATGACTATGCCAGCTCCAAGCCCGGTGCTGCTATTGTCTATCGATCACCATGACTTGCAGCAGGCTTTACAACAATGTCCTACCGTTGCAATGTTGCCATGTGCCACGCATGACGGCAATCCGCCATGTTTGAAGGCGGCTATTACAGGTAAACGCCCATCAAGCGCCACAATGACGAGCATTGCGTCAACGGCTTTAAGCGAGCATCCAATCCATTGTGACAAGTTTGCCACGCATGCAGACGTGCCTCTAAGTACAGTCCCTGAAGTCCCAGACTTGCTGGACGCTTTGATACGGCAACCATTGCAGCATCGCATGCAGATGCTAGCATTACGACCTGCGGAGCTTGCGGAGCAGCCACCCGCCAATGCGGAGGTGTTGTGTTTAGATGTTGAGCAAGAGCACTTGGTGCGTGAACTCTGATGTGAGCTTAACAAGGTGCAGGCTAAACCTGTGGTTCCCGAGTGTGATGAGCATCAATGGCAGCACGTTGTGCGCTCAGCAACTATAGATACGGAGCACTTCATGGCTGCTATACCTTGCCAATGGCAAACAGCGAGGCGCACGTGGTTGACTATCACTAGGCAAGATAGCAAGCGTCGTGAGCTACGCTGGTTAAGTTAAGAATACCAGTTGGATTGGGTGGGCACATTTTAACCCAGCCAAAGAAGTTGGAAGAAGTGATGCAGATGTTGCTGCAGGAGGATTGCATTCTCGATTATGTGGAGGCAATGATACAAAAAGAAGCTCCAACTTAAATTGAATTGCGCAACAAGCAGTTAGCTATACGGCAGTGAGCATTGTGCTTGAGGAATCAAACAATCCAATGCGCTGAGGAGCAATTTTCGCCGTACACCCTTTAGCTGTGAAGGTGATTACAGGTATTGGAGTGGTTGAAAATGATAGCGGCAAGCTGCACCTCATTGTGGATCTAAAATACATCAACCTTTTTGGCACATATTCCCTTTTGTTATCAGCACTTGAAGAATGTGTTGCTGTACGCAAAGGCTATTCTCAAGTAACAGCGGACTTGAAGTCAGGCTATCATCATATGCCAATACATGCAGACAGCAAGCCCTATTTGGCAATGGAATATGATGGAGTTGTATACTGTTGGAATGTGCTACCGTTTGGCCTCAACTAAGCATGTTGGTTGTTTACAAAGCTGATGTCCACAATCTTCACACCCTTGCGCAAGCTGGGCATAGGCTGTTTATCATAAATTGATGACATGCACCTCAGCCATGCCAATCGCCGCCATATGTGCTGGCGCATCTTGCAATTATTGCGGTTGCTGAAACTTCTGGGCATGTTTCTCACCCTGGAGAGCGTGTTCTGACCGCAACTGTGTGTCAAGCTGCTGGGCCTGCTCTTGAACTTCGGGCGTGGTGTGTTCCGCTTACCCCCTGACAAGTAGCAGAAGTTATTGGAGCTGATGCACAAGATGATGAGCGCAAACGTGGTCACCAAGCGTATGTTGCAAAAGTAGCAGGAAGATTGGTGGCAATGAAATTGGCCTTGGCTCCCGCATACCTGTATGCGCGCTGGCTGCTACAGCTGACCACTGATC
Organism: Chlorokybus atmophyticus; assembly: GCA_009103225.1. Taxonomy (NCBI): domain Eukaryota; kingdom Viridiplantae; phylum Streptophyta; class Chlorokybophyceae; order Chlorokybales; family Chlorokybaceae; genus Chlorokybus; species Chlorokybus atmophyticus. The sequence goes on from RHPI01000638.1 coordinate 826,546, forward strand.
AGAGTGATTGGGATGACGACTTTACACCACCACGTTGTTGGTGGACTTCTTGTTGTGTGTGTGTGTGGCTGCAGCAAAGCATGCTTGCAGCTTGCTGCTGTGCATTAAGCAACGCCAACTATAGTGCCGCTAGCAGCATGCTTGCTGCAGGACATAGGGGATTGGGCACCGGCGAAGACACCCATTGCGTGGATCCAGTCTCTATTTGGCAAGCCTTATCTGAATGTGTTTGCAGCGGATTGGAGCGCCACATTTGCAGCGTTCATGTCGGTTGTGCCAATGCCGGGCAGCGTGGGCAATGCACTCACCTCCGATTGGAGGCAAGCTTGGATGGAGGCGGGCAAGGAGTTTTCTGGTTTCTCCCTCCGTTCACCCTCTTGCATCAAGCAATTGCATTATTTTAGCATTGTTAGCTGCCAGAATGGCACTTTGCTGTTTGGTGACCTGCTGTCATGGCTTGGCGCAAATGAGACATGCGTTATGTGGGCAAGCACAGGGACTGGTTTGGGAAAGGCGCCTGAGTACCTGACAATACCATCAACCCGGGATCTTATCCGAACGTTGTGGCTTACGTCACATGGGAATCAGAGGTACATACCTGTTGTGCAAGTACAGATGCATACTTTGCGCTCCTTTCCACAATCCCTGAGCTTGAATGACTTCCAGGGACACACCCGTGCGTAGCGCATGCTGCGCACCACCTCGTTGGAATGAGTGCAGTCCCAGGTGAGGGCGATAGATGCCACTTCTTTGGCAGTGCTTGACAAATGCGTGATATGCGCAATCACACCGCGGATACTGCGCTCCTCCGAGTGCTTTTTGTTGCGGGCTAGCGGACGAAAGATGGGGCCTTTCTTGATGCTTAAAAGGTTCTCATGTACATGGCTCAAGTACAGCTCCAGCACTTTGCAGAACTCCACACTCAAGTCGCTCTCGCGGACTTTTATAGTGTACTGTACTATAGTTCTTGAGATGGGTGGCTTGTGAACAGACCTCAATGCCGTCTATTAGTATATGTTCCATTCTATGCAGGCACCTTTACTACCTCTTGACCATGTGCACCACAAGTACATGCACAATGTGTAGTCACGCCGGAGGACTGCGCTTTCATAAGTGGCCCGCACTTGGTCGAGTACTTTGCACTTGCTGCTGAAAGTAGCATACAAGTATGTTCATTTCGATATGAGCCAAAGGTATGGCAGGCATGGGCTGCACGCCAGCTTGAGCGGTCACTTTGGCATAGCCAGCGCGATACTCACGCATATTCACAGACTCGCAAGGTTGCCTGCAGGATGACTTATGCTTCATAACCCCACTCTACCAAACCACCTGAAGCCAGCGCTCAAATGCATAATGGTCACCTCAATGGTCCTGCTGGATATCATAAGTGCACCATTTTTATCCTTGCGCCGGGCTTTGTTGATGTGCACATCGTTGCAATACCCGGCTAAATAGCTCGTTACCACGGTGGACGTGACATCTGCCACGGCAACATGCAGTGCTTGCAAGTAGCCCATGAAGTCCTGCCACACAAGCTCCCGCCAAGCGCGTGTATTTTCATAAGTGGCTGCAGTACTGATGCGCTCCACATCGGCCAAGGCGAGCATGGACCGTTGCTGCATATTGCGTTATAGTAGACTCCCATTGCCGACGAGCAATCGCCGTATGCGTCGGGTCCCTGCGTCAGCTTGAAGGGACCGTGCGAAGCCCATACCTGCGCATGTGACTTGAGTAACAGATGGTGGACGCAACTGCTCATGTGCTTGTTGCAATTCCGTGTAACCACTATAAACATCAGGTGTGTCTTAATTTTAATGCAATGTGTCGATAGCTTTCAGGCATGTACAGACGCGATTGTTCTCTTCCAGCAGTTTTGTCCGCTGATTTATATTGAATGGGAGGGTAGCACTCAATACAAGTACAGATGATTGCTAAACCTGTTACCACTGAAGAGGACAGATCAAAGTGTCATGGTACATGCCCAACTTTGCACACTAGTGTAAGATTATGGTTATCAACCATTGTGATTTACATCTTGCATCGTGTGAGAGCTCATACACTGGCTAGTGCGCGACTGCCGACGGCAGTGGCTGAGAGCGCAACGTCGGCAGTTTATAGCTGTATTGCCTGCCACCGCAGCCGATGCAGGCGGGCGTTGAACGCGCCCTTAGCCTGCACCCTTTGCCAACGTCACAGCCCCGAGCCGCGCACTCGGTAGCTAACGCAGCGTACCTTGCAGGGCGTCGGCGCTATAAGCTTGCACGCCGTAGTAGTAGTAGTAGTTATTGTTGTTGTTGTGCTTGGGCAGAGCAGCAGCGACGGCGGCGGCGGCGCTAGGCTTGTTGTTGACCCTCCCGCCACACCCCAACTTACGATGTGTGTAATACATCAATCACGCCGACGCGCGTAATCTTGTGTTGTCTTAATCGCACAACTACAGATAATCGTTACCGTCTGATTGCATTCATGTAGCAATCGCACGATTGTATAGCATCTGTGTTTAACATTGTCTCGTTTGATACAACTGATCGTGAGGTCACGTGCAACGCCCTGGTCTGCTTATTGGTATATCGTTTTCTTGCCGTCGATGCGCCCTTAGTAGTCAATACAAGTACAAATGATTGTCAAACTTTTTACAACTCCTACCACTAAAGAGGACAGATTGTAGTGTCATAGTACATGCCCGACTTTGCACACTAGTGTAAGATTATCGTCAGCAACAATTGTTATTTACATCTTGCGTCGCAAGAGCTCATACACCGCGGGCTGCGTACGACATGTCCGCGCGTAAAAAGCCCTGTGCAAGAAGGAATGGCCGAAAGAACTGGCCATATATTCTCGTTGCTGCGTCACAAGGCATCAGTCCCACGCACTGCCGGCGCACTACTAGTGCGCGGCAACATGCAGCGGTCCCCTGGGTCGTCTTCCTCCTCATCGTAAGTTCGTCCTCTTCATGCACATGCATGAGCACTCTCACGCTGCAGTTGCATCTGCCGGCAATTGGGTTAAAAGACGGTTGTCAATTGAAGTGCAATAAAGTGACCTAGAGTAAAGTACTACACAAAGGTGCACTGTTAATTATATATTTCTGTTGCTCACCTTAAATCAGCGTACAACTTTCCTTGAGTTAAGCAAAGAAGTTTATGATGAGTCATGCATACACCGCGTAAATCCTGGCAGCCCTCAGGCTGCCTGCCTCACCAGCTTGGTAATACCAAGTCACGCGCGTTCCTGGCCATCATGCATAAACGGCGTAAATCTTCAACTTGTAGCCTGCACCTTGCAGGCTGCAAGCTGCAGCCCTGCTGCCTCACCAGCTTGGTAATACCAAGCTACACGCGCATGACTTGGTATTACCAAGTCACGCGTTCCTTCCTGGTCATCTAGCTCCGGATCTACGTGATAACCGTTGGATGGTTGCGTTGCTTATGTACAGTCAGCCTGCATTGCACAATAGCAACGCAGCCCCAGGTCTTCTCCAAAACTGTCCCAGCCTAGCGGCGGTGGCGGTGCACAGCGTCATGGCGAATGCAGACTTACAGCTCCGCCGCCTGGTGGTCGTCCTCAGCTTGGTGCTTGTTGTGCTTGCCAGTCACGTCGCCGGGTCTGCTGCCGTCGCAGCAGGTATAGGCCGTGGTGTGCCATGCATGCTTGTGTGCTTGGTGCGCATTTACATGCTTGGGCTGGATCACGCAAATTATGTGAAAGCTTGTCCGTCGGGCTTTCACGCTCTTTGTTGATGTGCTGCATGATGGCAAGTGCAGCGTAATCAGATGTGTGCCATTCTGGGCTGCCTGCACAGCATGCTCATGGCGGCTATGCTCAAATGTGGTGCGGGCACTCATCTGTATGCATTGTTGTGTCCTATGATCAGATAGACGTCCGTTGGTTCAAGCATACCACAGCACCAATTGCCTGGATAAAGAGTTGTAGTCCTTGAATGACTTTGATGTACAAGCTTGATGTCCAGATGTTGCATACAATTTTTTTATGTCTCATCTCAGATGGAATCCTGTTCAGCTGGACGCCTGGTTGCTTGAGCTTATAACAGCACCTTGTTGCGTACATCAAATATTGTACTAGTTGCTTGTGGTTTGTACATACGCTAAGTGTCTAGATGCTGCATGCATGCATGCCTCCTCGTGTCTTCTATAGCATACAGCTAAGAATTCGTACGGCAAACATCTTAGCTGTTGCTCATGACCTGTCCAGGTGCCAATCTCAGGGCATCGGCACGTGGGAGGATCATCTGCGACGTTTGCAATGACGGCAAATACAGTGCTGGCACAGACAGGCCGATAGCGGGCGCAACGGTGACCGTCTTGTGCTCGGCTAGCACTGAGGGCAGCAGTGATATTGTGGACTGGGAGCATGTCGCTGTCTCCAACTCGCGGGAGAGTACAGCTTCAACAAGCTGGAAACTCTTGAGTACGCCCAAAGTGAGCAAGTGTCAGCGTGTGTGTGTGTGCGCATGTGTATGGGTAGAGCTGGATTGCAGCTGACTGTTACACAACGCCAAAATCAAGGCATGTTTTATAAGCACTCAATGGAAAATTATCAACTCTTTAGGTAAAGGTGAGACTTTCAACGGGTGCGATATCTCCTTTTCACTGCCTTCTTCAACCACTTGCAAGGCGGCTTCAATAGTGACCACAACCGAAAGCTGTGGAACCCTCCCCTTTTTCCCCAACCCATTGCATGCGGGTGACAGCGTGTCGTTGCCAACATTCTGCCGCACGCTCCCACAGACACCGGCGTCTTGCACCCACAACAATTTGAATGATTGCGTGGAGGGCTACGTGTACTACACTTACAATGACCAGAGCCTTGGGAGCGTTTGCGAGTTTAGGACCCGCAAGGTTGAGCAGAAGAGAGGGAAAGTGGTGTATAACGGCACAAAGGCCGGGGCCACCCAGATCGTGCAGCCGCGCGTTGTTGGAGGTAAGAGCATACACATGGTGTGAATGTGTGGTTATGTACGCGCCCAATGTGCATGCGCACACACGCATACTTGTGTTGGGATGGGTGCCTGGCTGCCTAATGCGCATGTGTGTGGATGCATGCGTGCGTGCATGCGTCCCCCCCACGGATCTGAGTTGACTGGTGGCGTTGTTGTAGACAAGCTTTTCTGGTTGCAACAAGAAGAGACCCCCCTTCAGTTCAAGGTGCTCAGTTCTCACCTCGATAACAAGCCCAAAACCAAGGCGGACAAAAGGGTGACAGTGCTCGCACGGTTCCAAGCCCAAGAAACAATTGACAGTGACACTGGCGGCTTTGTCGTGGACACCAGCGGTAGGCTACACGTTAGTCTGTTAGACTTTCTGCCAGCAGAAGCTGCTTTGCAAACTCATCAAGTGGGTGCTGTGCACCTTTGCTCATGTGCAGTTTGGGTTGTTTCTGTTTTTCCAGTCATGAGACGCAATCGATCAGTTGCACTGTGCTTGTCAGCTCAAGTGCGGGACCTTTGTGTCTTGTCCATCGGATGTCTTTGTCCAAACGTAGTCATGCTTTTCATCTGTCCCAACAGGAAGTGCTCTTCAGTTCTTCTACAGCACCGTCGGAAACTACCCCATCCCGTCCCGCATCTATGGTGTGGCGCAATCACCCTCGCCCCCCGCCCCCCAAAGCCCACCTTTCCTCGTGTACGAGGGCGGGGAGTTTAGTGGAGATCTCATTGCTCTAGAACTTGACGTGACCGGTGAGAGCTTGATTGACACAACATTGCAGCATTCATGTAGCAAAGGCTAGAGCGGTACAGCAACTCAGCGTGTTGATGTGGTTTGAGCTGTGGTTCGTAGGTTGTGTTGGTGACTGCTGACACCCTGTTGGCTGAGTGGTGTTGTGGGTTGTCTCAGTCAATCCGAAGACTATGTACTGGATTGATGGCACGCTGAGTATCCGATCAGGGAAACTCTCTGTGGTCAATGGAGCAACGAAGATCACAGATGTTCAGACCCTCATTGAAGACACCAGCGCCATTGGCCTGCGTGCTTGGCAGTTGGGACTAGACCCAGGTGAGTATGTGTGGAGTGATGCGAACTCAATTGCACCTGTCGCTTTGTTGTGATAGTGGTTATCACGAGTGAATATTCTCTGTTATGATGTTGCAGTGAGAAAGCGGCTGTATGCGCTGTTGGACGGGCCATTCCCGTACGGTGGAACACCCTTTCTGGGAGCCTTTGATATTAGCGTCAACCCGCCCACGAGGCTGTTCGTGCGGCCCGTTGGATTGCCAATATCAACGTTTAGGGATTCACCGCCAGGCAAATTCGCCATCAACGTCTACGCAGGTAAGCACTCTTTACTTGCAAGCAAGAGCTTGTACCCCAAGCTCTGAGTACAAACACCAAACACACGTGCATGAGAGAATGAATGATTGTAGTTGCAATTGTCACCATGTGATGGACTGTACTGTACCAGACCCTCCCGTGTTGTATGGTGTGGTGGCACCACCGTTCTCCTTCGGCCCTCCACCAAGCGGGCAGACTTGGAGCTTGTACAAGGTGCTTGCAAACTTGCATTCCAAAGACGATGCGATCGCCATTGCTTATGGTCCTCACACTCTCATCGGCACTGAGTCTACTGCCATCAATGGTGGTGATCTTCTGTATGGTGAGTGACTTGGCATGTCTGTCAGTGGTTTGATGGTCATTGCCGCAGTGTGAGAATGGTGTTGGTTTCTGTTGCCGAGTTGCCAACTGATTGTCTTGCTATTGCAGGCAAACACTGCTTGTAGGCACCTGATGCCGCAACCCGTGGCGCCTTATAAGCTTGAAAAGCTGTCAATTTCGCGTAGGCGTCTTGCAGAAAACTGGCCCGTTGTAGTCGTGTAGCCTTTCTGCTAATGCTAGGTGCCTGGTGTCCGGTTTTGGGAGAGTATTGTACTGTTGCGGATGTAAATAACAGTGACACTGTCCGGTGTCTTGTCCTCATCTTCAAATGCAGTCATTCAAGATACGTGGGCATGTGTACAGGATATATGACGTGCTGTTGTGCACACGCAACACAATGCTGCGTGTGTTAATTGTATTAATTGTATGCAACATGCAGTGAGTCTCAAGTTACATCGGCAGTCTCGGTCAAAAACAGCTTCAACCGCTGCGGTTACAGACAGATTAAGCTAACTAGTAGATGCAAGTTATGACAGCAACTTACAATAAGCAAACCGAGTGCAAACTCGAAAAAAAGGTTGACAAGTCCATTGCTACATTGCCGACCTCTTAGGTCCCAACCAGACCAACCACTGCAGCTGAGAAATCCAAAGTACACGTCACAATGCAGCACTGACCAACGACACAATGACTGTAATGTCATCTGGTTTGCCACCAGGCCAGGGAGGTTCAATGTTAGCTTGCTGCGCCGCCATGGAAAAAGGCGAGGTGCATTCCCGGTCATAAGATCGCGTCTGTGCCATGTTGACCAGCTGCTTTGCAATCAGCTGCATGCACAAGCGTGTTGGAACGAAGCTGCGATGTTTGTGGCGAAACTGGAAAACAACATGTACGCAACACGCACCACTGGTGGTAGGTTTTTCTTGTGGGTTGTGCTGATGACTTGCAGGATTTCATTGTCAAACAGATTATCGAAGATACCATCGCTTGCCAACACAAGCACGTCTCCTTCTTGTACATGTTGCTCGTAACGCTGAACCACGCATAAGGGCGTGAGCGCATCAGCACATGACAACCGGCTTATGCCTGTGGGTACATTGAACATATACATGAGTTAGTGCAAACAATATCACACCTGCGCTGTGTGAGGATGATCGCTGCCTTCATTACTTCCAACCTGCATCGAGAATAATTACATTAATAATTAATTAATAATAATTAATAATTAATTAATAATAATAATTACATTAATATTGCAACACTACGATAGTCGCAGCTGCAAAATAAAAGCACCTTGCTAGCCACATGGCAGCTTACACACCAAACTGCACGAACCAAAACTCATACAGCAGGTGGGCAACACAAATCTAGCTACATCGATCTGCCTGTTGATACAGCAGCATGCATACAAGAATATTGTGTCTGAGTGTATGCTGTTGGTACCTGTCGTGGAGAATTGAAGGCGCGCAGCTGTGGTTCAGACCGTAGGAGGAGTTGCCCATCTCGAATGTGCATAAACCCGCAATCGCCTACGCACGCCACTCGCGCCTTCTAGATCGCGCCACAATTTGTCAACCAAGCAGCTGCGTGGTTGACTGCTTGGCAACGTATTTATGCTCCACACTGGCAGCCATATGAGACAACAAGCTAACTACTACAGTCAATACCAGCGTGTCCATACACGATCAGCATGGAGTGTCATGATAGCAACGGTCGCTGAGCCGGCTGCCTGCGTGGCGCTGTGCGCTCTCTCCAAAAGCGCTTGAGCATCGGCGTCTGTCTCCATTGCAAGCTTTTCTGCATTGCTCATCAACTCTCTCGCATACACGCCCGCATCAATGCCTGCAGTACATGTTACATCACAAGATAGAAATCGCACACAGGCTTGAGCAGATCAAGTGAGGTCACAGGGTAACCAAGTTGCATGCCGAATATCTGGGCCCAAAAACTGCAGGACTTGATTCACATGCAACCATCGACATGCCTACCTTGCGCTGACCAGCCACCAACTCCATCCGCAACACCAGCTGCACGACCGCTGTCACTAATGAACCATGCATCTTCGCCTCCAGTCTCACTCTGCTCATGACTCAAGGTGACATTGCGCATAATTTTCCATGTTTCGTACTTACATCAAACCCCAATACCCTTACCTTTTCTGGAAGAGATACGCCAGCAAAACCAGACTGAAGCTCCAGACTGTGTGACCTGCAACATCGCCATAAACCCGTTCAGGAAAGTGCACCTGATGCCGTTTGTCCCAGACAGCTGACATGCTCTCGTTTGTGCAGTGTGCTGTTGAAACCACCAACCCATCGCCCTCTGGTTCGTGCTTTGCTGAGTGCGTCGCTGCGGGCTCATCCTTCTTGACAAACCTAAAGATCTTACTTCCATCATTGAGATCTGTCAACGCAAAAATAGGATGTCAATGCAAGCGCGTTGTGCCTTCCTCTGCCGTTAATGCACAGTGTGATTGGTTTTCTGCGCAAACCACTTATGCAAGCGTATGCAACTATTGCCCTGGTGTGATATTGACTTGGCGGCAGCAATTGCTGAAGTTGCAGACTGTGGGAGCTCAACACTGCAAGCAGGACTTGAGCATGATGTGCCACAGCGGCGCATGCGCCCAAGGAACGACATGCATACTTGTGCAACATGGCACAAACACTGTTGATGCTTATTGGCTATGCTGAGCTAACAAATCTAGCTTTTTAGCTTTGAACGAAGCTGATAGCATCAACCAAGTTGAGACCAAGATACATAAGTGAAAACGACAGTCGAAGCTCGCTGATTGCCGGGGGCAGTGTCAATAATAATAAATCCAACGCCTGTTGCTTGCAACATCATGCAACTGTGGGCAACATGCTAGACCGCTGCAGCCCAACTTCTACAGTAACTATTCCATGCCAACATCGACGTCAAAGCATGCTTACGGCAAGCCGTGCTCAATGAAACCGCGATTCCAGCTGGATATGCACGTGTGTAGACTAGTACCGTGCACAGCACACAGTCTGTACACCTGCATGGCCAGCCATGCGCAATGCTCGCAAGTCGCACTTGCCTTCCACGACGACGCGAGCGGCCTCAAGCTCGGCATGATTCTTCCTTCGTCTCCTGGGCCCTGCGCCAGGGCCTGGGCTGGGGCTTGAGCCTGGGCGGTGGCCTTCGCCAGGGCTTGGGCTGCAGCATGCTGCTGCATGACGCAGATCGAACCCGCTGCTACACGGGCCCCTGCGAGGCCGGCACAAAGCACAAGCACTCGTCAAGCACTTCAAAGAGAGTTCCGAGGACAAAGCCGTGCCGGCCAACCCTGCCGCCGCCGCCACCGCCGCCATGCTGGGCATGGCTGGCATGCACCGTGCATGCACAGCGCTGTTAAGGTTTGGTTAAGCCACTGAACGCTACAACTGTACGCATTCAGCCCGCTGTGCAGCGGGGCGTAAAGGTTCCAGCACCTCAGCGTTACGCATCGACAATGTCTCGCGTCCTACCTTGACGGTCGACTGTTGACGCAGAATGCCCGGCTGAACCACACCCAGCTGAATGACAAGCAGCTTGCGCAAGAGCGGCGGCGGAGGCATCGCTGATGGTGCAAGTAATATTGGGGTGGGCTGCGATATCTGTTGTTGGTAGTAACGCTGACAACTCCTAAGTTGATCCTCCCTAAACTGCTTTACTAATACAAGGCAAGTAACTGCTTGTTGTTGTAGTAGGCACACAAGTGGAGCTTACGGCGTCATGTCTATCTATATGGCCGTGTTCACTTTGCGTTCTTGAAAACATAGTGTGAAGCTGAGAGCATGCTCAGTGCAGAATTGGCACGTGCTATGCAAGTTACAACTATGTCCATAAGCAAGCCTCACCTGTGTCCAGTCTTGTCTCCACTTGTCCATACTATCAGTACTCTACAACATACTATAAAGCGGAAGTTCCTTGTGGTTTCCGAAAATGCTTTCGTTTATCAGAAAGCTTACATGTACGTGAGTTGATACGGTAGACCTGCGTCAAGCAATGACAATCAGCCATAAAACACTCACTTCATTGCGTGTTCCTACAAACTGGTGCACCAGCAAGTGCATTTTGAACCGGAGTCGACTGTGATTAAGTTGTGCTTGACTGTACCGTTGCAGCTTCGAAACCTGGTTGCTGTGGACGAAGTACATGCATAGTGTTTGTAGAGTATGTTTGTGCGTTGGTCTTCAATTTGTTCAAAGCATGCTGCAGATAAAGCGACTGCACAAGTGCTAGCTGGTATTGCAGTCAATTTTCTTGCAATTTGTCAGCTACTATGCGCACTTGTTTTTCCCTAAAAAGTGTTCTGTCATCAAGACTCACTTTCAGTTACGAAGACTTGCCCTTGGCCACCTTCAAGAACTGAGACCTCCCTTGCACTTTTGCAGCATGACAGCACGCAAGTCATACTGCACAGCAGTGGCACAAGTGCTGGACGATGCGAATCTAATGCGTTCAAATGCAAGGCACTTGTGTTACGGACGACTAAATAATAACACTACATTGGCCGCACAACACACTTCGTGCTTTTGTGGCCTGGTGGTTTGTTACATTGGTCTCGGAGCTTGAGACCCAAAAGGTTCTGAGGTCGAAAGAGGTCCAGGCGGCAGATCAAGATGGATTTTTGCGGTCGTTGTTCAATCCGAGGGATCGCGCGCGCCTGGTTAGGGCAGTACCGCGCGACTTGTCGGACGATAGTCGGTCATTCCGACGCGTCGCGCTTGATACCACGCGACTTTGCCTGACGGCGACTAATAGTCGGTCTCATACGCGTAATGCGCGCTGCGACTGCTCAGTGATGATTGCAAGATCACTTCCATTGCTCAGTGACGAGATGCCTTGTAAAAACTCACATTTAATGAGGACATTAGAGACCTAAGTGGGGGGGAATGTTACGGACGACCAAATAATAACGCCACAATAGCCGCAAAACACACTTCGTGCTTTTGTGGCCTAGTAGTTTGTTACAACTTGTGCCCAAGGGACGGGGTTCGTGCACGCTGCGTCAACATGTTGTGGAGCGCTGCAGCTGTCGATGCGAAAGAGGAGTAATATCGAGAACGATGGCCGCCGAGTCCTGCTGTGCAGCGTGCACATTTGCACTCATGCTACCAATTTTTTCATACGGTAATCAAGGGGTCTTTAAAGCACAGTGTATTGTGTCTTTGCTCGCCTTCTGCATGGTGCAGCAAGCGGAAAGCCGCAATTTACTGCTACCTTGGTGTTACTCCTCCTATGGTTGGCTGTAAAAATGCAATGGGAAGAAAGTGTGCATTCTTGCCATAGCTGAGGCGCTTGCTGCTTTTATCGCAAGCTTAGTGTTCGACTTGGTCGTTCTTTGATTAAAAAAAGAAAAGCTCTCACACACAACTGCTGAAGCTCGCCTACTGTAGTCGTGTGAGTTCCGACATTGATTACAGTTTGAAGCCGTGTTCAGATCTGGTCAATTTAAATGCTTGTACAAAGGGCCACAAACGCACGCTTATGTAGCGGAGTCCTCTTTTGTGTGGCAACCGAAACAGTCAGATACCTTACAAAGAGGAGTCGTGCTTGTCTTGCAATATGTAGAATGGGGTGCATGCGCTGCCAACATACGCATGTTGTGAAGAGGTGGCGGCTCTTGACTCATTTGAAAAGGGCTGGACAAGCCTTGTTGCTGTGGCTCCTCATCTGGTATGGCAACGCTTCATGCAACTGGCATTGATAAGTGCATGCCTCCTAAGAGATTATAGAAGATTCACTGCCATAAACCAAGCTATTATGAACTCCTTTAATGAGATCAACCACCAAGCTGTAGCACGTTTAAATGGATGAGAACCTAGCTAAAATATGGATATTTTAATTATGGATGAGATCCTAGAAGATCAATTGCCATACACCAAGCTATATTGGCTCTTTGTGTCAGACATTAATGAGGCCAACCATCAAGCTGTAGCACGTTTTAATGGATGTCAGCCTGGAAGCAACTAGCTGAGCGTGTTTAGCAGCCAGCATAGTGTACAACATCGCATTACAGGTATGCCCTGAAATTGGTGTATAAAAATTACTACAAAACCATCGATAAGATCACGCATCTTATGCAAGTTTGTTAGATTTGCAAGCTTTTGCTGGCTCTGTGCAACTGCACGTTGTTGATAATATGCGGCTGACAGGGTGGCTAAGCTACAGCACGTCACGTCTGTTGTGTGGCATACGCTTGCATGCATGTGCACAGCAGTAAAGTCTTCAGCTTGTCCATATATCTTCATACTTTTGCATCATGGGGCATTGCGCACTATGGCACTAATGACAGCTTTATGAACCGCGGTTGAGGGGGGGGGCGGGGGGCTAGCCGGTGTTAATGCAAGGCAATGAGCAACATCGTTGTGCACACGCATGTTGGTGTGTCTGTGGCTGCATGTTAAGCTGATCTCTTGTTGGGAATAATGGTGCAACAGACTATCAGCATGATTCCGACGAGATGTGTAGTTGCACTAAAGTTTGCAGCAGCGATAAGTTGCATAAATACAACATTCCGGTGAGAGTACATGCACAAGTGCATGTACTTACATCACACGCTTGTTGTGGATTGAAGCACGCTACCATTGTACCGTGCCTCGCAACTTTACTACACAGGTTACACACATATATATATACGGAACTATATATGTACACATGTGTATAGAACAATCAAACTATGTCACGGTGATAACCCTCGACACGCATCTCCCTCTCGCAGCCTACTGCGCATTTGGGTTGGTTTACCAACATCTGGATCAACCGACCCGGATTCAACCGGTAGGCCTCAGACCGCCAATCAGGGTGCGGCCCCGTCATGTCAACGGGCCGCGTGGCAGCCGACTGCCAGCACCGCCTTCACCAATATGAACGCAGTCCCTATAGCGGCGGGCCTCGTTGACAGCAGACGTAGGCAACTCCCGCCGGAAGCGTCGGCATTGAGTTGCAAGTAGACAGACTGGAGCGGAAGCGGCGGTGGCATTGCCCGAGACTGGCCAGTGGCCCACCTTGGGGTCGTTGAGCTCCCGAGGCTCAGTGAAGCAGATTTTTGTAGTATCGTTAGTTCAGCGGAAGCTATTTGTGTGTTGTTAAGCATACCAATTACCCTTACAGACCGTGTTCTTGCCGGACCTGCCTTACCCGTACGCCTGTAAGTGTACACTCTTGCTCACATGCTAGTGGCCATCGCATCTGCTACCTGCACACTGCATCACTCTCACACTGCCGCAATGCTTGCACACACCTCACTCAATGTTCGATTGTGACTGTCCTTGCTTGCCTTTGCGCACTCGGTGCTTGCAGTTTGTAATCACGTCTTGCTTAGCTATAACACCTTATACCCACATACACTGCGTGACAAGCTGTGTGCATTTCCCAAGCATCCTTGTCCAGGAGCTTGTTGACTTGCAATTCAATCCACAGCGCCGAGTCATCGCTTTCGTTGTGTGTACTCGCATTTGCCTTGCTTGCGCTCTCTGCGTGCGGTGTGCATGCCTCACACGAGTCAAGGACTCAGTTGGGGAGCACGTAGAGCAAGGTCATTCAGAGGCTTGAGGCGGGTCGAGTCGGCTATATCACTAGCGGAAGCCACCCCGGATGCTTCCTCTCCAGCAGCTGACGAAGTAGGCCTCGGCAACCCACTTACGTCCGCAAGTTACTGTCTCCCCTCCCTCTTCGATCTCATTTTTGACAGCGAAGAAAACATGGCTGCCACAGATGGCAACCGCAACCACGGAGGGAGCAGTAGTGGCAACAGGAAGCTCGTCTTCACTGGAGCAGCGAACTCCATCTCTCTGAGGGAATGGATCAACCGTTTCAACTATGAAAACCTGACTGCATGCTCCGCGCAGTCACGAAGGTTCGTGGGTACCACCACCCGCTCGGGCCGAAGGGCAACCCCGGAGCGTGATCGATCCAGATCCCCGCCTGCAAGGCGTCCGCGGGTGGAGCCCACAGAGGCACCCCCGGTTTTTGACCCAGCGGCACACGCACAACCAACGTTGGCAGACCTGCTCCGGCCTGGCATGGAAGGCAACGCTCAACACTGGGGACTCATGCAGTCACGCTGGCAAGCGCTTGCCAGACCCTACAGGTTGCCCTCCGGACGTATGCAACAACAACCACGGCAATTGCCCCAGGAAGTTGAACACTTGGCCAGCCGCACCCTCGCGTTCGCCACAGAATTGGCACCGGCCTACTGCAGGACCCCTCTGGAACCAAGCGAGGAGGCGACACAGCTGGCTTGGATCAGCGAGCACATTACGCTTCTCATTCAGGAAGTGGTGCTCGCGCCACCGAACCCGACGGACACAACAGGGGAGTAACCCTTGCGCGACCGCCTGAAACAGCTGCCCAACCACCTGCCTCCCTTCACCTTGGCTAGCGCCCTTTATTGGATGCTCAGCTTGGCTGACTACACTGAAGCTGGACAACGGACGAGGGATGAAATGAATTGGTCGCGGCGACTTGCCCAGCATCGTCTGGCTTTGGCCCTCCTGGCCACCAGGTGGCCACGCACCTCTCCGTTTCTTCAGCCGCTGCGGCCACCCCACCTCAGCACTAGACACCTCCCTCTCACCCAGGAGGAGCGTGGCGCGCAACAACGGTGGGACGCAGCCGTTGACCGCTACGAGGATCTACGCACAACCCTGCTGTTGGAACATCGCCAGGTTGCAACGGGCGGACCAGTTCCTACACGGGAGCAGGAGTTTCGAGCCTGGCTGCAATACGAACTCCAGGAGGCACCATGGCCGCGCGTATGGCCATCCCCAGGGAACGTGGAGCGCTCGTGGGCACTCAAAACACTAGAGGCCACCCAGCGCGACCCATTCTTGGCAAATGTCCTGGATCCCGTGCTGCCGCGGAGGATTTGGCAGGATTGGACTATCTGGTCACCGCCAGGGTGCGAGAAATGGCGCAGTTCACCTCGTCCCCGACGACGCCCAACTCATTGCACACCTGCAGCAACGGCTACGCACTCTTGGGATGCCGAGCGCATCATCCGAGATGTGCTTGAAGGATTCTATGACCGGCAAGACAGGAACCACGAACCCCGGGGGCGCCTCCACGGTCTAGCGCAACGATGGCTCATTACCCTGGCCAACCATGGCACAATGGCCTACGACCTCATGGATGGTCATCCCCTGGCCCTTCAACCACGCATCGACTTCACAACCCCACTGCTGAAAGACGACCCCCAGCCTAGCGCACAAGCATGAGCAGTTTTGCACCACCCGGAAGCGCTGCTCCCACCATCGCCACCTCGGCATACACCAGCAGTTGCCAACCTCCCTCTGCCTGCAGACGCCACGCTGCTTCAGCAGGTAGTCGGTGACATGCCCACCAATGCCACCGAGCTCGGTGCGTACGCTCGACAGATGTATCACCTGGCTAACTTGTGGCATGCCGTCCACAATGGTGAAGTAACCCCGCTGCGCTACGTACGCGAGCGCGCCCGATCACGCGCTTGCATCCGGCTTCACCGCCTTTCGCAGCTACAGGGCGGTACCCCCAAACGTTCCCCTGGTGAAGCGTCATGGTTGGCAGTGCCAAAACTTGGCTTCGCACCGGAGGCCGCACGTCAACCGAGTCCTCAGCAGGCTACGCCTGTGCACATTGTGGATGCCGCACGCCGTCGACAAACCAACATGACGTACCTGCCCACCGGAGGCCTGGTCACCCCTCAAGAAGAAGAGATTGCCATGAAGCTCTCCTGTTGGCAGCCCATGGCGCACATCGCAGGCAATACGGAGATACCGCCATAGCCGACCCGGCTGCAGCAGCAGCTGCGTGGACACAGCGAGAGCATCGCATTCAGCGTGAACTCTGGCTGTTCCGTCAAACCCAGTTGCTCCAAGGCGCTACTCCCCGCAACTCGGAGGAACGCATACAGCGAGATACCTCGCTTGAGCTCACACCTCGCATGGGGTACCCAGGCCGAGGGTCAAGCAACCCCAGCCCACACCGTCTCGATTAGGAAAGGCGTTCACGACAACTCCCACCTTCCTCCAGGCCTTGACCATACTGGAGTACTACTCCAGTACAAGACGGCCAGCTCCTCATGGAAGTACGCTCCCGTCTGCAAAAATTTCAGGAGCAGCTAGCTAAGTGAGCAGGACCCTAGAATGACCTGGCGCCACTAGGCCAGAGCATCCCACAACGACAACGACCTCAGGAACCTCATGCTGTGGCTGGCCAACCGCAGTCACCCGATAGCCCCTCAGCTGTTCGTTAGCCCCGAATCATGGATTGAAAACCTCGTCACTGTTCGGATGCCGCGCTTAATCACCCGAGCTGTGCATTACTAGGAGTCTCTGCCTCCCACCATGACAGCCCACCAACGAACTACCGCCACCGAGCAACACCTCGCAAACGAATTCAGGCTGTTCCATTGGGAGAACCAGTGCGATGACCAGCAACTTCACCATGCCACGCAGCATCACATGGATGATGAAGAAACCAAGGACCTTCGTCAACTGGTGGAAGCGCAGCTTTTCGAGGGTACGGGGGCACCAGCAGATACGCTGCACGACTATCTGTACCCCACCCCCCTTACCGACGCGGAGACAGCTGTCATAATCGCTCATGTCAGGTTACTGCCCATCTCGCCAGTTACCATGTACGGGGACCGTCGCAGGCATTACTGGGAGCGTGCCATCACTGCGGAAGCACTTCAACTAGCCCTAGAAGCTGCCACCCGGTACCTTCCACTTGCCAAAACGCCTAATCCCAATCAGCCCAGCACCTCCAACCCTGCACCATGCTCGCCACCATCCACTGGCGGTGCAGGTAGCTCTCGAACTGCATCTGTTGCATTGCTGGATAACGTTACTGCCAACACCTGTGTGGATGACACGGCCTTCCCTTGCCCACTAAACCTTTGCGGGCCTCCTCGCACACTAAACATGCTTCGGTATCGGCCCAACATTGGCATGGTCAACTATCAACAACGCCATGTCACCTTCAGCCATCACCCTTGGGCTCCACGTTACGTCTTGTTTGACACAGGGGCGCACCCCGTTATCCTGGGCAGACGTGCAGCTGAACGCTTGGGTATCAGCGACCAAGACCTCAACAGCACGTCGCACGAGATACGCACTGCCCAGGGCGCGCTTGAGCACACCCGTGGTGGTGAAACACGCCAACGCATACCTCTGCGCTTTACTGGCTACCAACGGGAAGAAACCACCGTCCTCCACGTCTTCTGTCTCATCTCCAACTCGGAGATGTTCGATGTTCTCATCAGCATGGAGGCACTGTTCCCCATCGGAGCAGCAGTTGACACGTAGACCGAGCATGCCATCTTTCGGCCGCGTTGGCGCCAAGGGGATGGCACCCCCGCTGCCATCCCACTGCGCTTGCGCACGTCATACCACTATCCCCTTACAGCCAGCCCTGTCCCTGACACAACCACTGAAGCGTCATCACCCACGTGCTCCCGCAGCGGATTTCCGCACGCCTTGACGTCACGCGTTGCCGCTCGAGCCGTTGGCCAGTACTGCCTGTAGGAGAAAGAGGGGGGGGGGGGCGTGGGGAGGAGACAGATAGGGTAGATAGTGATTTTTCATGCGGATTATGGCATCCGCGCGCTCGCCCTCAAGGGACGGTGTGCATTCTAGCGCAGGAGGAGTTGCAACTGCTGTGCATCCAACAAGCAACCCACATATTGGAGCAGGTGGTAAAATATGTCCTTCACCCGCTGATTGTCCTTGCGAAATTGCCAAGCAGGACCCCAACTTCCGCCGGCAATACGCACATACAGTGGCGGCGCACGTGGCAACCACGCCGTTCACACTGCCACCAAACGCCAACGATCCTTTTCACGCGCTTGGCTTGTCCATTCATCTGTCACCACGTCGTCGCCACCAAGGCCTCATTGTTTTGAAGCTGTTCGGCGGCATTGGCAGCGGCTTGGCAGCCATTTTTAATGTCCGCTTACCCGTCAGCAAGTATTTTTGTTGTGACCCCAGCCCTCCAGTACAGACAGCGGTGTCCCACCACCTGGTACAGTTGCGCAGACAACACCCGCACATGGAACCATCCGCAGCGGCCTGCAATCTACGAGCATTGCCTCAAGACATTCGCCTCGTTACAGGCAAACACCTGCAAGCATTGGGTGGTGTCAACATCATTGTTGCTGGATGGGAATGTCAAGGGCATTCTCGCGCTGGCAAAGGCCTAGGCCTTCAAGATCCACGGTCTCAGCTGTTCTGGGAGTTGGTTCGCATTATCCGCACCCTCCAGCAACAGCAACCTTCCAGGCCGCCCGCATACATTCTGAAAAATGTATGCACCAAAGATGACCATCGAGCCAATGTTCGCTCTGACTACAAACGCGTTTGTACCGTCCTCGGTGAGCCAGTGGTCGTTGACGCAGCGGCTCACAGCTCCCATGCACATCGCTTACGCAGCAAGTGGACCAACCTCGCCAAAACACAAGACTTGGTTGCTGCCCAGTCGTTGTACATACGCCCTTCAGGCCTCCTTGTGGCCGACATCTTAGCTGCCGGCAGCACCCCGCAACCAGTGTCAAAGCTAGACCACACAGGCTTCCACCAAAGCAACCAGGTGGGCCAGCCTATGGCTGCCTTGCCCGCGTTTGTGGCTTTTCCTGGCACCCACTCCTTCCGCAATGGCAACATCGGTATGGTCTGGGATGCCCATCTACATTGTTTACGCGAACCACTCGCCACCGAACACGAGTTAGCCATGCGCTTCCGTCCCGGCGCCATCACGCAGGCACCCAAGCTAGCGGAACGCGACTGTCGCCCTCCTTGGCCGCGCCATGGATCAAAACAGCAAGGTTTGGCTATTGGAGACCTGCTTGGCCCTGCAGGACATCTACTAGCCAGGACTCAGCCCCAGGCCATACGCTGGGGGGGGAGAGTCCGTTAGATTAGGGACCCATCATTCGTCTCCATGGCGGTCCACAGCACCGAAATCAAGGCTCTTGAGGAAGCATTGGACATCCCTCACACGGATGAGCCCGAGCAGGAAAGGTGGAGAATCGGTTGTATGGCCTTTGGCAACATCGAGAATCAGTTGAAAACCCTCTTGGAAGATCACAAGTCGCAGATCGCACACTCCCTTACGGACTTGGGCAAGCGTAACTTCCACGACTTCACCATGGAGCTGGACACCACCAGCCCTATCTTCAGCAAGCAGCACCCTCTGGCCAACGTGGAAACTGAACTGATCGCGACCAACTGCAAGAAGCTGCTGGACGCCGGCCTCATCGAGGAAGCAGCCCCGAGCACTCGGTACGCTGCGGCCACCGTCATGCCATCGAAAAAGGACGAGCACGGGCAGTGGACACAACGCCGTATGTGCGGAGATTACCGCAACCTCAACACCCACACGGTGCTTGACCGCTACCATATGTACACGCCAGACGAAATCTTCGACAGCGTTGCAACTTGCAGGTACTTTTTAGTCCTCGATATGCGCTCTGGTTTCCACCAGATCGGCATCCAGGATGACCACAAGTGCAAGATCGCCTTCTGGGGCAACCGGACCCTCCACAGTGGAAGGTTATGCCGTTCGGGCTGAAGAACGCACCAGCTGTCTTTCAACGCGTCATGGACCGCACCCTACGCGGGCTGGACCTATCTAGGTGCTACATTGATGACATTCTCATCTTCAGCCACACTGCAGAGTCCCACCTACAGCACATCAAGGAGGTGTTGGAGCGACTGAAGGAACACAACCTCACGGCCCACCCGAAGAAATGACCCACCTTCTTCGCCGACAAGATCCCTTACCTCGGCCACCTCATCGTCCTTCCGGTGTTATGGTGCAGCGGGCAAAAGTGGACGCATTACTGAAGGTGCCACCTCCTACCAACATCTCGCGGCTACGCGCTTTCCTTGGCCTGGCCAACTACTATCATAGGTTCGTGCTGAATTTCTCGAGGATAGCCAAGCCCCTCTACGACCTGCTAAAGAAGGCAATCACTTGGCACTGGGGCAAAGCTGAGCAGCAGGCGTTTGAGGCACTCAAGAGCCATCTTCAGTTTGCCCCAATACTGGTACGCCCCGACTACAGCAAGCCATTCATCATCCACACCGACTGGAGTCGACTTGGGCTAGGAGCTGTGCTGTGTTAGAAGAATGACAAGGGCAAGGAACAAATTATTGCTTACGCCAGTCGGAGCAATAATGCTGCTGAAGCCAACTATAGCATCTACGAAGGGGAGCAGCTTGCAGCGGTCTGGGCCATTCAGTTTTTTCGGCCATTTCTCTTCGGTTACCAGTTCGAACTGGTAACGGAGCATCAACCTCTTCAGTGGCTCCTCACCAGCGACAAGTTGACTAGTAAGCACGCCCGTTGGGCCTTGCTGCTGCAAGAGTATGATTTTACCATCACGCACAAGCCTGGCGTCATCAACACCGATGCCGATGGCTTGAGTCGCAACCCCAACCCCGACACTGTGGACATCACCGGCGCCCGATACGACGACGGTGACACTCCCCACCAGCACTCCATGCTGATTGTGGCAGCTGGTATACACGCAGAAGCACGCAACCCCGTGCTCCGTGCCACCATACCTCCTGCATCTGAGGGAGACATCTGTACCGATGCCCCTACTCTGCAGCTGGTGAAGACAGGGACCTTACCCGGTGGGCTCGACCACAAGGAAGTCGATCGTGGACAGCATCGGGCCAAAAATTACACATGGAGTAACGACACCCTTTGGCGCATCATGAACGACGGTCAGCGCAAGGAGGTACCCCAGCCTCATCGACGCGCAACCATCATCGCCAACCTCCACCACCATCTAGGCCACTTCGGAATGAAGCGCACGGCTAACATGGTGCGCAGCGATTACTGGTGGAACGGGTTCACAAGCAACGTCGCTGACGTGCTCCAGCAATGCAAGTCCTGTGACCGTATCCGTGCCAGCTTCTCGCATCGCCATCCCCCAAGCTTCACCCGCTGCCCATCATGGGCCTTGGTTATCGTTGGAGCATGGACTTGGCAGGCGAGCTGCCCATCACCCGCCGTGGTAACGTATACATCCTCGTTGCCATCGAGCACTTCAGCAAGTGGGTCGAACTCATCCCCCTGCCCGACAAGTTGGCCGCAACCGTGACGCAGGTCTTCTTTGCTCACATACTTAGCAGGTTCGGCGCCTGTGCCGAACTCCTCACTGATTAGGGTACTGAATTTCAGGGAGAATTCGACGTCCTCCTCTATCGCTTGCTAATCGATCACCGCCGCACCATCCGCGATCACCCTCAAGCTGACGGGCGTGCAGAACAAATGGTACAGACAGTCAAAAGGGCACTCCGGCGCTATAATGTCACCCATTCGCAGGATGAGTGGGACGAATTCTTGCCTTGGCTTGCCCTCGGCTACCATTGCACCCGGCAGGCGGCACTACGCTCCTTCAGCCCGTATTTCCTCATGTACGGCAGGGAGCCGTTGCTCCCTTTTCGCGTCCGCCATGCTACAGAAGCAGTTGAGGACATCATCAACAAACCCACCCACGTGATGGAAGTGCTGACAGCCCGCGCCAACCTGCTCAGAGCTGCGGTTGCCTTTGCCCTGGCCAACCTCAAGGCCGCGAAGCGTAGGGATAAGCGCCGATACGAAAACGTGCGCAGCGGCAGCTACGTGCCTTAAACCCGCGAATTCCACCAGGGGGACTACGTCTACCGCAAGAAGCAAACCACCAACACCCTGGACCCAGCCAACTACGGCATGGTTTACAAGGTGGTTCAGGTGCGCGCTCAAGGCACTCTGTCACTGCGCGATCCCTCAGGCACCCTCATGATTGACCACGTAGAAAACTGTTTCCCCTGTCATCTCCTGTACGTTGAAGGGCTGGGCAAACCTCGCCCGCGGGTTCACATTCTGTAATGCACTGGGTGCGCCTCTTCCGTTCCGCTTTTGAGGGAGTGCGACTCCTGCTGGGAGTACTGGCACTCAGCATGCAGCCTAGGTGTTACACCTGCTGTGGCCGACCCCGACAATGCCACCACCTCCACACAGCTGCCATGGCGCTGCCACCGGTGCCAGGCTCATCTCAAGGGCGCCAATGATCAGGCAGGGGGNGGGGGAGCTTGTTGAGTAACTACCACCCCGGTCAAGCCCAGGGTATCACACAGCTGTTTTTCATCCCAACTGTCCCCCGTACTCGCTGCTACACACAGCTTCGGTGTCATTGGCTTGACCTCTTGCAAGCTGCCCAGTAACTTTACTCATTCTTGACACTTGTACACATCCGCGTACGCAACCCACTGCGAGACCCACCCCGCAGTCGAGGCCTGCTTGCACGACAACTAGCATACCGCATGCTTGCAAGAATGTATGTGTGTATCGAAATCTCGCACACCGGTAGAAATGGGTTTCGGCAAGTCAGGCTGGGTCGTTAAGATTATTATTATTATTATTATTAATTTATAGCTTGATCTCTATATCAGTTGGAACCTGTCACAAGCAGCCATCAGCCGGTCACTTGTACTGTATTAAATCTCCTACAACGTTGAGGACCGCGCGTTATAATTGTTAATAACCATGGTCGTGACCAAGACTTGTACGAATGTTCATCAATATATTGACCACTTCCCTGACGCCGTTGGGGACACGGTGGTTACATAAAAACGCATTTAAGTAAAAACAATGGCCGGTACGAATCATTGCTGCGACCGGGATTGATTCCGTCATTGATGCATAGATGTCACAGCCCACTCGACCATAAAAGACTTGGTGCTTTTATGGTCGATTTGTGGTAATTTAATGTACCTTCCCGTTACATTCCCCCCCACTTAAGAACGTTGACGTCCTCGGCAGCTGGGGAATCATCCCAAGGGTCTAATTAGGGTCGGTTTCCGGCCCCACCGCCCAAGGACCGGCCAATCTAGGCCCATACCGGTCAACGCGCGCATAGCGCACCGCTGCTGGCCCCACAGGTCGCATCGCGACCGGCAGGTCGTGTCCTGCCGCGCCGACTGAATGCCGGCACACTGCCATTAGGCAAGTCGCGACCCATCGATGATGGCACTTATGACCATTTACGATGTTACTGGATTGAGAAACAACGATCGCGGAATCCGTGTGCAAGGCAGGAATTAAGCCCGGGTCTCAAGCTGCGATGACCAATATCACACCCCACTCGACCATAAAAGACTTGGTGCTTTATGGTCGATTGTGGTAATGTACCTTCCCGTACAATAGATCTAGCAGTCATAAAGTTGTAAGTTACAACAGGCTGTCAGTATAGATTACCGGTACAGTGTACAGTGTAGTGCTGTTGTATGCAACCGTGGTGCATGTGTCGCGGGACGCATGTTGTTCATTGCGTAAACATGAATGCAATACAACTGACCCGTGGGACAATTGACGGAGCAAGTATGTTATTAATGTACCAAAGCACTAAACACCTCTCACCGCGTCGTGTGTCGTCGAAGCCTAGTCAATCAGTGCCAAGGTCTTTGGATTGTTGCTTACTAACCCGACAGACTCATCCGCGCAGGTTCAAAACCCGGCGATGGAGATGCGAAATGCTCGGCGTTGCGATGGTTTTGGCTTTTTGCCGCGAACTGCGGCCATAACATTTCTGGTCAGATCACGCATTAAGATGAATCCCCTTAATACACGATCTAACCAAAAATAAGTATAGGATGTGGCCATTAAATTCAAGAAAAGACGGATATCAAACTTAATGCACACCAACTACTTGACCTTAATGGCAGCTGGATATCAAACTAAGTTTTGGCTGCAGCAGAAAAAGTGCAAAAAGCGATATGTTGCTTGCATATAAATCCCTAAGTAAGTTATAGCTGGATCTCCATTCAAGTTGTGGGCAAGACCGAACTGTTGGGGGCCATTTCTATTGGTGACATGCTCTCCAAGCAGGTTGCTGCAGGGACAGCATTCAGACGATACGTTCCAGTTGAATGTGCTGATCCCAGTATGCCCGGGGGGCAGTGTAGCATGTACCTTCCTGGGTTTGTTGTCCATCTCTATCCTCCATGCGCAAACTGACTTGCACATCCCCATCACCTGCCGAAACACCCTTCAGTGTGTGCAACTGAAAGTACGCACGCACACACGCAGAACACAGGCACACACATCGCGACTAGCATGCCGCCAACCTCTCACAGCGAAGGCACCAGTCCTCTGCCAGACAGCCCCACCTGCTACCAGGTTGCATCACGCGGGTACCCCATTACCAGCTCTGCACGTCCCGCAGTTACACGTTGTGCCGCTGCCGCCGCGCGGGACCCCGTGCGAGCTGCTGGACAAGCTGGATGAACAGGCAAAGGTGCAGTTGCTGTGTCCGATCCTGACGCAGCTGCACTTGTAAGGCACGTCCTCTGCGTGGATGCATACGTGTACTCTCTCATGAGCACATATGGCAATGGCAACTGCGTATCTGCGTGTGCGCATGTGCACACGCACATATATGCACTTGTGCATGCATACACTTCTGACCTGTGTGCTCGTGCACAGGGTATACATCATAGTCATTCAAGTCAACACATGCCATGCAGTGCAAGGATTTTGAACAGAGAGTGTGAACTTCGTGTGACGTGCATGGGGAGCAGGCAGTTGGTAACACAGCTTGCCCATGCGAAAGAACGACAACCACAACCCCACTCGGTAGTAGAGGCCGCCAGAGGCCGCCGGTGACCAGTGGTGTGTGCCGCTACTATGTGAGTGACAGCTATGACACGCTGCTTCGGCACTGCTGACGTGAGCAGTGCAAGCGCTCAAGGACCAGCAGCAGCGAGGGTTTGGGGGGGCAAGACTATGGGGAGAGAAAGAGGGCGGAGAGGGTGAGAGGGACGGAGTCCACCTCATCTGCATGTTACTGCTACTGCCGGCATCGTGGACCATAACTGACAGCAGGCCCTGTGGGCAGGTGATACTACTGCTATGCATGCTTGCATGACTAACAGATACGGGGTTTAATAGTGATTGATAGGTGAGACAGTAGCCGACTGTGCCATAGCGCGGTACCAGTGGTGAGATGATGATATGCTGATATGTTGTATGCGGTGTGTATGGTGTTGAGTGCCAATTGGTGTGGATGCATGTGCATTTTGTCATTGGCAATGTTTGTACACACATGCTCAGTGCACAAAGACACAGCATGCAAGACGAGTGAGCACAAGTATTATAACCGGGGCCCCTTCACCTACCCGTCACTATCTTCAAGTCAAGATAGTGTATTTTTGTGCTCCTACGTGCAATCCAAATGCGGTGCATGCGCAAGCATTGGCATCATGGTGTGCAATGTGAGAACGTGTGTGGGTTTTATTTTTGTCTGCGTCTCATACAGCGATGTGGACGGCCCCACACACAACACTGTGTGACACTACTAAACAACGTTACTGTACAGCACTAAGTACTGATCTCCAGCGCATGTGTACCTACAAGCGAGTCGCTGCCGCACTGCCCGCAGTCAGTACCACGGCCGCATTCGTCCAGCGCTGTTAAGGCTCGGTTAAGCCACTGAACTGTACGCATTCAGCCCAGTCAGCTTTGCAACGGGGCGTTACATCTCAGCGTTCGCACCGACGATTCTTTGCGTTCGCCATACTTCGACGGTCGAGTGTCGACGCATGCTAGGTTGAACCAGCCAGCTGACTGACAAGCAGGTGCGCACAGGTTGGGTACTACGCTCTTAGTCAGGCGCAGGCGACGGCGTTGCTGCTAGTGGTGGCCGGTGTTGTTGTTGGTGTACTACTCGTACATTCTGCTGGTAGGAAGGCTGGGAATTGCATTTCAGGTTGCTAAGTTGGTCCTCGCTGGGCTACTCTGCGACATAAGGCAAGCACTGGTTGTTGATGGCAAGTGATAGTGGCATGCGGCGTTCTGTCAGGTTGGCTGGCTGTAAATGCTTTGCATTGTTGAAAGCATGGCTCAATTCTCAAAGCAATATGCCTATCAAAGTGAGAAGGTGCCGTGTCCAAGGCAAGCTTGTCCAAAATTTCAACTAGGCTTCACCTCTGTACAGTCCTGTCAACGTGCTACCGGTGCAGTCTGCACGCTGAGAAAGCGTCGTTCAGCAGCAGCTTGGGTAGTGCACCATTCTGTTGAACTGAAACTGCACTGTGCGTTCCAAAGCATGCCTTCCTCGGGTCACGGGAATCTCATATGAATTATACCCTACTGCAGACAGCAAGTGCGTTTACGAACACTGAGTTGACTGCAGTTGATACGTGGCTGTAGCAATTCAGTTTCAAGAGCTGGTTGGTATGGGCAGCATGCTGGTGGGCAGAGTATGTTTGCTTCTGTCAAAGGTCTTCATGCATGCATGCAAAGCATGTCACCAGATGAAGCGGCTGCCAGCTGCGCAGCCGCTTCATCTGGTGACATGCTTTGCATGCATACTGTACTACACATTCAGCTGCTGAGCGCATAGTTAAACTACTCACCAAAGTATTAAACCGTTCTGTCTTGTCATCACGACTGGCACTTGCAGTGGTTAGATGTTGCCAGCAACCAATCTCAAGAACTGATCATGAGAGCCTCCCTTGCATTCCTTCCAGCATGACAGAACGCAAGACAACACGGACAGCAGTGGCACAAGTGCTGGACAACGCAGACCTAGTGCGCTTGCTTGCGAGGCACTTGTGTCCCAGAGACTGCGCGCGCGTGCGCTTTGTCAACAAGCTGTGGAGCAATGCGGCTGCCGACGCGGAAGAGGAGTATTATCGAGAGCGGTGGCCGCCGAGTCCGGCACATCTGCGCCAGTGCTACTTGCTGTTAGCAGCCTTCAAGCGAGGCGTCTTTCCAGCACAGTACACTGACGCTTCGCTGGCCTTCTGCAAGGTGCAGCATGCAGATGGCCGCAATGTGCTGCTACCGCACAGTTTCTACTACGAGTCCGCCCAGAATGGCGCTGTTGGTTGGCAGTACAATTGCGATGGGGAGCGTGTTTGCATTCCTGCCACAGTTGAGGCGCTTGTTGATTTTGGCACAAGCTTGGTGTTTACCCTTTTCATTCTCCGGATTGAGAATGGGGAGCTCTTACACAAGAGTGCCGAAAGTCGCTGCTACTGCCCTCGTGTGATTAACAATAGTGCCGAGCCGTGTACCATGTGGATCCATCTGGATGTGATGCCGAAGGGCCCTTTCAAACCGTATCACAGGCGCGAGCTTATGGTGGCAGAGTACGGATTCTTGTTTCACCGACGAATGCCGGCTACCTCACAAGGAGGAGGCGCACTTGTCTTGCAGTACACACGCTGCAGCCCAAAAGCTGCCAATATACCCAAGCTGGTCTGAGTTGGCCAATGATGCAAGCAGCGCTGGACAAGTCTTGCTGTTATTCATCATGTGGTATAGCTCCACGCAACTGGCAGTGATGAGAGTGCAGATCAGGAGCTTCACTCCCATAAACGAAGGCTCTCCTCTCTCCATTGGTCAAACTTGACCAAGAAGGTCTATCCAGCTTGCAGCACGTTGCATTGGGGTGAATGCCAATTACGAAGCAACCGAGCAGGCGTATTTGCAGCCTGATGGCGTCAGCCATGCATTGGGTGTTTAGGAATTTTAGCAAGCCAGTACTAAGACGTGTCAAACAGTTGTTATCTCTCACCCCACTTTGCCCAAATCTGCAATCTCCCATGGCTGTGTGCAATTCGACAAACTTTGAAGACATGCGGCTCTAATGACAACCTGTGGCTGCCACATGTCGGGGTTGCTGTAATGTGGCATACATACGTTGCGTGCTTTCACGCAGGCACATGCGCACAGTCACACGCACACGCACACGCAAACGCACGTATACACGTACACTCTGCATGCCACACCGCATTGCGTTCTTTATACACATCGTCTTTCAGCATAAGCATACCTGTGAGCACGCGTACTCGCGCAGTGGGAAGTTCGACATACGCACCCCAACAGGTCTTGGGTTAGGCGGAATCCTCTTCATCTGTTGGCCACTGGCTGCAGCGCTTTGTGCCGACCGCCACGGATGCGATCCCTCTTGGTCGCGCCCGCAACCAACTAGGCAAAAGGAGACCTGGTCATGGATTTGGCTGCTGTGAGTCCAACACACATGTATGCGCATGCAGCATGTGCATACATGTGTGTGCGCTGGGCTCTGTGTGTGTATGCATGTGTGCGCACGTGGGATACCCTGCCGGTGTTGAGCAAGAGGGCAGCGTGCTGCTCGTGCACGCACCCAAGCGGCTCTGCTCCACGCAGCAATGTACCCGCCTTGCTTAACATGCACAAACCCAGCATGGTTCACCACAAGCATAGTTATCATCATCATCTACATGGCACGTGGGTCTCACCGTGCTCGGGTAGGACGCATGGGGTGCCGGCAGGTGGTAGCTTTGTACACGGTGTTAGCACGCAGCGCTTTGAACACACTGGGCACCGTGACGGCAGCCACAGTTCGTGCTCTCAGACTGCTGCCATACAAGCGCCTGGTAGGAGGGCGCTGTGAGTGACTCGCTGAGTTGTCGGCTGCTCAAATAGCGGGTCGCTGTTGATGCAACACATGCGTGCGTGCCACTGAGTATGCGTGTGCCAATCCGGATTGCGCGTTTGCATATCTGCGCACATCAAGTTCGCGAGCATGCACGTGCGTATGTGTATGCATGTGTGTTGGCGTGTGCGCGTCTCTTAAGAGTCTGGAGTCAAGACGCTTACCCTAACGCTCCTCATAATCAGTAATGCACTCGTTATAGTCATGTTGCACATGTCTGTTGTTTCATTACCAGTGACTCCCAGCACTTCTTGAGGGACACTCTCGCCGTGGCAGACCGTGGTCCTGGCAGATCACTCTGTGGGCTGTGACATGCCATCGAGTGCGCAGAAGAACACTCCCATTGGGTATAGTTGTGAGCGGTGTGAGTGTTGGGTTTGCTCCCACACGTAGATGAGTAATCGGCTGTTGGCCATCAGCATCAGGGTGCCCTCTGTGCTCGGGAGCGCTCAATGCTGTGCACACACGCAAAGACACAATGACGGACATACACAGTATTTACAGGCTGCCCGACGCCCGCACAGCAGCACAGAACGCAGGGCTGATCAATGCCGACGTTGGCAGTGCCAGGGTTATGAGAAGGGGTGGGCAGATGGGGAGCTGTGAGTGGGGAAGGGAGAAGGATGGTAGCGGGCAGGAGACAGAGCGGGAGGGGGGCCAATATACCCAAGCTGGTCTGAGTTGGCCAATGATGCAAGCAGCGCTGGACAAGTCTTGCTGTTATTCATCATGTGGTATAGCTCCACGCAACTGGCAGTGATGAGAGTGCAGATCAGGAGCTTCACTCCCATAAACGAAGGCTCTCCTCTCTCCATTGGTCAAACTTGACCAAGAAGGTCTATCCAGCTTGCAGCACGTTGCATTGGGGTGAATGCCAATTACGAAGCAACCGAGCAGGCGTATTTGCAGCCTGATGGCGTCAGCCATGCATTGGGTGTTTAGGAATTTTAGCAAGCCAGTACTAAGACGTGTCAAACAGTTGTTATCTCTCACCCCACTTTGCCCAAATCTGCAATCTCCCATGGCTGTGTGCAATTCGACAAACTTTGAAGACATGCGGCTCTAATGACAACCTGTGGCTGCCACATGTCGGGGTTGCTGTAATGTGGCATACATACGTTGCGTGCTTTCACGCAGGCACATGCGCACAGTCACACGCACACGCACACGCAAACGCACGTATACACGTACACTCTGCATGCCACACCGCATTGCGTTCTTTATACACATCGTCTTTCAGCATAAGCATACCTGTGAGCACGCGTACTCGCGCAGTGGGAAGTTCGACATACGCACCCCAACAGGTCTTGGGTTAGGCGGAATCCTCTTCATCTGTTGGCCACTGGCTGCAGCGCTTTGTGCCGACCGCCACGGATGCGATCCCTCTTGGTCGCGCCCGCAACCAACTAGGCAAAAGGAGACCTGGTCATGGATTTGGCTGCTGTGAGTCCAACACACATGTATGCGCATGCAGCATGTGCATACATGTGTGTGCGCTGGGCTCTGTGTGTGTATGCATGTGTGCGCACGTGGGATACCCTGCCGGTGTTGAGCAAGAGGGCAGCGTGCTGCTCGTGCACGCACCCAAGCGGCTCTGCTCCACGCAGCAATGTACCCGCCTTGCTTAACATGCACAAACCCAGCATGGTTCACCACAAGCATAGTTATCATCATCATCTACATGGCACGTGGGTCTCACCGTGCTCGGGTAGGACGCATGGGGTGCCGGCAGGTGGTAGCTTTGTACACGGTGTTAGCACGCAGCGCTTTGAACACACTGGGCACCGTGACGGCAGCCACAGTTCGTGCTCTCAGACTGCTGCCATACAAGCGCCTGGTAGGAGGGCGCTGTGAGTGACTCGCTGAGTTGTCGGCTGCTCAAATAGCGGGTCGCTGTTGATGCAACACATGCGTGCGTGCCACTGAGTATGCGTGTGCCAATCCGGATTGCGCGTTTGCATATCTGCGCACATCAAGTTCGCGAGCATGCACGTGCGTATGTGTATGCNCATTACAAGTTCGTCAGCGTAATTAGACGCGCTGACGAACTTGTAATGCTGTGTCACAGATGCGCTGACAACCTTGTGACTTGTGACAGTGTGCGCAGGCAACCACCAATATGGCATTAAGCTGCGGCATTGCACACAGGAGGCCCATTTGTGCGTGTACAATACGCAGCAGCGGTTGAGGACGATGCTCTTGCTCTTGAGGACATTGCTCGTGTGCAGGCTGCTGTATCATTGTCGCCTTTTATTGAAAACCGCAAAATTGACTAGCCAATTCGCACCCTTATAATACAACAATTGCAGCAATGACAGCATGAGTCACGCATGAATTGACCTAAAAGTGGAAGTGCGTGCATCACGCGCACAGTTATTGTGACTTTGCTTCAATGTTAGTGTATAATAAGTCAAACAACATATAAAAACTATCTTACAACGTGAGTAATATACAAAGCATGTTGAATTTGCCTGAATACACTAGACAATCACAATAAAACTGTGTGATTCTTATTGTAACAATTATATGATACCAATTGACAATGAGAGCAACATCACTATGGAAAGTGGCTTTTTAAAAGTTCAATGTAGTTATATAGATTATACATCGTAAGATCTATTTGCTACAACTTACAGCAAATTTGATAGTCATGTACGCCAATGATCTTGCTTTGCCACCTCAACAGCACCATGGCACGAGTTGTTGGCCATCGTTACCATAGCAGTTGCATTGTGCCAAAGGCTGTGGTAATGTACTTTACACGAAAGAAGTCGATAGTTTAATTGTGTGATAAACGTTACATATAGGTATTACCTATAAATGTTAGTTGGATAATATAACACTTGCCTGTCGTGGATGGCATGCCAAAATCAAGCAAAAAACGTCTAATTGCGTGAAAGCATAAAAGTGCACGCAATTCGCAAAATTACTACATGTAGTAGCTGACAGAATGATGGTTAATATCAATATAAATGGATTAATTGATTGATTGTGTTTACCACGCCGACCTATTCCAACCGATTCTCAACTTATCTAAATGATTATGATAGAATGATTATTCACTGAGATGGTTATTTATTCAGAGCAATAGTCTTGCTTGCAGCACGCTCGCCTTAACAATCAAGTTTGTGCTTATCTTAAATGATAAGAAGTGTTCCTATGCATATACAATTTGGCTTACGTTTAGTCAAAATTGTAATTTACACAAAATTCGTGCACTCATACAGAGATGAGTGCACAACAGGAGATGCATGTTGCCTTCATGCATGCTCATCATGGTTTACTTTGCTGCTGATTGGCTATCAGTAGTTTCTCTTCCCGAAAGATATAACATACACAAGAGACATGTATGAGAGCGGAAGTGGTAAACATCGCACGTGCAACATGAACGCAGTGATGAGATCACCACAATCAACGTGTCACTTGCACAGTTCACCTGCAGCGTTCGGGGCGGCGGCGGCGGCGGCAGCGGCGGTGCTATGGCACTTAAGCCAGGGCTTCGGTATGACGGAGAGAAGCATCCACTTGGAGGCGCTAGGCACTGAGCAAGCAGAGTCAAGCTGGGTTGACCGCATGCAATAAGTTCGAGTTTGCTGGTTTGATGGTCGGTCAGTGAGTAGACAAGCAGTGGGGCAGGCATTGAGTCGGGGGAGTCTGTGCTGTTGGTATAGCTCTGTCTGTTGTAAGCGAGCCTATGAGCGATGTTGGTGCTGAAGGTATGAGCGCCGAGGACGGCGACGGTGACGATGAGGCTACTGCTAAGCTGGTCGCGCTGCTCAAGGCGCTGGCAACCACACGGCGAGTCCGTGAAGACAACGTGCCAGTCGCTGTCATTCCGGTAACAGCATGCCCTTCATATGTTGCTGTGTGTGCGTCATACAACACAACAACAGACAGTCAAGGACAACACAGCATTGTTGTTTGAAGATACTTGCTTGCTGACGTTGCACTCAACGAACAGTCGCAGGTAGAGGATGTGGCAATTCATTGGGTCATTTGCTGACTCAACATGCTGGCCACGCTTGACATGCTTAGGCAGCGTTGTTAGTGGCTGGTTGGGTGAGCTGAGCCTTAACAGTTATTAAGCGTGCTCTCAAGTGCATGTCAATAAAAGAACAATAAAGCCTGGTAGATAGAGAACTAATCTGCGTATTTTTGGGTGTTTGATCTGCTGAAGCGATACTTGTGCGAGCAGCGCTACCTTCCTGTTATCAGCACATTTCATCCGTTGCTTGCAGGGCCTCTACCTTGGGTCCGTTGGTGCTGCCAGGAACGCCACTGCTCTGAAGAAACTCAACGTCACGCACGTATTGACAGTCATGGTAGAAGCACAGGTGCAGCTGCCTGGGCTCAAATACATGACCATATCAGGTAGGTACTGCATGCTGCTGCTCATGTGCATGTTGCGCATATGCAACCTGTACAATGACGTTGCTCTTGATGGTTTGCAACCGTTTGTGGCTGTTGCATCATGCCAACTGAACCTGTCATGGCAGTTCTGGATGCAATCACTGAACCTATATCTGATCACTTTGACCGGGCGTGCGAATTCATTGAGGAAGGCCGCAGCAAAGGCAATGTGTTCATCCACTGCTTTGCTGGTAGATCCCGAAGGTCTGGGGATGGACATTGTGTGCACATTGATGTTGCCACAAGCCGCATTGAATTGGTCAGCAATGTTAACCTGCGTGTTGAGGTTTCTGCCCTGGACAGTGTGGCAATAGTGACTGCGTACCTGATCAAGCACGAGCGCATGACTTTGAAGGACGCATTGACGACCGTGCGCAAAGTTCGTCATACTGCACAGCCGAACCCTTCCTTCATGCTGCAGCTGGAGGATTACGAGCAGCGCTGCTCAAGGTGAGCAAGGTACCACCCTATTTGTTTCCTGCAGCTGCGCTTGCTCTAAAGTGGTTCAGGCATGTGCGGAAGGAACCGACTCATGTGTGTTCATAACAGGTCTGTCATCAATCCGGTTTGACACAAGTCAAGGTGTTGGTGCTCCAAGGTGTGGCGGGAACAGGAACGACTGGTCATTTCTTATTGGCGGGATCCATTCTTGTATCACGCTAGGTGTGTAGGGTTAGGTCAAGTGAAAGAAGTTGCAGCGCGTAAACTGACTTGCAATCCAATGTACCCAAGTGCTCCGTTGCCACTTGTGGATGCTGCAACCACCGCGTTCACACAGCCCCTCTCCATGCACATCAGTGTGCAACACTGATGTCATGAGTCAATCTGCCAGTCACTTCATGTACAGCAGATGCTGATATGTGACTGGTTGAACAATATCCAGCTTGCCGGTATCGCATAAATGACGAGACGACATGCTTCGTTACATCATGCTGTCGGTCATGTGATGGGGTATCATGCCATGCAACCTACATAGCATGATATGACCGACGAGCAGTGCAAACAGTGGCTACGCCGTGAATGCCTCACACGTCATGCAAGCACCAGAACGAGAGTTTAGTTCTCTCGGAGCTCTTCATCAACATTCCTCCCGCTAACTTGCAAGCCTTCGAGGTCGTCGGACACGCGGAGGGCCTGCTGCAGCGGCGCTTGCTGGCATCAAGAGGAGATGCCTCGACGGGAGCTGCCTGCGAACGCTGCTGCCAAGTGCTGCTGCTGCTGCAGAGCTTCATCGGTGTGCGTGGCTGCACTGGTTCTTGTACCCTCTGCAACCAACGCTGGTGCAGTTGTTGTCCAGCACGCGCAAACCTTGTTGCACCCCATGCAGTGGAGAGCGGGGGGGGGGGGGGGGGGGGGGGGGGGGGGGGGGGGGGGGGGGGGGGGGGGGGGGGGGGGGGGGGGGGGGGGGGGGGGGGGGGGGGGGGGGGGGGGGGGGGGGGGGGGGGGGGGGGGGGGGGGGGGGGGGGGGGGGGGGGGGGGGGGGGGGGGGGGGGGGGGGGGGGGGGGGGGGGGGGGGGGGGGGGGGGGGGGGGGGGGGGGGGGGGGGGGGGGGGGGGGGGGGNCTGACACTGATTCAAGCTAGACTGGTTCTCAGCAATTGACAGGTGGCTGTCAAGGATGATGGGGCGGCATTCTGGGTTGGACCTTGGCTTGATGTGCTGTCGCTGGATGTGGTAATGGG
This sequence comes from Chlorokybus atmophyticus, assembly GCA_009103225.1. Lineage (NCBI taxonomy): Eukaryota > Viridiplantae > Streptophyta > Chlorokybophyceae > Chlorokybales > Chlorokybaceae > Chlorokybus > Chlorokybus atmophyticus. The sequence goes on from RHPI01000638.1 coordinate 861,713, forward strand.
AAGAGTTCTGCGTTGAAGGTTATTAACAACGAAAGCACAGCGCGCAGCTCCATCACTGGCAAGCGCATCCCTATGGCTGAGAGCTAGGCCTAGCAGCAGCAGGCAGCCAACCTTTGGGCAGGTCTGGCCTGCGCACGGCGTTGCGTTGGGAGAACAAATAGCAGCAATGCAAGCAGCGGCGCAGCTTGAACGCCGTCAGGACATCCGCCCTGTGGAGCAGTGGGTAGTCGACGACGTCGTCGACTTCCTCGACAGGCTGGAGCTTCATGCCTTAACGCCACAGGTGCAGAACTGCCTTTTCCGTGGATGACACCTTCACAATCATGTTGCATGCAACAAACAAGGTACTTGCATGGTGTTATGCATAGTGCGTCACGTTGTCGCTGCATGCTGATTGGCTACGCCACTTTTTGTGCAGATAAGGGCGAATGCCGTCAACGGCAGGGACTTGCAAGCCCTCAGCGATGAGGAGCTGCAGAGGGACTTGGGGATGACACGCCTGCAGATCAAGAAGATCAGAAGCAATCTGATGGTATTTGCTTGCTTCAACTGAACTGCACAACCTCTTTAGTAGTCACTGTTGTACATAGTCGCGCTCAGACAACCTCAATCCTGTGCATGCATTGCCAGCAGGGCTGCATAGGCTGCGTAGGCTGTTTACACCTGAGGCAAAAAGTTTGCTTGTGTCCTAGCACGCACTGTAAAGTCTAGTCTACAATACTGTGCTACATTCTGCTCAACGGTTGGAAGTGTCAAGTCCATCACTTAGTTGTTGTCTGTAACTCTGCTGTTGTTATTCTTAAACATATTCTGAAAGAGCAGTCGCGACAGCCATAGAATTGCATGCATGTAAGCTTGCACACTTGCTGAACGCATCTGCAAATTGCAGCAGGCAACAGCGCCAACAGCCTTTGACTTGCGTGAAGCAGAAGCACCAGCTGGCTACCCTGCAGTAGAGACTCCACCAGCGCCACATGTCCCGCAGGTTCACCTCTCACAATGCAGTCAACAATGGGCAATGTTCATGCAGTTGCTGTGATTGACATCGCTACCATGCGCTGCAGCTTTACCCAGAGCCGTTGCGCTCGCCCATAACCGCGATGCCGGCAACTGCACAACCCGCAGTCGCGATGACAATGCCGCAGCCCGACATGCGCGAGCACATACTTGCAGATGAGCTTGGCGCCTTGAACAGCCAGCTGCAGCAGGTACGACACTTATAACAGTCCATCATATTGCATGCATCTGCACTAGGTGTGTGCCTTGAAATTGCAGTCTGTGTTCAGGTGAGAAGTACGGAGTCTGCATATGCCAGCGGCAGCTCGCTGCTGAAGCGGGCGGACAGCTTGCTCGTAAACGCACTGGAGCTTCTTCACAAGGCGGACAAACTGGGCGTGGTTGACGTGGTTACCACGCTTGGCCGTAGACCGCGCTTGCTTGGTACCGCAGGTGCGCATGCATTGTAGCTGTTTGTTGGCTTGAGGCTGATGCCTGTTTCTGCTTGACTGGTAAAAAACTGGTAACATCGAAGCTGGGTGCTTGCACTGGAGTTGACACTGCTTTCGCTGCAGCGGGAATTTCCAAGAACAAAACATATCATGAGGCAGGTCAGATGGTCAGCCAGGCGGTCAACAACGTGCAGCAGGTCAGTGTGGGTAGCAATAGGTATACATTAAAAGTTTAAGTGCATTCAGTACCAACAGCACATCAAGTCGTTGATCACTGAGATGCGCCTTGCGCAGAAGCCTCACAATCTTTGCAGGCACGCGCCACACTTCCAAGCATGCCGGAGATAAAAATGCAAGACGTGCGCAAGTTCACATCGGCAGTGATGGACATCATGTTTGACAACATTATCACGGACGTGCGCGGCCAGCGCATTATACAGCAGGGGCTGTATGATGTCGCGCTTATGCAAAGAGATGTCCGCAGCGCTCAGCAGTAAGTGTGTGCGTGTGCATCTTGCAAATGCTGTATGTTAATTTGTGAACGCTGTGGCTTCCAAATATGTGCAGATGGGTTGATCAGTGGAGGAAGCGGATGGGTGAAGATCAGCAGCACTTGGTGGCCAGCGTAGCTGTCAAGACCAACGAGCTGGACCGGTGTCGCCGGGGCCTTTGAAATGACGCTTGCGTGCAATGCCGCCTTTAGCTTTGTTATGCGTGTTGCAAAAGTGTTGTTACTGTGCAGCGAATGCTTTGTGTTACAGTCAAGGACTGCAATAAACTGACCACGAAGTAAATAAAGTATGCGTGTTGACGCGCGTCAGTAATTCGCATACCCCCCAGTTGAGTCAGTGCAGCCATTCAACGCATTCAGAATGCGTGCTGGGGCATGTTTTGCATCTCCAAGCGCGCAACGCGGATATACCTAAGTCTACAGATGTGTGCTGCCCCAACTGGCGCTAACCTGCAACAGTTGTCTTCCCTTACGCAAGTGACGTGCAGATACAAACGCTTGTCTTCAGAATGCATCTTCTGATTGTGCATATTCTGATACTCATAGTCAATCACGTCACCAATAGGCAAGCCCATGGTATGACCATGAGGACCAACATATTGTTACCCAATGCGCATCTTAAGACAGGTGGGGAATGATGCACGGCATGCACTTCCCACTCGCAAGCTTGCGGGATTGTCATGCTGCCAGCAGCGCAAATGCAGAGTCTTCAATCGATTGCAAACAACAAGCTCAAAACGACCGCTAGTTGGCAAACGCATCATGATGTTTGCTTCATTTGGCAACATTGCACTAGTTGCGGCAACAAGCAGCCTGAAGCCTGTTGAACATGACGCTGTTGACACAACCACAGCCTACAAGCTCTACCACGCTTCACTGGCATTCAAGCCTTGGTATACAGCAGCTGCAAGCCTTGCCCTCAGGCTGAGGGAGGGAAGAATGCTTTAGCTGCCGTGATGGGGTAGGTGGTACAAGTCACAACTGCTACCCAGCTTCAGGGGGACTACCAGTTGCTACGCAACATGTGAATTAATCAGTTGCGATGTACAAGAGCTTGCAGGCTAGTCAGGGTGCATTGTGATGACAGCCTCCATACCAGAACACATAAACCATTCTCATCAAGAAGCGACGACTGTACCTGGCTCTGCAATACGCATACGAAGCTTGATACGTGAGTACATGTCCACACATGCAGTGAGTACTGTTGTGACAATCAGTGCACAAGCAGCTGCTAGCTTTGACTGCACTCACTGCATGCATGCATGCATGTGCCTCAAGCGCGCGTAGCGCCTGTACCTATTACTGTGCAGTAGTAAACAAGCCAGCCTACGACGCCTCCAAATAGGAGCAAGTATGAGGCAGAATGTGGCAGGCACGGCCTCAGCACGCTGCAAATGTGCTGCATGTGCGCTGCATGTGCGCATGCACGCAGTTGCAATCCTCAAGACCCAGCAACGTCTCATCTGCCGACTCCATCAGGCCAAGCGTCTCGTCTGCTTCAGGTCGCCTGGCAACCACCGCAGAGACCACCGCAAGCAGCAGCAGCGACAGCGCCGTCGCCGCCACCGCCGCCAGCCCCGCCGCCCGCAAGCGGCTCCGCCTGCTGCTGCCCAAGCTTGCACCACTGGTGGTGCTGCTGCTGTCCTCACTGCTGCTGCTGCTGCTGTAGTATGTGTAAGCGAAGCTGCTGCTGCTGTAGCTGTAGTTGTGCTGGGGCAGGAGGGTGTAGCCGTCCTCCGCGGCAAGGTCGTTTTCCGGGTCGACCGAGGGGTTCGCCGAAGGCGCTGCTGTAGCCATGCGTGCAGGCGGGTCCTCCGGCCAGGTCGCCAGCTGGCGCTGCAGTAGCTATGAGAACTAGCAGTCGCTGGCGCCATCCACCAAACGTGTAAGTGGTATTTAGTTGCCCAGCATGATGAGGCGAAGTCATCCATAATAACGGTGTTACTGTTGCTTTTGAAAGTACATGCAAGGACCACTGTCATGCTTTCGTTTGCTGGATTGTCAAGACCATCAACCTTTTACAATGAGTAAAGTCACCACTCGCAGCTTTTAGTCACCTTGACCAATGGTCTTGAAGACCATCAAGCTGCACTTGAAGTGAAAATGAAAGATTGATGGTCATAATCATTGCACCGTGTAGTGCGTCAGTGGCATTGTGTCGTCAGCTGCAATGCATGCTTTGCTTGGTTCAATGACTGATAGCAATTGAAAGGGTGTCTTGCGGCCACAGGCAGCCGCTTATGATTGCATGGCGCTCAGCACAGCAACGCTACTTCAGCGCTAGCTGCCGTCAGTTGGCTTCATGCTCAAGGAGGTCATCAGTAGCAGGAGGGTTGCAACGCCACCGCCATGCAAGCTACGGACCATCAACAGCAACTTGAAGCAAGTAGCAGCAGCAGCAGTATGGCAACCTCAGCCAGTGGCAGCGGCCAGGCCGTTCGCCCTGTGGAGCAGTGGGCTGTTGACGACGTCGTCGACTTCCTTGGCAAGCTAGAGCTCCATGCAGTTGTCCGTAAGGTGGGAAACTTGGCCATAAGCAGAATGTGTTGGCATGTGAGGAAAAGTTGTTGGAGCGGTTGTGCTCCTCAGCACCGTCTGGCATTGTGTGCAGATAAGAGAGAATGCTGTAAACGGCATGGACTTGCAAACACTCAGCAATGAGAAGCTGCAGACAGAATTGGGGATGACGTCGCTGCAAGTCAGAAAGATCAGGGCTAACATGCCGGTACTTACCTCATACACTACTGTCTGCTTGATTGCTGGGCACCGCAAGTGCCGCCATCAAGCTTGCATGTTCAGAGTGGCAGCTGGCACTTTCCGTAAACTAGAGCTGTTTTATTGACCCCGTACGCAAGTGTAATGTGTAATAGTGAAGGTCACTGTTTACTAGCTTTCACAAACCACCCACCCTATTTGTGAGCTGAGTGCGAACCCACTCCCTGGGATAGGCAGTGCCTAAAGTCATGATCATGTTATGGCAGGTCACTGAGTAGACCGCGCGAACTTCAACGCAGCGTAAAGGCAAGTGGGTACCGGAGCACATCACAGTCGAGAAGCCCGCTGCCATACATGACCCTTATGCGGTGGGTCTGCAAGTTCATGACTGGTAGTTAGCGCGCACATATACTGTATGTGCTATATGTCCACTAGTAGTTTCGTGAACTACTAATGCAGTACAGCTGGTAGTTGTGTGACTTCACTGCTCGCATGCCACACGTCATGTCCATGGCACAGGGGGTATCGCAGTACGTTCCCACATGTGAGCCTGTGCCCGCTCCTGCTGAAGGGGACGCAACGCCATTGACGGCAACAGTGCCATCCGAGCAGCCCGTAAGCGCTGCGGTAGCGCGCAATACCACAGCAGAAGACCTGGCTGACTACAGAAGGCTCCGCGCGAGCATAGATTTTCTGCAAGGCCAGCAGGTAAGCTTGTGACGCTGCTTCTAACTAAAGTACCGTTTCCAATCAAGGCTGCTGCATACATCGAGGCACAGGATGCCAGTAGCTTGATCCTGTTGACATGCAGTCGCCACTTGTTGTATTAAAGCTTCCACTTGCCAGCATGTCAATCATTGCGTCATGTCGCTCGTCCGTGCCGATGAAAAACTTGCCAGGTGAAGGAGCGAATGCAAACAGAGAAGTCAAAGCTTATGGGGCTGGAAGCAGGCATGCAGGCGTGTGCGCCCAACATGCCAAAGTCCAAGCCGAGTTGGCACGGAAACAGGCTGCAAAGGTGGCTTAATCTGCTCAGCAAGTTGTAGGGCAGTTCTGCAAGCATGCCATGAACATGCATATGTATATGCACGCAGTGCGTGTGACGACGCCCCTTGGACCCAAAAAGTTTATTGAGTCAAGTTGTAACCCTGCAATTTTGGTAACACAGTCGGTCTTGCACAGCAGAAAGGAAAATGGTACCCTGGAAAGCAGTTAAGCACGCGCGGACGGAGGCCGCAACTATCAAGGCTCGCAACCGCGAAGCGCACAAGCAGGTGGTTAACATGTGTCAGGAAGCATCCGAGAGTCTGTCACAACTACGATTTGTACTACGACTGAGTCGTGACAGACGCTGTTGGATACCGTCAAGTCCGAGATGACAATGTTCATTGAGGCCCCCCAATAAACATTGGTCGCTACATCAATAACTCTCACTGAGATGATCAATCAGCATAGTATGCTGATGACTTTTCGCTAACAGTTGGCAGAGTATCGGGAGGACCTTGGGCAGCAATTGGACATCGTGCTGCACCTTCGCAAACAGGTGACCATAGTGTCTATCACACGAAGGCTTCCTTGCGCATGATGTGATGCAGACGCCGTACTCTGTGCCATTACATGGCAGGTTACAGACTTGGACAACGTGCTCGCAGCAGAGCGCGAGCTTAATGACAAAACATTGGGTCATGATGCGCACGGTGACCACGAGAAGGCCATCCATAGAGCACTTGATACAATACAACGCCAGCTTGCGCAGGTTGATATTATCCTCATGGTCTGGCCGTGTAATGACAGGTGAAAGACTCCCGCATGATGTACGCAAGCGGGGAAACAAGCTGCTCAATCAGGCGGACGGCTTGCTGACAGCTGCCTTGCAGCTTCTTAATAAAACGTCATGACCAAGGCAGTGTGGACGTGACGATATCCAGCACTGCAGGTCGCGGTACCACTGCAGTGGTCACTGATACACTTCAGCTGTTTGGCGGTGGAGGTGCGCCGGCTTCATTGTTCTGACCGTTGTTTGAACTTATTTCAACATTAAGGCTATGACAAGCACGCTTAGCGTCAGCGACTACTGCCAACGGTTAACATGTTCTCAGCAGGCCCGGCACCATTGGCCGTCGTAATGCACACGCCTCGTCGCGAGGCAGGTCAGGCAGTCAGCCAAGCGGTCGACGCTGTGCTAAAGGTTAGCTGCACATTACAGACTCATGTCAACTCTTTGTGTGCATTGAAGCTCAAGCCAGACGCTCTCTTGCGTGATCGTGTTGCCCAATGCTTCAACCACACACGTGCTATGCACCAGGCACACGCCCTGCTATCAAACATGCCCAGCATCGACACGCGCACATTTACGGCGGCCGTAATGGACGTCGTATGCGAGAACATCGATACAGACGTCCGTGGGCAGAGGATCGTTGTGGAAGGGCTCAGCTCCATCACCAGCATGCAGAGTGAAGTTTGTAATGTGCAGTTGTAAATTGACCACGACAGCGTACTGACAGCTTGCAGCTGATGGATATTGTCGCAACAACATGCCAATTTCTGTGTGGTGCAGAGCGTGCCTTGCACTGCAGTGGTCAATGATTGGGTTCTCTTGCGCACATGGCTTGACATGTGGATGCAGTCTGTGTGGGAAGATGAGCGGCGCTTGAAAATAACAGCAGTTGCCAAACAGGACGAACTCTACTCGTATCGCCGAGAACTCCTGGATGATGCTGTTCTGGAGTAACCATCAGCACCTTTTAGACATGCGCCTTTTTCCACCTGTCAGAACTGCACATGAAGAGTTTGTAGCAAGCACGTACAGCGAGGCCAAGTGACGCACGTAGTCAGATGGCGTGTAAGTGTTTGTGGTTGAGTGCAAAGCGCTCTTATCAAGCATCTGTTTGATTGTAGCAGTTGAGCGTAATGAGTTGTCAAGTTGCAGCGAGGAAACAAGGATGTTACAGCATATGCAAGCGCACGTTAAAGTGGCAGGCTGTTACACTATGTATAACTATTGAAGTGATTCCCGCTACACCCCCATTGGTGGTCACACCACATGAGACTGACCATGACATGTACTTCGTGTCCATGCGCATTGTAAGTGATGTGCGAGGGCTGTTGACTCACCGTGACAGCTACAACTATTGATTGGCAGATGGCGGGTCAACAACTGCCAAGTGAAGCCTGACTAAGTGCTGGTGCTGCCCCTGTCGTATTTGGCAACAGCAGCTGGTGTCTTTGGGGCGCTAGAATCTTTGGCCCTGAGTGCCGGCGCCGGTGTGCCTGCGCGCAGGTGCGTGGTGGCTTGGCGGTTGGCTTATTTTGTATATGCAGGCAGCCAGCACAGCAAGCAAACACAGACGGGCAGGGGTTGAGGAATAAAGAAGGCAATTTGCACAGCTATACAACTCCAGGCCGCTACAGACAATGCAAGTGGTGCATCATAAGCTTCACAGTCACGAGCCTGCTAAAGGTTATGAAGTTCACGGTACTGGTGCCTGCCAGTATTACTCAGTACTATCAGCGGCTAGTAGTAGCGCAAAACAGTTAGAGTTTTGGGATCAATCAGCCTGCGCTGTCCGCCGCCAAGTAAAAAGTTCTCTCGCGTCCAGCCCGGTGGGCATGGCGAGTTCTCTGGCAAGCTGGCGCTGAACTCCAGGATCCGACATTTGTTCCGGTAGCTTGCGGTGAAGATGTCAACAAGTGTATCTGTACGACACTTGACTAGTTCTTCCCTCCGAAACTCCCTCATGCTCACCTCAGCACGCGACAGCTGAGCGATTGCTGTGGTTCGCAGAAGCTGCAAGTCGTATGTGTCAGCTACTGCCGCCATCTTGGCTGGTTCATTCACCACAAAAGGGGAGAGGTACTTTTCACAGCAATCTTTCAGCATTTGCAGGTTGTATTTCCTCGCTAACTCGAGCATAGCAAGTGCATCTTCCTGTATGTGACGATGATTCAAGAACTGCACTGCAGCCAGTCGTACTACTAAGACCTGTTCTTAGCAGGAACAGAGTCTTACCATGTTGGTGAATTGCAGCTGCTCTGGCTTTGTAGGACTCAATTGGTTCAGTATTCGCTCCATCAGCAGTGGGCTGTCGTCGTCCAAAGTCAGCTTAGTGGCTTTGGTGTCTGCGAGCATGCCTTTAAGCACGCTGCTGTGCCGTGCCAGCAACCACCGGCTGGTTCGCAAGCTTTGCCCTGCCCAGCGAATCCATGGTGCACTCAAGTGGACTGCAGTACGGCTTGATGTTGACTTGCAATGCAAGCTACGCTCAACTTGTTGCTGAATGATGCATGCCATGACATCAGCTGTTGTGCACATGGGACCAGCAACTTGCTGGTCCCAAGTGCAAAGCTGCTAGCGTCCACATTTAGCTGGTAGTACCTTGTGCAACAAGGGTGAAGTCACAGTAGTCCTGGCCTTGCGCCTCACCCTCTTTGCCAACCGGCTTGTCCATCACGGGCTGCCGCTTGTGCGTCTTGCCAACATACGCAGTCGTGAGCTTGCCAGTTACCCTAGCCAAGCACGTGAGCTTCTGACCCACATTATAAGTTGTCGAGCGCATTAGATCAAGTTCAAAACTTACAACCTGATGGACTGGTCGACGCTCGCTATGACCGCTCGACGAAGGTTGAAGTGGTGTCGCCAGCATGCAATACACGCTGCTTGAACAGCGTAAGAATGCCAGGTGTAGATAGCTGCGTGAACAGCAGCAGTGGGCGTGATGCCGTCACATCAGTTGATGGCAACAAGACTGGTTGTGACATCTTGGAAAAGGTTGACGTGACAGATGACTGCCTTTTTCTCTTACTCACTGCGTCGACTCACGCATGCTGACCAGCGCAACAAGCTGCGCAACTTCTAATGGGCAGCTTGCGGGTGGGCTGCTTGCGCAAGCAGCCCAGCAAGTTTCCCAATACCTCAAGAATTTGCAAGGCATGACCACATCACGGCTGTGTGACTTGGGCATGTGTATCGATAGGCCACGCCCACTGCAGCCAGAGTGGTTGAGCACTGTTGTTGCTACTAGCAGTCATGGGGGTCTGACAGCAGGAAGGTCTATCAGCAAGAAGAAGAAGCAGGACGCTGCACCTAAACATTCAACCTCCCTGCATGACTCTGTGCACCTTCTCGCTGGGGGTTGGCAAGTTCGTGGTGCTGCTGTTATCGTTGTTTTTGCTGTTGTTGTCCTTGTTGCCTGCTCAGTGTCATCGACGATACTCGGTAGTGGTGGTGCCGCTTGTTGTCGAATATGGCATCTCGTTAGACAATGCGTAGCACAAGCACGCTGCTGCATTCGAGGCAATTGGGGCTAAAACTCTTACTTCAACATTATAATCTACTCAGCCTTGCAGTCTGTTCGTTGGCATCAAAACTGTTTTGTACCAAGCCATGGTTGCGTGCATGTTGCCATGGTAGAGCGGTGGTGCTGACTGACTGCAAGCAACATGCAGTCGGCCGCCTTAAGTCGCCTGCACACCAACCTGCGCACACACACCTGCACGCGCGCGCATACCTGCGCGCATGTGGCACAGGTAGTGTTTGATTGAATACGGGGAGGGGTGTGTGTGACAATTTCACTACCTGCCGGCAGGCAGACAGTTCAGACTAGTAGCGGCGAGACCCGTTTCACGAATGTTGGTCGTGAACGCAACAAACATATCTGTGAACTGTTGATATGCGACACTGAAGCAGCTGCTCCTTAAGGTCGTTGACTTGAAGTTCTTTACAAGACAGGCGCTCCACCGCGGCTTCCCGCAGCTGTTGCAAATCATACTTATCCGCCAGTGCGGCCATCCTGGCAGCATCCCGTGGCACATAGTCTATGAGGTCCATTTCGCAGCGATGGAGCAAGACAGGCACGTCGTACTTCCTCGCAAACTCTGTCATGGCAACTGCATCATCCTGCACGAAGCAATGAGTCAAGGAGGCTGCAAACGGCTATACAGAGCTGCAGTACATACGTCCTGCACTCTGTATCCATATCAACTCTGTTCGTTGGTAAATGTATATGGCCACACAATGCTGTCAAAGGTCGTGTGCTCTGGCTTTGTGACATGTGACCAACTAGCAGCCCATGTCGTGTGCAAAGCTGCTGGCGTCTACCGTATGCTCAGCAGGGTAGTACCTGGCACGACAAGGGTAAAGTCGGAGTAGTCCTGTTCTTGCTTATCGCCCTCGTTGCCAAGGATGTCCATCTCGGGCTGCCGCCTGTGTGTCTTGAAAGAGGAAATGCCGTGCACAAGAGGCGTGGGCTTGTAAATGCCACTGTAGCCAAGCATATATAAACTCTTCTGGCCTACAAGTCATCACTTCGTAGGCTGTCAAGGGCATTATCTGGTACACACCTCACAGCCTGCTGGCCTGATCGTCGCTCGCCATCACACAGCTTGAAGCGGTGTCATAGGCCTACGCCGTGGCCAAAGGCTAGCGTACAACATACGCTGCTGCTTGGATAGCTGTCCAAGCACCCTATGCTGTACGCTGGATGCGCAACGCTGCGGTTGACAGCAGCAGTGGTAGCATGAGGAGTGTTTGCAGCCACACGGCTGCATCATGCAGCGACTTTTTATGTATATGCTGGAGCTGGTCACATAATCTGATTGTTTCAGCTTGCGCAGGTAGTGTGCAGGCTGCCCGCAGTTGCACAGCTTGCCTGTGCACTACTTGCGCTGGTTTGTTGTTTTGAAGTGTTGTGTGGCATGGCGACACCACAGCTGTGTGACTTAAGCAGCTGCGGTTGGTTGGCCAAACCCAGCTGGTATTGTTGCTGATCTAACAACACAAATTAGAGGCGAGGAGCTGCAGTCCAACGCCCTGTCCACCTTCTCGCCGGACTGGTCCCTGAGGGGTAGGCAAGTACGTGACTTGTCGTCTTGGAACTTCGAGGTGACCTTGTCAGTTTTGTCTTGTTAGAAATGGTTCCGACTGATGACAAAAGGCCACTCTCGTGACATGCGCACCAAAAGCAGGCTGCAATAGAGGCAACGTCAAGAACACCGTCTTCATATCTTACTCATCCTTGACTTATGCTTATTACTACCTACTTGTAAAGAGCCAAGCCATGTCTGTATTCACAATGCCAGTCATGGTAAAGAATGGTACTGACTGCCTGTAGTCATCTGACCTCCGGAGGTCAGATGGCTACATAGATCCAGTCGCCGCAAGTGAGCCTGCACATGTATCTACCACCGAGATACAACACGGTTTGTGTGCACAGTTCGCTGTACAGCAAACACACAAAGCGTGTTGTATCTCGGTGGTGGATCATGCGTTGGAATGAGATGGAGTGTGTGACGTCATGGAGCACAGTGGAATGCAAAGCACGTGCATAGTTGCGAGACACCACGGTGCATGCTGCGATGGCACTACAGACTTCTGTACAGACTCGCGCGCACTCAGAGGCTCGCGCATGAGCGCATGTGCCACATGCAATGCGTCCATCTGTACTGGCAGTAACGGATTGAACATTGCACAAGCACTGGTTGAACATTTATTCTCCAGGGGTTGACGTGACGCAGGGGCTTCACACTGTCACAATGCAAAGCGACAGCGAGTTAGTGGCTAAGCAAGTTGCGCTGCGCAACAGGCCCTGCTGCTCACAATCCAAACAGCAGCGACTGAGGAACGGAGCACGTGCGCATGAGGAACAGGAAGTGCCCCATACACAAGCGATCGCACTAGCAAGCAATGCATAGCGCTCACCCGGAGGGCCTGCCGCCGCTCAAAGCTGGTTTACAAGGACGATGCCAGGTTGATGGTTGATATCGATGACGTGCTGAAGGTACCAACACAAACACTTGGTGACGCCTAGCTCGCAGTCTGTGCGCAGCCCACATACATAGTCTCCGCGCACGCGCATGCATGCATGTGCTCATGCATGGGTGTACACGCAGGAGGAGCCAACAGCAGTCGTGTTAGGTGCAGCGGAAACGCAAACATATGCCGTCCGGCATCAGCTCAGTGACGATGATGACGACATCAATGACAACAACATGTGTATGGGCGCGCGCATGGGGATGGCTGAGCCTCAGGCAGATACGTACATGTATCGTCTGTATTAGGATTTACTTGCATGCTGTACGAGTAGTGACCCCCACAAGGAGCTTTTACTGTGTTTGTACGCTCATGTTACCCAAACAACTTGAGTTAACTATACTCGGGTGGCGCCACCAGCTCCTCCAGAGCTGCAAAGACAGCAGTCATCGTCGGGTGCATGTTGGCCTCAACCGCGGTGCATTGCACGGCAAGCCTGGTCACTTAGTACACTTGAGAGATGTCACACTCGCCAGCGGCAAACAGGTGGGGATCAAGCACCTCTCGAAACGCCTCCATCCCCTCCGCCACCTGGCTACGGCCTGCAAGCAACCAACAGCGTGTATTGCGTTTTTATATTTTTTTGGGTTATTGACACATGTGCACAATGAGGCAAACAAAAATAATCACGTTGCACACAAAAGGCTTTAAGCGGCTACATGTGAGTGGGGTCGTGCACATTTATGCATAGGGGGAGGGGGA
>RHPI01000638.1:875551-967011 GCA_009103225.1 Chlorokybus atmophyticus
GGGAGGGAGGGAGGGAGGGAGGGAGGGAGGGAGGGACATACCTTGTTCATGAATGTATACAGCCAGTGAGCCGTTTTGAAGGAAACTGTAGGACCAGCATGACTTGGTTTGCTTCCGAGCAATACCCAAACATGTTGACCAGGTTGGGATGCTTCACCCTGGCCAACATGACGACCTCTGTGGCTAGCTCCCCGCTCGCAGCCGCTGCGGACACCTCCATCCTCTTCACAGCCACCGAAGTGCCATCGCGCAAGGCTCCACTGGTACAGCGCACTACACATCAACACTTGCCTCGACAGCAGCAGTGGCGCATTGTAAACGTGGTTCTTACAGTTAACATTACCTGTAGCCGATCCCGAAAGCACCCCCCCCTATGCGATGCAAAGCGCTGAACCACTCCGTGGCTTCGCCGAGTTCTTGGAAGGAGTATATTTTGCAACCAGCTGGCAACTCTACGCCCATTGACAGGTTGGTGACATTAAGGCTGACGTTAACGTTGACGCCTGACACAAGTCAGCAGGCACATTCACCCCTCAGTGACTCTTGCACTGACTCTAGTTGACAGCTGTTCCCACACTACTGTTGTCACACTGTCACAGCTGGCAGTTATGGAAGGCATGCAAGGGATGTTGCAGTTTGCAGGCATGAGATGAATGTAAGAGGAACAGGGCGATGCAACTTGAGCAAAGGTTGCTTGCTGACACTGTTACGGGGCCAATGCACGAATATTTGCAAATCCAGGCTTACCGTTTCCCAAAGAAGGGCTGCTGATGTATGGGTTGTTGCCCGCATCTTTCCGAGGGGGTGGACTCCCGCGTTGACGACGTGGCTTCATCAACAGAAGTAGAGTGCAACACCCAGTGAAATGCATGCGATGGGCGCAGCCACCCCTCCCGCATTAGCTGCAGTGTTGGATGATGTGGATGATGATGGTGGCGCAATGGAAGGTGGAGAAGCAATATGGAGGGTGAGAGGAGGGATGAAGGCAGCAGCGGGGGACGGGGATGGTGACAGCTGCACTGCCACGCACAAAACATCTCTCACACACTTGTCAAGCAGCTGATATTACGAGCTGAGTCAACATCACTCCATCGTCTGTGCCTCAGTAACACAGCGCACCACATGCGCTACTTAATGCACTTGCGTTCGCATATTGCCGTGTGCGGTGCCGAGTCAAAGTGATAATCCCAACCAAAGTAGTTGCCAGGAGACTGCCACAAGGTGACGCGGTTCTGACCACAACCACTTGGGTTCATGTTGTCTGGATCGTTGATGAAACTGGAGTACAGCAACAGACCACCATCGCCATATTGAAAGTTGCACGCACAATCGCACTGTCGCGACAACTTGTTACGCTGGTCTCTTGTAGTTTGATCAGAGATTGCACTGTGCGAGACACAGCACAACACTTTAGACAAAGAAAGACCAGCACGCAGCGTTGCTTAGATGCTTAGACAGCAGACCACCACGTGCACGTAAGGGCGTGTGTGCTACCATTGCACTGTAGTTCTTACCTGCAGTTTGCGTTGGAGCTTCCGCAGCTGGTGCAGACGCAGACAAAGTCTTGACTGCCATCGCAGTTGCTGCAACAACATCTGTAGTGCCGTGGTCACACCAGGTTTCACACGGTATAGCAGGCATGCAAATAGACAACAATAAAGAGGTAGATTTGCCGTGCATATGCACGCAATTGGGTCGACAGAAAACTGTTCTGGGTGAGTATGGCATGCCACGCACAAGCATGCAGATTTGCAGATTGGGCATGTACGCGCCTTACGGCTTTGCAACTCCCCACTCGTTGAACTCCAATCCAAGCTACCTGTTTGCATGATGACGTGGGAGAACACAATTTGAATCAGCAACCGGGCAAAAGAGAAAGAAACCAAGCTACCAAGCCCCACCAGGAGTTTCTGATTCAAACACATTGTGGGAATGGAAACACAGGAGGAACTTACATTATTGTTTGCGACTTCTGTCGCCTTGTCATTTTCTGCCTGGCTTTTTATACAAGCTAAGTACGCACCTCGCTCCGCGCACGCCTGCACAGAACGATGCACTTGTAAACAATTGACAATGATGCAATTTGCAGGAAGTGCAGCTGCGCCACAAGACAGACCTGCTCTGCTGCATCGTAGGCAAACTGGCTCTCAAGTAACAGGTAGCATTTGGAGCTTCCAGGCACAGGCGTCCAACCGCTGGGACAGTTGAGCTTGTGCGCTGAGCATGCCACATGTCAGCATAGTTGATGGTTGGTCAATAATGCCGCAATTGCGTACACGATTGAGGATTGCGTGGATGGAAACAACACTGACGGACACTGTCTTGAAGTGCATGGAGACAGTGGATGGCGTGCATGATTTGGCCACGTGCACTCACTTGAGCATGCCGACCAGCATTACAAGTAGAAGGCAAGTGGCGTTCCACCAAACTCCAGCCACGCTGGTGGCCTGCTCGCTCACAGGGTCATGTTTGTCATCATTGAATGTTGCTCTACCATCAACTCAAGCATGGCACATGCAAAGATAACATAACAGCGGACATACCTTAACTCAAAGTCAGATGTGTTGATGAAGAAAATGTTCTTGCCACCACTGCGGCCTGCTTTTGGTACGCATTAATATTATCACGAGAGGTGGCCGCAAGATTGTGAACAGCGGCAACACCACGACCACCAACACGTACAGAGGCTCCCAACAAAGACTTTGCCCAGATTAGGACAACAACAACGGCAGCAACAACAACGACAACACGTACTTGCCTGTCCCAGCCAGAAGCTGCACAGAGCCTTTGATGGGGCGTTCAAACGCAACGCCCCACCTCTTCCTCGAGATGGTAGGCCTTCATGCTATTAGACCTGCATTAGTAACAACACTGCTCAACTTGGAACGACTCTTAGAGGCTACAATGGGTGCGGCCAACCAATGTGTATGCCCAAGATCCGCAACTGGGATGTGACAATGCGACACTTAGTGGCTGCAGTAGGTGCGGCCAAACAGTACAGATCAGTTCACATGCCCAAGTTACGCAGCTGTGATGTGACCATGCGACACGTGGTCACATCACAGCTGGTGCGGTAAAGCCTAACTTAAACAACCCTGACGCCCCAGCTTGCGCAAGCAGCGCATGTAGGAGCTGCCCAAAGGTGCGCAGCTTGCAGGTGCTTGCTAATTGCGCAAGCTGGCTCGCAGATGTGATGTGTCATGGACAGTGAAGCTTGCCCAGCTGGAGGATATATGGAGAGGGAGGTTGTCATCCGGTAAATCTTGGCTGCTGCAAAGCCACAGTTAGGGTCAGCTCGGCAGACTGTCTATTCGGTTAGCAATTGGACGAACAGAGGATAGTGTGCCAGTTGCATTTACCGCATTATGATGGTATATGCAACTGGCACAATATCCTTGTCCCAGCCAGCCCTGGGCGGAGGCAGGTCAGTGCCTCCTGGTGAACTCTCTGCTCTTAGTGCGGTCTATGTGCATGGGGCACTTCCTGTGTCTCCTGTGCCTTCTGCCCAAGTGCTGCTTCGCTTGCGCGGGGGACACAGGAACAAAAGTTTTCCTCAGCGGTCGCTGCTGTTAGAGTGTTTAGCAACAGGGCCTGTTGCGCAGTAGCTCGCTGTATGCACTATGGCAACGAAGAGTCGTGTGTCACGTCAACCCCCTTCGCAAAAATGCACAGTCAGTTCTTGTGGTCCCCATATGCTGTGACCGCATGACGCAACGGGGCCAAGCGCAAACTTGTCGTCAGTTTGAAGCTTAAGGCTTGCTTCATGCAGTGCATTTGACGTGACCTGTTTGTCTCGTGCCGCAGTCACTTCAACACAAAACTGCGTCTTGGTAACATGTAGGTAGGCTGTACGATGGGGTTGACTCAGCGGGGATGCGAGATAAATCTCAAAGGCCGTCAAGCAAACATGTCACATACTACAACAACTGCAACTGTTGTTACCCGCAGCGTTCCAATATCTCAGCTAGGCTGGCCACTACGTGACATCGCCTCTAGCATATTAAACGACTATCAGTCCGGCAAGCTGCTGGGTTGTTACCAAATTCAACGTTCGCGAGCCAGAGGCGCATATGCTTGGCTAGGGTGGCGGCAGCCAAGGCCACGTGTCCTCGTTAACGGCATCATGCCTTCCCTCAAGAAGCACAGGCGACGGCCCGAGATGGACAACCCTGGCAAAGAGGGCGAGGCGCAAGACCAGGGTGAAGACTACTCAAACCTCACCGTTGTCGTACAAATTACTACTATGATCATCTGCCGAGTGATGGAGTCTAGTGTTGCACATGAGAAGCTGCTTGCTGGTCGCATGCGCATTGTAAGACGATGTCATTGCACGCATCAGCTAGCAGGCACGTTGTCAATGAATGCTTGCTAGCTTCGAGGTGGCCGTATTGCATGCATGTGCATTTAGTGCATGGCATTATGATGCTTGCAGGCAATGCTTGACGGCAACACCACTTTGCCTGGCGAGGAAGAGCTTCCACGTGAAGAACTCATGGAAGAACTCACGGAAGAACTCACACGTGCAGCTTTGTTCACGTGGTTATCAGCTAACCAATGCCCACGACGAGCATCTGACATCTTGTGCGCGCCATGGCCATCGCATTGTGACACATGATGCTGTGCGCGACGCTTTTGCTGGCATCATGCGGGAGGCGAGCTGCACCGTCCATTGCGAGCAGACAGGGGCATTGCCTGTTTGAGAGGGTGAGTGTCAGGGACGTTATAAGGACATCGTTGCCTCGGAGCGGGGTCGGGACTTGCGCATGCTGCTCGACATCACCATCACCGGCAGCCACTCCATAGCGGGATTAGCTGTGTGCGGAGCACGAGAAGTGCTCCAAGTACTTAAACCATTTCCCGACGCTGATCATGTTGGCTATCGAGTCACAGGGTTGGATGGGTCGCCCATTGATGGACTTGTTGGCTACTTGTGCGCGCCGAGCAATGGATGCTCGTGAGTCGGAAACGCGGTATCTATCACGCTTTGTGACTGCCTTCAGCCAGCGCATATCTGTTACATTCTAGCGCGCGCAGGCTGCAGCCATTATGGCTCTAGCTGCAGCTTCAGTGCACGCGGCCCCCACCTTGCGTGTGCACGGTGAACAGCATGTAGCACTTAAGGACATTGCTTTTGTACAGCCTACTGTAGCAGTGTGTTTGAGTAGGGTAGCATCGGACATTGCACACCACAACTGCCAGTTGGCACCCGTGTAATGTATTTAATCATTAAAGGGATGCTTGCAGCATTAAAACAGGGAGCTGACTTTGCAGGACAACGACTCGTCCTTGATAGAGAGGCTATTAAACCACTCAAGTCCTATCAAGCATAAGCACACAAAGTTCCGCAGCATGGTGAGGCATGCGCATTGATACACAGACGGATGAGTCATCTTCATAAATTATACAGTAACACTTGCTTCCGGTCGTGTTTGCTGTTGAATGTCGATGAGTGTGCCACAATGGAATGCGGCCTGGGTTCATTTTCCACAGCTTGCTTTGGCATGCTTGTTGACGGATTGCGTCATGCATGATGATGCCGTTGCCATGCTAGAACTGGCCAGGAGTACAATGTGCAAGTGTTGCGCAATTGCTGCAACATGTACCTTATAGAGGTTGTACCAAAGCAACCGGCAAAGATGGCCGCATTGGCGGACAAGTACATTTTGCAGCAGCTGCGAAAAGCGTGTGTGTGGAACGCCTGTCTCGTAAGGGACTTAGTCTTGGCTTCCTTCTTAGAGAAGCTGCTTCAGTGTCGCATAGCCACAGTCATTGAAATGTTTGCTGCTTTAACACAAGCAACACATATACTAACCGCTGATACTACCGCCAGTATTAGTCTAAGCTGTTCGTACTGGCAGCTACTGAAGCCTGTTAGTGGCGGACACGGCATTCAGGCACTCAACTCAACAGTTTACGGGAAGCGCAATGCCTGTGGACGGGGCTACGTACGAGTGGCAGGCCTGCTGGGCGCCCATCCTGCCGAGCCCTCCATCATAAGTTATGGAGGTGCATACAGCGCTGGCGTTGAAGTAGGCGGTCGGGCAAGTGCTTGCGGTGAAAACGATGACACGGGCTATGTGTGCTGCTGTATATGACGGGATGTGATAATGCATGATGATGCACGCGTGCGTGTGGCGGCGCGGTGGCGTGATGATGATGTGGTGTGTGGTACCACTGGTTCTGTGATGTGTACACTTTGGCGTATTGGAATGTGATGGTGCCTACTTTGCCATTGTACAGCGCCACTCAGATAGACCCAACTGGCACCGTGCAGTGACTGCACATGTTAATGTAGTGACACAGACTGTGGGGCATGTGCAGCTGTTGCATGTACATGTAAGCTTCTTCCTCTCACAAGGTGTTCCACTGGGCGGCACTTGACACGTCGACCTTGCCAACTACGCCACCGTATACAAGGTGGTACAAGTACGCGCAAAAGGCACTCCGTCTTTGCGAGACCCTTGTAGTAACGTCGAAGTGGACCATGTGCACATCTGCTTCCCCTGTCATGTCCCATACGTCGAAGGCCTCGAGAAACCTCGCCCTCGGGTTCGGACTATGCAGTGCACCGGCTGCGCTTCGGACCGTCACCCTTTGATGAAATGCGACACCTGTTGAGAATATTGGCATGAGGCCTGCAGTCTCGGTGTCACACCTGTTGCCACCGATCCCAATGTGGCATCTTCCTCTGCCAACCAGCCATGGCAATGTCACAGGTGCCAAGCTCATCACGGGGACGCCGATGACCAGGCAGGGGGTGAGCTTGTGGAGTGACTGCTGGCTCATTACAAGATTAGGGGACTACACAGTTTGTTTTTTCCCTTCCCCATGTCTCCTGCACCTACCACCTTGTTACTACAAGTACCGCAGCTTCCAAGCTCTTTACTTCCCACTTCGCAAGCTGCCCTGCAGCACCCACTCTTCACACTTGTGCATACCAATGTACGCACTTCCTCTCCGAGACATACCCCGCAATCGAGCCTTGCTTGCACAACATTGAGCTTCATCTTTCAGCGTTGACCCAAATGCAAATTACGTGCTCTGATGTCAGGGTCCCACCCTACCAATTGACAAACAATACAGAGTATGCAATATGCATGGACATGTTCGACGCTCAGTTAATAGACACCAATATGAGACTTATATTGAAGAAGCAACACCTAGGACTATTTTACTCAAATGTTTCTGCAACTCCGTGCCCTACTTTAACGAGGGTAGACTGTAATAGGCTGGCAAGGTGGTTGGGCAAATAAATCAAGTTGTGGGGAGCTATCGTCGATGGGTAACATTACGTAATTAGGCCCTATCCAACGCAGTTTGATGTCGTGCTTATCGATTGGAAAACGATAAACATGACTCTGACGGACCGTCAGTATCGGCTTTACAGACCGTGGATTGATTGCACATGTCCATCCGACGGTTGCTGTGGCTTGTTTGCCCATGGAATACTCACTTGGCGTGAGGCGAGTTGGGTGTAGGCTACACCGTGTAGCTACACCTGCTCACTCGTTCGTTACCCTCTACTTGTTGCGGACCGCAACAAGGGGCGCATTGTCTGGCGATGGTTGGAGACAAACCCAAGGGTGAAAGCATGGGCAGTGGCAGCCTTTCAGACTTCAAGCTCATAGTGAAAGGTACCATGCAGCTGTATGGCACAACTTAGGCGCCATTCAATCCGATTCAACATGCACGTGCGCTGTGTTTAACGCATGCTACGCTCATTGCATGCTTTAAGGATCAGGTTGTATTAGCTCTTGTGATGGCTGAATTGGCTGCATTGCCGTTGGGCAGGCAGAGAGTTTCACACCAGCCGGTGGCTCTTGGCGCGGCACAGCAGCGTCTTCAACGATGTACTTACAGCAACGCCAGTGTCAGAGCTCACCATGGATGAAGAAGAAACGCCAGAAGTTGTCGATCTGTTTCTGAACCACCTGTGCCCCATGGAACCCAAGCACATCACCTTCTTTAATGTGGTAAGACTGGTTACCATTGGCGCCTTACCACTGTTGCTATGCATATGCAAAGACAATGCATCAATGTACACACACGCGCACACCCAACCACTCCATGAATGAGCGGGTATGCACTCAATGACATACATACATGTTATCTACCTTGCATCTTTTGTGAATACACACATGCGCACATACACACGCGCGCACACACGCTCGCAGGATGAGGCACAAGGGATTTTGGAGGTGGCAAGAAAATACAATGTCCAAGTGTTGCTCAACCGCTGCGAGGAGTACCTCTTGACACTGGTGGGCGACCAACCGTCCAAGATGCTTGCGCTGGGGGACATCTACACTCTGCAGCGGCTGCGCTCGAAAGCATTGCAGCACTTGACACGCAGTCAGGCCATCAGGCCCGATTTCAACCAGCGTGAGCTGGGCAAGTGTCGCGTGGAAACACTTGTGGAAATCTTGATGACGCTGTCAATGACTAAGCTTCCATACGCGTAGCCACCGTCATAGTGCATTGCAAGGGTCCAGCCACCGACAGGCCAGGCCAGAAGCCCTGGCGTCCGCTGTACCTGAAGGTCAACGAGGTCAACAACTAGCGCCTGTTTAGTCAGTCAATGTTCTAGTATAAAGAGTTAGCACGACTAACTTGAGTTGCCAAGCAGCAGTTACCATGTAATGTCTACGAGCAATTCACCATTTTCAACCATGAGGCGCATGCACAGCACAGTGCTGAGTGACTAACTGCAGCTGTGATACATGGTCAGCCTCCCGGTACACATTGCATCCAGCCCGACAAACTGTACGAAGCGCCGCTCCGTGTGCAACACCGTCTGCCCACAGTTTATAGCACTACACTCCCAGAACAATCAGTCAATGCATCAAGTTGCTCACCTACAACTGCCCGAGTGTCAGCAACCGGCAGTCCCCAGCCGACAAAGAGAAACGGACCTCCCGCACTGCTCCCAGCGCCGCCACCGTGCAGCACCACCAGTGCTTACCGCTATAGCCGTGCTAGCAAGTAAGGGTGGCATGCTTGTGGTTGGGATTGCAAACCTTATGAACATTGTGTGTGTAAGAATGCAAACCGTCCCGCAAGAAATGCTATGCTGGGTGAGTTCAGGTGCATAACAAGCTAGTATGCAGGGTAGGTTCGCGATGTTGAAGGTATTGAACCAGTCCAAGGCTGATGACCGCCACTTAGCAGTTGCTCATTGAGCATTGTTCATACAAGAGCAACATCCTGCACACCAAGCATGGACAAGACTTACTCGACTACTCACCGGCAGCACCATGCTGGTGTTAGTAGTGTCCAATGCTCAGCTGATCACATGCCGCAGCCCACTGTCGGCATATGGTGTATCAGCGCCAGGTCAATTGATGATCAGGTCGCTAGCATCACGTCACAGTGCAAAGCAGCGGAGCATCGGGGTTCTGTGTGAAGACTGTAACGCAGCTGAGACCTAACTTACAACACAGCGGACCGACACTGGTACCCCTGACAGAGCTTGGATAACCACGTCATGCTGCTTGCTTGCTGAACCCATGCAGGTGGTCTTGATGCAGACCAACACTCCCACTGCGACCTGCAAGCCACCTGCAGCAGACCGGATGTAGCCTGTCACACAGCAGTGCCATCAACTGGTGAACGCTGGAGCAGCTTTGCACTGATGATCCGCTGCAGCTGTGTCCATTTGCCTCTGAATGGCAAATGAAGGGAGGCAGGCACATACACACGCGCATACAGAGTGCTAGTACAGCTGTACCATAGCTTGTGCCAAGGTGAGACTCTTAGCAACATGAACGTACGGCACCACTTGTTGGAGGACTGTACATAACCTTGTCACAGTTCACATGAGCCCCAACTTCTACGAGAATTGTCCTGCACTCACCTCGGCAGAGACCTCCAACTCCAACTGCCCCACGTGCATCGTGATCACGCGCGCCACCCAAACTGCTGCATGATGGACAAACATTCAAGTAAGTTCAGGTGACCTCAAGTTGCACCATTCTGGGCTGCCATGACTTGAAGCACCGGAACAATATTTGCTGACTTGGCCCGGAAATGCGGCACATCGCTCTGGTCACCATGCAGTCAGATGCTGGGACTTGATCAGGCGTGCAGGCGTCAGCAGAGGATTACCTGTCAGGGGACTACCCATCAACAAGCACAAGAGTGCCTATCAAGGGTATGCCCTGTCATCAGGGTGCACACCATGCGTGGTGGGCCTGGAAGATGTCAGTGATGCAAGCGCAGGATGCGTTTTGATCGGTTGGACATCCCAAAGCGAGCCAGCGCAACTCGCAGATAATAAATACATACAACTCGCAGAAAGCTCCCGCGGACTTGTCAGTGAAGTTGTCAGTGAAAAAACGTGTGGCACTTGGTGGCTTGACCTGTACGCAGGACGTATCAGGCCGTTCACCTGTGTGTGAAAAGTTGCCCTGTTGGACATTCCATCATCCAACAGCGCCACGGCGTTTGTACCAAACGCGATCTCTTCATCTCTCTCCGATTCGATCTGGCCGAGAAGCTCACGTACAACTCTTGGCTCCGTGCACACCAAGACCTCGCTTGCGCCGCATTCCCTCCCGTGACGCACAGGATGGACAACCGTGGTGAAGAGGGCGGAGCGCAAGAGGACCAGGACTACTCCGACTTCACCCTGGTCGTGCAAGGCACGTGCTCTTATCTTAAGCCTGATACAATGGGTTGGCACGTGACACAAGTATAATGCACCTATATCACAGCGCAACCAGCAGCACCCTTTAAAATGCTTCTATCAAAACCAGGCATGCATTGACACAACAGCAGCTCCCTTCTGTGAGTACTGCCCCAACCCATGCGGTATCCCATGCGTGTGTGGTTGATTTATGCATGCATGCATGGCAATGCCGCCATGCATGCAGAAACCAACCACACATGTTTGTCTTCTTCTAATAGTATATGGCAACGCGTTCTGGGCAGGGCAAAAGTTACGCACCTGCCGATGGGTGTTGGCGCAGCACAGCAGCGTGTTCAGAAGCTTGCTTGCATCCACGCATGTGAGCGAGCTGAGCATGGACTATGAAGACCCACAGCTCATGGACGGCTTCCTGCACCACCTGTGCGCCACCAAGGCACATCACACAACCTTTGCCAACAGGGTAACCCACACTTTATGCAAGCAGCTTGTCACAGGAGAAGCAAACACCTCCCAACGTGGATCATCTCTGACTGGGTCATTGTCCGAGTCTGGAAGTCCGTCTCAGATAACACTTATTGCAGGATGAAGCATACACCTTGCTGGAGTTGGCCAGAAAGTATGACATCGCTGTGCTGCGGGATCGCATTGAGACCTACCTCATGACTTGTCAAATACGACACCGCACGACTCGCAGCAATGGCTGACTTCTATGACTTGGAGCGTCTGCGCTCAGCAGTGATTGCACACCTGTCACGCGCGGAAGTCGCCAGAACCGAGTTGGTGAGGGAACACCTGACCCAATGTCAGCCAGATACGCTGGTCGAAATACTCCTCCAGTGTTTGGACAACAAGACTGCTGCTTTGTTCAAAACTGCAAGCTTGCCAGCCAAGGGCAGTCCGCCTAATGTACTCGGAAGTGTATATATCAGCCGCAGGCAAGTATGAGTACATTGATCCTGCCATTGCAGCGCTGTTTCGGTGGTGAGATGCCGTACAGCACGAGGGGAGCTGCTGTGCACATGCAACTTCTTCATGGCGCTGGCGCATTGGTAGGTACCACATCAACTCACGTACAAACTTTGCAGACAAGTGTGCATCACTTCCACGCCACAGCTTGCCTGGGTATCAATGTTGTAGCAGTGCAGTACCGCGCTCAGCAAACCGTGCAGATCTAAGGGTTTAACTGATATAATTGCTGGCTCGAGCGTTAAGCTGATGCACATCGTAGGGCAACACGTACCTCTCATCACTGGTTGCTGGTGGTTCTGCACACTTGGAGACAACACATTGTCTTCTCTGCGGTTCACCGGAATCGCCTGGCTACGCACAGAGCTGTACCTACAGCAATGCATGTTGTGCGCCAGACTACTGCTGACCAATGATGCAGCAGACGATGCGGCTAATGTTCTACAGTTTAGCAGGTGCGCAGCCATCTACACTGATGCAAGCCTGTGTGCAGCTGCGCGGCGTGTTAGCAGCCAAGTATGTACGCTCAGCAGGCAGAAATGTGCCTGCCAAGCGCGCAAGTGCAGTTGAGAGAATTGCATCGTAACTAATGCAGGCACATAGAGCAGATCAACTAGCCCATACATGCAACTTCATGATTGCCTTGACCATCGGCGCCAGTCAAAGCTTCAATGGCGTGTGTTGGTTGGTAACTCGCCTCACATGATTGCTTTCTCACTTTTTGAATCCCAACTAACTCAGCACCTTGGCGTAGGCAAATGATGAACTGGCTAGGACCAGCAAATGTGAGGTAAGCGCTAGGTACACAACAACATGCCCACAGGTCAATTCATGGCGCTATACGCTTTTTTTAAGGTTCACTTGCAGGCATTGGTCAAAAAGGTGCACCCGCATCAATGATGCGGGTGCAAGGCGGTTACTTGAACGTGGTGTCATTGCTGCCAATGAGCATGGTGTCCCGACCTGAAACCCACGACCTGACGACCAGACAATGCCCAAGTGACAAACAACTCACCAGTGGGCATTGCTGCTCTGTCTTCAATGATAGACATCTCGGCTTGTTGCATGTCAAGAATACCCCGCAGCATTGTGCAGGAGCAGCTGAGAATTGCGGTCCACCACTGAGTTCGCAGAACAACATAAGCCTGATCTCTACCTGGCTGGTCCCGTACAACGCCCCGGTAGAGCCCTCACTCGATGGCGCCTTCAAGCGTAATTGCGATCACCTGCGTCGCCCAATCTGCTATGCGATAGCACAAACACAGTGACCTCAAGTGACAACAGTCTGGGATGCCATGAGTTGGGAACTTCAACAGCACCGGTAGTCTGCTTCCTTACTTACTGAGTTCAACTGCGAAGTGTGGCGCTCTGCTCACCATGAACTGAAATGCTGGAACTTGACAAGGCGGCAAGGCCGTGTAGGCGTCAGCAGGCGACAACCCATTGCCTGACAGGTGGTCTTGGAAAGCTGTCAAGCGGGAAGAATGCGCTTCAGACAGGTCGGACACCCCACAGCGAGCCCGCATGCACGCCCCAAACTGCAATGGAGCCGGGCAAGGCTGGCGAGGTTGACGTTCGGCAGGACTACTCGGACTTCACGCTTGTGGTCCAAGGTAACCAGCCAGGACAAGATAGGCACACGAGCACACATGCACGCATGCATGTGTGCTTGGCGCAATGGCAAGCACACATGCATGCAACCATGCATGTTGTTTCCAGAACATAAAAACTAACTCAACGTTCTGGGCAGGGCAAAAGCTACGCACCTGCCGATGGCTGTTGGCGCAGCAGAGCGGTGTCTTCAAAAGCTTGCTCGCATCAATGCGTGCGAGCGAGCTCAGCTTGGATGATGAAGACTCGCAGCTGATAGAAAACTTCCTTCACCACCTGTGCCCCACCACTTGACTTTTGCCAACAGGGTAACCCAGACTATATGTCACAAGTCCACACAGATGTCTAAACGTGTGATATCTCTCACTTCATTAGCAACTGAGTGTGAAAGACCAGCTCAAAGAACACTCAATGCAGGATGAAGCATACGCCTTGCTGGAGTTGGCAAGAAAGTACGACGTCTCCATGCTGCGGGCATGCATTGAGACCTACCTCTTGACTAATGTCAAACTCAACACCGCACGGCTTGCAGCAACAGCTGACTCTCACGACTTAAAGCGTCTGCGGACAGCAACCATCGCACACCTGTCGCGCGCAGAGGTCGCCAGAAGCGAGTTGATGAAGGAACATTTGGTCAAGTGTCAGCCAGAGACTGTGACCGAGATTCTCATCAAGTGTTTGGACAACAAGGTGTCTGCTTTGCAACGAACTGCAAGCTTGCCAGCGGAGGGCAGCCTGCCTGATATACGAAAACACTGGTCGAGATTGCCAGGTGAGGGCAGATACATTAACCCTGCTGTGGCAATGCTGTTGCAGTAGTGGGTTGCAATACCGCACGGAGGGGAGGCACTACGCACATGCAACAACTCCGCTTTGTTGCACTGGCGCATTGATACAATCCGCATCAACTCGTATACAAGTCATGTGCAGACAAGTGTGCATCACTTGCACGCCACAGCTTGCTTGGGTGTCAGTGTATAGGGTATGTGAAGTGCTGTGTGAGACACACGCATACATATGCCACATGCACACCAACACTCACATGCACACTACCAACTCAGTTTATCAAGTTGTGTCTGGCTGCGGTGCCACGCTGAGCATATTGTCCAGATCTAATATCCACGAACTGGTTTATGATTGCTGTCTTGCTGAGTGAGCAAGGAATGCTGCTTCAAGAAAAAGAATAAATACACATTGCAGAGCAACACGTACTGCTTCATTAGCTGCTTGCAGTCCTGCACAACCTGGAGACAACGCATTTCTTGCTCTGCAGTTCACAGGGACCGTTAGGCTATGCAAAGTCATACCTACCGCGATGCATGTCGCGCCAGGCGACTGCGGACCACATGCATGTCTCCAACTACTGCCAGCTTATCCTGTACACCGTGCTTCGTCATTGCCGCTGATGTCCAAGAGGTGAGCACACACAGTGGAGGGAGAGAGAGGCGGAGGAGGGAGAGGAGCAGGAGGGGGAGGAAGAGAGAGAGGGGAGACAGAGGGGAAGGAGGAAGGGAGAGGGGAAGGGAACTCATGGGCTGCCTGCTGACTGCATTGCCACTGCTGCACCGCTACATCTGCTGACTACCGTTGTTAACGCTGCCCTGGTCGTGTTGTACAGGTTATTACACGTGCATGCATGTGTGTTGCACGGGGTATGGGCAGTAGTGAAGGTAGATAAGTAGTGAACTTGGACATCCCGGCGGTGAATATAAGAGTGCGATGGTGTAGTGTGCGGACTGCATGCATGTTTGCTACATTCTCATGCATGCCACAATCCTTGCATACTATAATATACACACAAATGCCACAATCCAATTGCATGCTATTTATTATACTGCTCTGATGCACCTCTGTACGCAACTGCGCAACCATTACCAGCCACTACAGCCGTCAGCGAACAGGTACACAGGTCTAGCAGTTGGGAAAGTGCCTGCCAAGAGCGCAGCGCAGTTTATTACAACACGCCACCACTGCATGCTGCTTTGGCATGAAGGAGCACCAACCCACACATATGCGCATGTGATGCACACTCAACGTTACAATTTGCCTTGACCATGGGACAGTTGAACCCGTTGAGGCACGCGCTGCGCAGTGACTCCCCTCCAGACAATATAATTTCACCTTGCGAGTCCCACCAAATCAGCTAGTCACTCTTGACGCAGGCCAAGAGTCGACTTGTCAGGGATAGCAAGTCCAAAGCAAAGCAAACTAGGTACACAACACGTGTACCGCAGTTCATGGCGCCACACATAGGTGTTCAGACAATGTATACAATGCTTTACTAAATTAACAATGGATGTGCGAGCCAACAGAAAACGGTGCTGTTGCTGCAACTAGGCATGCTGTAGGTCCCAACCTGGAACCCAAGATTTGAGGACAAGACAGAGCTTAAGTGACAGACAGCTCACCATTGGGTAGCCCATGTTGTTGCAGAACCACCTGGCAGCTGTGTGCAGGAGCAGCGCACTACGGGCCTGTGCATGATGGGTCAACACCGCTGTGACTGAGGAAGCATGTTGTGGATAAGTGATGAGACAATCTGTGACAGGCAAACTTCGTTACTGTACTCACAACATTGACAAGCGTGTCGCTGCAAGGAGGTCCGCCCACCTTCACCTGTGTAGTCCAATGGACGCTACAGCAGGTGCACGCGAAATCACAAACAGACAGTTTCCGTCACATTGCACACAATTTACATCACGACAGCAAACAACCGGTACAAAACTGCATATTAGCTTGCAACTTGGGTCTATTCCACGGCTATTTCCAACCTTTGCTTGCTGGACATAAGGATGCCCATTGCAAGAGCTCTAGACAACATAGAGTTACAGAAAAGCCTACTGAGATTAGACTAACTCAAGCTCTGACTCAACTAAGTGTACGAACCCCTTGACAGACTTTCCAGCCACGTCCCTTACGAACTCCACCTGAAGACGCCCATCAAACGAAGTAAGTGCAATGTTGTCGCCACGATTGTGTGACAGACTACAGCACACCACCTCCCAATGCACCTATCTAGAGTCTACAGAAACATTGGAATGAACTGAACTGAACTGAACTGAACTGAGCTTGCATGGTACTCACAGTCACAATCAGTCGGTGCTCACACAATGATGGTAACTGCCGGAGTACTACCACAAGCGCAATGCTGGCTGTACCTTGTATGGAAAAGTCGCAGAAACGGCCCTGCCCTTGTGCTCTGCTGCATTGGCAGCCACCACCCCCTCCCAGCCCTGGATCTTCGCTTCTTTGCCCCATTTCGATATGTGGTACACAGTAACGTCCGCTTTCACTCTCACCTTTGAGCCCTGAACATACGAATCGTACATTCAAACTCAGCTCCTTGCGCACGCGCTGTTGACTCCACGATGCACTGAGCAGATCACCCTACTACTGCATTGCCCAGTACGTGTAGAACAATGTGCACAGTACTACTACTTGCTGGAAGATGATTGATACTGACTTGCCTTTGCATGCAGCACAAGGAAAATGGTGGAAAGATATTTTTCACGGCCATTGCTCAGTAGTAGCTTACGCCTAGTCTATGACTGAAAGCTTACGCAGACCAAACAACACCTGGCAATTGAAACCATGACGCTCACCGGACCGAACTTGAGAGCGGTCACCGCCTCGTCGCCCTCAACCGTGGCAGCAGCCATAACAAGCGGCTTGAACGCAACCTGCAATGTCGCCCTGCTTTTCCTCTTGAACAATGCAGGAGCAGCGGCGTCGAGTGGGGCAGGCCTCCATCCGGCTGGACGAAGGGTCCTGGACGCAGCTGATGAACCACTCGGCCGAGACAGGCCACATGACACGCATCCGGTAACTATGGCTATCCCCCCTGCTGCGGCCATCATGACGGATTGAACAACAACGACCACGCCAACAACACCCTCCTACTCCTCGCCCGCCCGCTCAAACCCTAACCCATTGGATAAGCTGCAGTCTCGATATCCGCAATCTCCTGATACCAAAAGTAGATCGTCGATATCGTTGCTGCCTCTCAACCTGGCTCAAACAGCCCGCCTACTAAACTGGATCCGTCAATCTTGCCATGGTGGCGAATGCGAAGCTCAGCAACGGAGAAGCGGTGTTTTGCCGCGTAGAAGCCAACTACTTCTGGCTTTTTCGCGGTAAAGCGCTGTCGGTTCGGGTATGACAGAAGCCACACTTTGTAAGCCAGATGTCCTGCGTAAGCACGTGGCGCGCGCCGCGGATTCGTGCCAAATGGCACGCCCGGGCAACTCCAATCTGGCAGGCCCCAAGCCCTAAGTTTGCAACCCTAAACAGTCTCTTTGGCCTGCGCGGTGGCGGCGGCGGCGACGATACGGGCGGCAGTGTCGTCAACGTCGGCTGCCGCTGTGACGGCATCATCGCTGCCATTAGGCTGAAAAATATTAGAATCTTACAGGGCGGTTTCTGTTGCTGGCTGGTGCTTGCCGCCGTTGGAGACCTTGCTGGACGGGTGGTCGCTGTGCAGCTGCTGCGGCGGCTGCTCGGTGCTGCTGCGTAGTGCGGGAGGAGCTTGTTGCGCACGGGGTGGTGGCTGAAGTGCTGCAAACATGGCGGAGGGTGGGGGCCAAGGGCAGGATCGGAACATAGAGTCATGGAAAATCAAGAAGCTGATCAGGGCGCTGGAGAGCGCCAGGGGAAACGGGACCAGCATGATCAGCTTGATCATGCCTCCTAGGGATCAAATTGCTCGCGTAGCTAAGATGCTAGGAGACGAGCTTGGAACCGCCTCAAACATCAAGAACAGGGTTAACAGGCAATCAGTGCTGGGCGCTATCACATCAGCGCAACAGGTGCGAACGTCCGTCTTCGTAGCTGTTTGTTGCCGCCTGTTTTGCGCAACTGCTGCACAGGTGTTAGTTTGTATGTTTACTGTAGTATATGGCGCGCGCATGCAACAACAGAAGCTGGCGCTACTACATGCGGTGTTTCTCAATCCCGCAAACTGATGGCTATGGGGCGGTATCTCGTGTGTTACTTGCGGTTCTGGTTTGTCACACACTTCAGTACATTCAGACTTTCGCAACTGCGTGTCAATGGTTAGCGCAAAATGTCCACTCTATTGTACGTGTTTTTGGTGCGTTTGGTTATTAGTCAAGGCCACTGCTCTGGGCACCAGTCGCTAGAACACAGGAGTACTGCATCACTGTCGTGTCGCACCAACAGTGCATGCATATTTTCTCTTGTTAAAGGCAGTAGAGGTTGTGTGAAGCTGCAGAAGTTTGTCTGCATACAATAGCGCTGTGATGAAAGCTTTGAGTGTTACTTGAGGGCCCAGCACTGCTGGAGCCTGTGCTTGGCACCTTTCTCCAACTGAAGCGCTAGTCTCGACGTTATCGTTCTGCGCTTGCGTAACAGTGTTGTGCGTGTTTTACTAGCATACAGTTCGGTAATAAGCAACTCAACCGAGGCAGCTGACAGCAGTAAGTTATGCAGAGGCTGAAGCTGTACAACAAAGTCCCTCCTAATGGTTTGGTGCTGTACACGGGTACAGTGCTGACTGAAGATGGTAAAGAGAAGAAGGTTAACATTGATTTTGAGCCTTTCAAGCCCATCAACACCTCCCTGTACCTTTGCGACAACAAGTTCCACACAGAGGCTCTCAATGAGCTGTTGGAATCCGATGACAAGTTTGGTTTTATTGTGATGGACGGAAATGGCACGCTGTTTGGTACGCTATCCGGCAACTCCCGAGAGGTACCTTTTTTTGCACGTGCAATGCATTCATTGCACAGGTGCTACCTGATGCAAGTGACAGTTATCTCCCAAGTCATTTTAGGCATCGAGGATAGCTACCACCAGTGCCTGGTTGGCCTAGGATCACAGTATATAGAGCCTGCCGCAGCTGTGTGTTGATACACTTGTTTGTCTACTGGGAGAACCCTGGGGATTGAGTGCGTGCATTGTTAGCAGCCTCTAAATTTTTGCAGTACAGGTGCTGCACAAATTCACTGTGGATCTGCCCAAGAAGCACGGACGAGGAGGTCAGTCAGCGCTGCGTTTCGCCCGATTGCGAATGGAAAAAAGGCATAACTATGTTCGAAAGACTGCCGAGCTTGCCACGCAATTCTTCATTGATCCAGCCACATCCCAGCCGAATGTGGCCGGTCTCATCCTGGCTGGATCCGCTGATTTCAAGACAGAGCTTTCCCAATCAGACATGTTTGATCAGCGTTTGCAAGCTAAGATTATTAAAGTGGTGGATGTGAGTTATGGTGGCGAGAATGGTTTCAACCAGGTAAGCTGCGTGGGGTTCAGGTTTGCTTGCACAACAACTTGTTAACAATTTGAACACCAGCACTATGGCCGTTAATGTTGGCAGCAGCCTCATGACTTCTGTTGCATTATGCAGGCCATTGAGTTGTCAGCAGAAGTGTTGGCCAACGTGAAGTTTATTCAAGAAAAACGGCTGATCAGCAAGTTCTTTGAAGAAATCAGCCAAGACACAGGAAAGTATGTGTTTGGGACTGAGGACACGCTGAAGGCACTAGAAATGGGTGCTGTGGAGACGCTGATTGTCTGGGAGAACCTTGACATTACACGATACGTCTTCAAGTCACATAGTGGATCTCAAATAATCAAGCACCTAACGCCAGAGATGGAGGCGGTGAGTACATTGTTGGTGTTTCTTGCTGTACTAGTGAATCGTACTTGGAGTACTGTTATATTGTGTGCCTGTCCAGGACCAAAGCCAATTCATGGACGAGGATGGTGGTGAGCTGGAGCTTGTTGGGGAGAAGCAGTCTTTCTTGGAGTGGTTGGCAGACACATACCGGCAATTTGGTTGCCTGTTGGAGTTTGTGACAAACAGGTTTGTTTGGCATCTTGTTTGCCACGTTGCTTGTTTGTGAATGGTGACGACAATAACACTGCAGACAGATGTGTTTGTTGCAAGGTCGCACTGGCCTCATGTGGTCAAGCTGTGACAGGTCACAAGAAGGCTCGCAGTTTGTGAAAGGTTTCGGCGGCATTGGCGGTATCTTGCGCTACCAGCTTGACATGAGGGACTTCGAGGAGCCTGAGGACAATGAAGATCTGGAT
This sequence comes from Chlorokybus atmophyticus, assembly GCA_009103225.1. NCBI lineage: Eukaryota > Viridiplantae > Streptophyta > Chlorokybophyceae > Chlorokybales > Chlorokybaceae > Chlorokybus > Chlorokybus atmophyticus. The sequence continues at coordinate 895,830 of RHPI01000638.1, forward strand.
GCAGATGATGCTTATTAATCAATGAAAGGGCAGCGAGGCTATGTGATATGCTCTGACCTGCTTTGAGCATCAACAGCAAGCACAGGACAGCTGGCGCCAAGTGGTGTTCTAAGAGATTTGCTAGCTGTGCAAGGCAAATGCCTGTTTGTGGCGGATTTCCACAACGGTGGAAGCTGTTGATGCCATGGTGGCCGACAGCAAATGCTGCCAAAGCCATTAAACTTCACGGTTGGCAGTTTAGCTGTACTTCACATGTGGATGTGGTGGATGGGTGTATACAACGTGACAGTATCAACTCTGTTGTGCCCATAGTAGAGAGGGAGCCTATGCATCCATATGCTATGAAAGTGTTTCCTCACTGTGAAATGTTACTAGTGGAAAGCATGGCACGAACATATGATGCACACAATACACGAACACAGCTTTTCCCCCAACATGCATGTTCGCTGGCGTGACCAGAGTGGTACTAGCGTCACTTCAGCATTACAACGACAAAAATATTGCCGCCTCCCTTGTTCGTTGCCTACCAATGTGATCAGAAACCTACCTACTGGCCTGCTGTCTACGTCTGACAGCAGGAAATTGTCAAAAAGTGTATGCATGCACATCACACAAGCGCTACACAAACGTGTCAAGCTACAAAATTCCGTTCAATACTCTTTGGTAATAGTCGTACTGTCTCGTGCGCCATGAGTCTAGGCTGTCGCCAATGAGCGACAACACCAGCGACACGCACTGCTGGTCTTTCCTGCCCAGATGAAACCTCTTGACCAGTTGGTCAATTGCGCGCGGCCCACGGTTGAAGCATGGGCACCCACTCTGCTGCATGATTTCAACAAGCTGCACGATTCGCTCGTAGTGCTTCCTGCATGCCAGAAAACCCTGCAACCCACATTATCAGTTAACAAATTGAATTGATATTATGAGTAGATCCTATAACGGCACACAGCACACGTCACTTGCAGGTACTGGCATGTGCAGAGTCCAATATAACAACTACGACATTGGTGCAACACATTACGCGCAACCAGCAAGCATGAAGCATCGAGATAGCGTGCACATGTCTGGAGCCGGTGCATCGCAATGAGACAACCTGTTCACAAACTTCAAACACATACCTGTATGCACAAGACCTTGAAGTAGTCGAACAGGCCGCTGGCCGAGCCATCTGCATCAGAATCCATCACTTCCATAAGCTCGCGCGTCAGCTTGAATGGGGCGGTTTCGAAGTTGAAGCCGCCAGGAGAGTTGGACAGCATGAAGCCAAAGTCAATGTGAATCACATGCCCATCTTCGTCCAACAAGATGTTGCCGTTATGCCGGTCTTTGACCTGTGCACATAATAGTAGTTCATAAGCCGTATGACTAAGCCGTCATGAGTTAGATGCGCTTTGTACAATGGTGTCCCCTTACCTGCATGAGATAACAAAAGATGCTGTAGCCCGCCATGCTTTCAACGAAGTTGCGCTGCGCATTGCGGTAGGCGGGTGTATCTTGTCCATACTTGCCGATGAAGTGGTCCCTGATGTTGGCAGACGGAGTTCGGCTTTTGATCGCATGGATGGAGGCGGAGTCGACTATGGTTTCAATCAGTGCCGTGCGTGCTGATATCACAAGCACCTGTGGTACACGTGGGTGCTTACCATGAAGCACAACAGATGAAATATAGTGCACAGCATTGCGCGACTGCCATTACAAAGAGCAACAGGTTGCTATGTAGCTTACTCCGTATGGTCGTAGCCAAAGCGGCAGCTTCTCTTCTGCAAAAATGCTGTGCATCTCATAAATGAGCTGCACAGCAAGAAGCTCTTGCCGGCAGTCATCGCCGCTCTTAACAATGGCCTGTAAGCAGGCCCATGTTTGGCACAATCAATGACCAACATGTCAGTTTATTTTCGATATGTCTGTCTTGCAGGTGATAGGCGAAAGGCAATGCGTGCTCTTACAAAAACCTGGCATAGAGTACTCCATACAAGTATAACACACAATCCTTGCATACAACAATTCAGTTGTGAGAGCAGTGTAGAAATGTCATACCGAGCGCAAGTCCCATGCAGGTGAGGAGCCAAAGGGTGAGGAAGCCCGTATGCGCTCCATCTTGTCGGCAAAGCGCTCCCCAGCAACAGCTGCCCCCAGACGCATCGACATGCCCATGCCGCCCCCGGTCTTCATGCCGATGCCACCATGCTTGGTCTTAACCTCTACTGTGCCTGCTGCGTGACTGCTTGTGGTTGGGGCTTCACTGTGCCCCGCAGATCGTGCAGGCTCTTGCTCCAACTCTGCCTCAAGTGTCTGTCAAAACACGCAAGAAAATAATTGATGTCAGCTGCTGTCAATGGTCAAGGGGCTTTTGCAAAATGCCACACAGCGACACAGAGGCGCTAGGCACTGCATGCAAAAGGGGACCGCCAGCAGAATGCATGCAATGCGTGTACCTCAGCTTCAGCTTGTGCAAGAGCTTCGCTGCTGGGCACACGATTGTGACGGCCTCTCCTCCGTTGGACGCGAGCCACTTCAGGTCCCAAAGGACTTGCCGGGGCTCTCAATATGCATCTCACATATGGCGTTGCTCCTGTAAGCCACACCAGCTTTGAGAGGACAACCAAGAAGCACACAGAAAGCTTTGCCCACCTTCGTCAAAACGGGCCCTGTGTGGGCTATCCGGAGGCGAGATGGGCGTGACAGGTGTAGTGGGTTCCGAAACATACCCGCTTGCACTGCCACCAAATAAGTCGGGACTTGAAGGGCGATTGCCATCGACAACACGCAAAACCACCTGAAACCACCATGTTGTCAAGCAGGATTGAATACTGCCAACTTGCTTGACATCTACATGTCAACAGTTGCTGTGTATATATATGGCTACCTCAACTTCCTGTGATTCACCAATGTTGCTTTGAAGTCCAGCCATCGCCACGTCTATGGCATGTGCAATGACCTCGGCTCCGTCAGAAGAAATAACAGCTTGACCTGCCGCAGCTTCTTCAACAAGTCTGCGCGCACTGGGTGGCAAAGGCGGCTTTGCAGAATAACTTCTGCTCTGCATGCCGCTGTTGTGGGAAGCCGGGGGCCTGGGTTGTCCTTCCTCCACTGTGCATATTGTCACAATTGCTTGGGTTCGGCTTTCAAACGGGCTAGCCATGCATGCTGGACAAAGCCCACGTACCTTGTTGCCCATTGTTGCCATTGCCGGTGATCGAAGCCAGGGAGTCGAGAATGAGCTGAGCAGGGACTGATGCAACAGAGCTGCCACTACTGCTAAAGAAACACCGTGCTATTAGTTGCATACAACACCATTGATGAACACATGCAAGCTGCATGTGGATGGAGCAATGCATGCACTTCTGGCTTGCCTGCTGACATCCGTGCGTAGCACCTCAAAGAAGACCATGTACGGCGCCTTGTCCCGTGAATTCAGCAAAACCGTCTCATCAACAGCGATTTGCACCACGCGAACCACACCAGAGCCCAGCAGAAAGCAAACACCTGCATGCCACCTTTGTTTCAGCCAAATGTCAACAAGTCATTGCCTTCCAACTCGGTCCAACTCGCTCACCTGCATGCGCAGGCCTTGAAGCCAAGTCATGATTGACAGTGTTCAGGGCCTGAAGCAATAACAACATGCTGAATACGCAACACACATCAACATTTCAAGACACCACTTCTGCTATGGTGGCTTCATCGGCATCATGCAACAGCGCACCTGTTGAAGTGCCTGTCGTCGGTCTTCAACAGGGTAAATGTTCACGAGACGGGTTGACAGGTCGCAAAGAGTTTTCACAAAATCGGAGGTGGCCGTGAAGATGGCTTGCTGTGCCTCAATTTGGGATGCAGTGCAATTCCCAGCGACCAGCAATGGTGCAGACATGTCGCTGCTGCCTTGAACCTGCAAAGTGAAGACGCATTTGCCAAAAATCTATGGAAAGACTGTGCTGGCTAGTCAATATGGAGACAAAATGAACTACTTGTATACGACATATGTGATTGGCATGCTGCAGAAGCTCTGTGCTCCTACTTGCAACATATCAGAACACTTCTGTTACAACTCTGACCAAGACGGTCAATTAAGCACCTGATGTTGAATCAGAAACACGAGCACAGCTGCGTGCACAGCTCAACAGAAGCATGTAACAATGGCAAGAACCTTGACAGCTGTTGGCTCACACCAGTTGCGCTACAGCGGCTCCGTTGTGGCCTTCCCAGAGCCGGCTGGCGGTCGCCGTTGTTGCATCAAGCCTGCAGTCCTGGCTGGTGTTGGTTGTCGCTATCACTGCCGTGGTTCCGTCCTGCCCAACCACATTAAGCCTCACACCATTGTCATCAGCTTGGGTGACATCAACCACCCGCGGGCTGTGCGGGATGTCTATACAAGGCCAAGGTATTGTCCAGCGCGCATTGAGAGCATGGCGCAAACACCTACACAAGCAAATATGGTTGTTGCTTGCGATCTGCATGGCAACAGCGTTAGCAGCTGGCATCCCTTATGCGCAACTTACCTGGCACGTACGCGTGCCAATTCAGTGTTGTGCGGTCGGTCTTCGCACGCGGCTGTCACCAACCAACACGTCTTTACGCCAACCCGCAGGCTGCGACCGCATAGGTTCACAAGATACCGCTGGAGAGGATCGCTTTCTTCGAGCGAGTAATCAATCACCAGCACAACCAGCTGTGCCAAGAACCTCTCCACTTGCTCCTCGGACAAGGTGTAAAGTCGATTGCAAAGGAAGTCCTTCACCCCTGACAATCAACAGCCAACCATCTTCACCAACAATCTGCTGTGCATGGTGTGTGTGGCGCAAGGCTACCATATGAAGACAATATCAAGATGTCCAACAAACCTGTTATGTTACTACATTGGCCCTAACCTAAGCTCGCGCAACGGAACAAGGTCCATGAACTCACAAGCCACGCCCCTGGTCAGCCACATGCTTCTACTGTACATGCTGCCGTATGCGCTACTGTACATGTAGTGTTGCTAGTAGGGAATGCTGCTGAAGCAACAACAGCCGCACCAAATTTGTGCGAAGTACAAAACATCTTCTGCCTAACCCATGCTGAATGAAAGGTGTAGCTGAGCAGCAGTCTGTGTCAACCGAGTTGCAGTTGACCTATTGGCATGTGCTTACTGTACAATGCTCATATGCATAGCAAATTTGCCCACAACAAACGTTGCTGTCTCCAGTTCATAGTAGCAGCCACCTGTGCGTGTCAAGTACAATACATTGTGATAGCTTTTGCTACCTCGACATAAGTGCACTTCTAACATTGGGTGCACTGCACGCATCGTTTCCATGTCATCAAGTCGACAGGTTTGAAGTTGACGACTGAGTGCAACTTGGTTGATTCTACTGGATTTGTGCGGGCTGGAACATAGACTACTACAAATAAGCTGGAATGTACGGATGCGTTGTCATGCTTGGTGCGTGATCGTAAGCTAACGAAATTGACTCAAGGAAGACGACACAACGTTGTGAAGTCTCAGGTCAGCAAGCCTAGTTGTCAATTGACTGCGCTGGAGCTGCTTTGGCCCTTCCCTGCTTAACTCTGCAAGCTGAATGCATGTTGGGCAACTCACCGCTCTGGCGCTTGACGCATGCCCTGTACAGATACTGTATGGCCATCCAGTCCGAGAAGTACTCCGACCCGAATAGCCGCATGAGCCATCCTTTGTCCTTCTCGCTGACTGCTGCTGCTGCTGCTGCTGCTTCAGCGGAAGTGCTAGCTCCTCTGACAGCAGCGCCTTCGCCGCCGCTGCTGCCTCGCCATAAAGAAGCCATGCTGCAGAGCTTAACGGCGTAGAAGCTAAACCTACTGTTTTGTCATGGCCTGGTTGCCAAGCCGACCCACAGCTGCAGGCTATAGCACACTGGGCCAGAGCAGGCCACTGGCCATGCAGTCGGTGTACATGTATAACAATTCTCCTGGTAGCACGTAACCACTGCTTACAACATCCACAGCTCCTTGGCCACTCAACCAAGCGCTGTCATGCTCCGCACCCGCAGCTCATCAACACAACCCTTTCCAGCTGCAGTCCTGGCCAGAGCAGGCTTAACATCAGCAGAAGCCTGATCGGACCAGGCCAAGCAGCAGGAAGCCAGACGTCGAAGCCAGGCTGAAGAAGCTGTAAGTTAGCTGTTGTTGTTTGTAGGTAGCTGACGCCGGCAAGGGCGAGCACACATTGGCATGCTGCAAGCAATCGCTGTCGCGCCTGCCAGCTGGCACCCTTTGCTGCTGCGTCAGTGTTCCTAATGAACTTGGGCTGCCCTGTTGCAGACCCAAAGTGGCCTTTTCCTCACTTCTGTCCCATAGCGTGTGCACACGGCGAATGCACGAATGGACGAGTGCCATGTGGACATTGTGCGATGCTTGTGCATCAAGATGCACCAATGTTGACAACAAGTGGTGGTGGTACCAGCGTCCCATCCAGCAGCTCATTTTTGTGGTATTCATGCGTAATGGTTGAAGTGGATCAGCAACTTCATTTCTGCTTATATTCACACATTGCTCACAATAATACAAGTATAACGATATGGCATATTTATTGCTTGTGGCATGATTGCAACGTATACAATGTAATTTTATGCATTGTCCGATATCAACGTTAAATTACTATAAAAAACATTGATATCCATCAATGCATACATTACATGACAACATAACATGATGCGAAAATGTGAATGTAAACGTATATGTGCATGTACGACTACCTTTAAACACGTACGAAATATGTACGAAATGGACGCGAGAAAAGGTTTGGCACGTGCATACGGTATTGAGTTGAGCTCCCTATGCATACATGCATACGTGCATTGCTGCACGCTACATGTTGGCAATTACCAAAACAGTTTGTAACATGTATAAGCAACGTATCAATGAAGTTGAATTTATGTATGCATTTCCATCTGTATTACGCGTGTACCACAGCAGGTCTCTAAACAATAGCATTGCACAAGCAAGCACTTTGTGTACAGCAGTACAATATGTTGAATCATATGCATGCTATATGTCGGCACACACGCATGCGCACACGCACGCATGCCATGCGGCCAATATAATGCAAATCAGCCATCACTATGATGATCTGCATTAAAATTGAGCTAAAAGCGCGTCATAGCATTGCAACCCTTGGTGACAATTGTTCGACGAGTTGCGGGTTGATGTAATCAAGCCTTATCAGGAGCTCGCGTATCAACTCGTATAGCTTTCATTGCGCAAGGAATGGAATACTTATCATCATGTCGGCTCAAAACACATGATGCACCTTGTGTGCTTTTCTTCGTGTGCACATGCTCAAATTCATGCTCTATTTTATCATCATTTGCACGTCACGCATAGGCTGATTCAAACATTGGCATATCAAGACACGGATGCTAGCTTGTTGATCAATCCACTTGATGTCCGTCTATCCCTCTGACCAACCAAGTACAGATACATTGTGTGTATGTGATTGTAAACTGTAGCGCCTCATTGCTCCTGCACTGTGCATGCATATGCATGCTTCACTATGCTCGCGTGTGCTTGTATATTGTGTGCTTTGTGTTCATACTTGCATAAGCAGGACTTGGTCAGCTTATACATTGTGTGCGTATATGCATCAGCAGTACTTGGTTAGCCTATACATTGGGAATGACTCGTCTCCGCTTGTAGGCAAGAGCCACCTCACTCGGTATTGGAATGACACCTTGTGTTTGAGTGTTAACACGCGTTCAACCAACGCAATGTCATGCCATGTGTACAAAGTATGTCGCGGGGATATGCTGCATGCATCACCCAACCCCACCACCCAACCCCACCGACTGCACCGAACCACCATGCCACGCGCCACCGCTACAAGCGTGCACTGCTGATGTCAGCAGTGCATGGTTGAGGGTTACAAAGGGCCTCCGGAGACAGCAGAGGGGGGGCGAGGGTGATGCTGGCGAGAGGAGGGGAGTCCGTCTGCTGTTGCTGCCGCTTGCCTGGCGCTATTGATCAAGACTAACTGCCTAGCTGCTGGTTGTGCAGTTGATTGGCAGATGCTATGCATGCTTGCATGTCTAACGGGGTGATGGTTTTGGTAGCGTTGGTAGTGAAGCTAGGATAGGTTAATCCGGTGGTAAAGTATTGAACAACAATGACTGCCTGCATGCTGTATGTTGCCTACACTGCATGTTCGCCGCATACATACGCCACTTTGTATGTACAAGCGACGTGCGTGTACAGAAAATGCAAGGGATGCATGTGCTGGAGCAACTGCATGCTTTGCGGAAGGCTACAAGTAGTAGGTTGTATGTATTGGGTGCGTATTGTCTGTGGTAAGTACCGTATATTGTGCACTGCACGTTGTGTGTCGTAATTATCTGGGGTTGATCCGAGTAGGTGTGGTCACTGGAACGCTGTGGGACTTGTTGGTACTGCTGGATAGAGCTTGCTGCTTGGTAGGATAGTTTCAACTCATGCACGCACAAACTTGTGTACTAGCTATGTAAACCATGCAATGCGGTGACTGTGCATGACCATCGTGTGGGCAACTAGACTGGCTGTGAGCGCTTCAGCTCCCAGTGCTTCAAACCATGAAACCTGAGAAGTTGTTAAACCATGAAACCTGAGAAGTTGTTAACACTTGCCAAAGCAACTTGCATGACACCCACGAATGGTAATGACATTTAATCAAGCGTTACACCAACGCCATGATCTGTTAACAGCTGCGTCCTCTGCTTAGCATAATCGACTGGCTGCCGCACAACAATCCCTGATCCAATGTTCAATGACTGGCCCGGCACGTGCCGCATTCGCAAACTCCGCTCCCAATCCTTCTGGAACTTCTGGTACAAGTACAGGGCCGCGCGCGCGTCGTCAACCTGCAACCCAGTGGTTGGGGTATGTAAGCATCACCAAGCGTCATGCACTCAGCTGCAGCATGATGTCAACCATGACTGCAGCTGCTTACAGGGTTGTGCTCCCCATCCTGAATGGTGATGCCTAACTGCTCCAGAGCCAAGTGCCGCAGCGCACGGGGTCGCCCACTTTTTCTGCGTAGCCAACGCGATGAGCATGATTGCACGGACTTCAAGATACAGAACTATTTAGAACTTAACTCCTGCACATACCCTCGCAATGGCTTGTACTTGGCTGTGTCTCGTATATCCTTTTTGGGGTGGCTAATCATCAACACCTGCAAGACAGCGGAACCTTTAAGCAAACAGTTGAGGTCTCCAAAAGGGATTCATCATGTGTATCAAGCCAGAAGGAAGAGTGTCATCGTGTGAATTGCTACACACAGTATACTAAACACGGCATACGACTTTTCAACCTACCTTGAGGTCGTTGGCCAAGGCATGACCAATCAATATCCGTCCTGTCAGGAGGTCTGCGACTTCCTTTTGAACTGCAAAAAAGTCCTTGGCTCCTGCAACGAGCAATGACAAAGCATGTCGGAGACGTACCCAGATACCAGATAAGACACACATTGTACCGCAGTGTTGCTGGGTGTGTTGGTCAAGCATGAAGTGCTGTTTGGTTAACTGAATTCGCGCTTTGCTGCCAGCGCAAAGGCAAGACGGCCTCTAAGCAGCACTCATGTATCAGGCAAACCAGGAATGCATACCACTGAAACGGTTCAGGTGTTTCGCTTTGATGCCGCTAACAGCAGTGCGAAAGTCGGTCACAGACTCCAATGGCTTGACATGCTTGTCATAGAGCACATTGCCATGAGCATTAACCTGCGATTGCGAGCAAACAAAGTCTTCAGCTGCAAGGCAGTGTTTGAAGCGACTCAACAACATGATAACAACATATGAGCGGTACTTGCCACGGCCACTCGAGCCAAGATGCTGCGCACGCCATCAACGCCGACACCAACCATCTCACAATCAATGGCCACCACTTTGGTCAAACTGCATAGAAAACAACATTGCAGTTGTACCAGTCAAGCGCAAGCGACACACAATGCAGGCGCAAGTTTATCAGTGTGACATGCATAGTTTGCAAAAGCACCTGTCATCATCGCTTTTGCTAGTTGTTGCTGGGCCGGACCTTGCGGCGGCTGCGCAACAGGATGCAATGATCTTAGCTGATGTTGGGCATGGATGGTGGATGGTCGTGACTACCAACAACAGGTTTGCAACCGCAGACGGTGGGGGGAAACATGATGATCGCAATTACTGACCTTCACTGCCAAGCACGGCCTCCGTAATTGCTGCACTGGGCTTCTTGTTGTTGCGATAAAGTCCTTGCTGCGCACTGCCTTTGTAAAGTTGCTGCATGTACCACAATGTTGACGCTGCTGGCATGCTGTGCTCACAACACGCCTTTACAAAAACAGCACTGAGCATACTGCACGACTGGGTTGCAGTTATGTCATTGGTACACATGTGCCCGCATGCAATTCCTAGTGTGTGCGCGTATGCGCATGTGCCCGCATGTGTGTGGTTCAGGCACACGACTAATTAGTTGTGTAGATTCGCGAACCAGGAACCCATCACTGTGTGATTGAGTGACTGACCTGGCGAAGCTGCAGCCAGTTACTGCTAACGCCGGCAGCAGCCGCAAGGTTCACTGCAGGAGCAATCTTCGCTGGGCTTGTCGTTGGTAGCTTTGTGTTCTTCGAACACACCCGCAAGTAAGACATCAGACCTCCGACAACTTCACACAATGCAGCTGGATCATGCACCAAGTCTAGGCATGCACAGATAGAGCTGGAGCTAGTCGACAGCAGCCCATATCGCACATTGTTCATGTCGCAAGCAATACTAGCTACAGAATACAGACTCATATATATATATATGCAATAGACAAGGTGTGAATGACCATTAAAAAACAGTGCAGTGACGATGGGTACCTTGCTTTGAGGCGCCTGAGGAGCAGCAGCAGCAGCAGCAGACGCCTTCTCCTGCCCCTCCTGCTGCTCCCTCCTTCTCTTCCGGCTCTTGGACGCCGTCATATAGGCCCAGTTCAACCAATGTCTCTAAACAACCACTTCCTCTACCTCCTCCTGCTCTTTCCCCGCCGCCGCCGCCGCCGCCGCCTGGTACGGCACTTTCAGGCTAGACCTACCATCCGCCGACAACGTCTAATGCCGACATATGTGGGCCGCGCGTGCCGGAGAATCGTCGGCGCAGTGTCAGATACGTCGACACGCGTCAGTCAACAAGCTGCTCTCTGGTCTAGACTGGTCTGGTTTGGTCCGGCTTGGCCTGGTGGGGTCGCAGCTGCGGCGCAGCAGGCGACGGCTGTGATAGCGGTTGTTGCTGTGTGGTAGCTGGCCTGGGTCCGCTTGCTGCGCCTGTCACTTGAGGGCTTCGGCGGTTCGTGTGAGAGAGCTGATGCTGCGGGCAGCAAAGTGAAGTTGAGTTCCTTCCGGTAAGTGCACAACGCGAATTGCTCTCGAAAGCAGTACTCCAGCTTAGCTTACTTCACACTTGTAAGCTGGAACGGTGTCAAAGCTGCTGCAGGTATGTGTATGAACTGAAAACCTGAACCAAGCTCTTGTGACATGCCACTCATGCTTGCCTGCCGTGATGCACCAAACAGAAACAGTCTTGATGAGCTAAAACATCTGTAACATGGGCAAGAATGCTCCTTCCAGCCAGTTGACGTAAGTTTGCTGTAAGAACGCGCTCATGACTCAAGGAGGCAGCGGTTGTTGAGTTGCTGTGATGTTGCTGCTCTGTCACTCGCCGTATTGATGGCTATGTGTTCTGCATCAAGCATCATGTGGTTTTCTCGATGCACAAGCGGCTGATAGGCGTGGCGGAAAGCACACTTTCTAGACTCGTTGACACTCACCACCATGGCTGATGTTGATAAAGTCCAGCTGACTTTGTCAATATCAGCCTGAGTTGCAGGAAATGCAGGCCCAGGTGCAGGCATATGCTAGTGCTTTGGGGACATTTCCATGTACACGCCATCTACAAAGCAGCAGCCCTGCCACCTTCAGCCTCCCAACCCAACGCACAAGGTACTGTCGAGTTGACTTAACGCAGCGTTGCTGTGTTGTAACAAATTGGGGACTCATGTGTGCACCGCTGCTTGGGAAGCTGACAACCATGCTGCAGTTTAGTATACTTTATAACCTCAACAACTTTCTTGCCTGCTGTGGGAAGCTTATGGTGATTGTTTGTTGCATGCAACAGTCGCAAGCAGTACAGCAAGTACAGAAGAAGGCATGTTGTAGTCCAAAGCATGTTGCTGTCGCAGCGCCAGCGACAGCAGTATTCAAATGGTGCATCCTCAAGCTCATCAACACCCACGTTGGTGGGCAAACTAGTCCTGTCTTCTGCAGAGCTCAAGGCAAGATGCACTGGCCCAATCCCATTGCATGATCAGCAAAGCATCATCATGCATCTTTTGTTGACTTGCGTGTATGCTACGGCGTCCAGCTCCTTGCTGAGGAAACCATCAGGAGACACTTCCCGCACGCTGGCTTAGATGCAAAGATGTTACGAGCAGGTGTGACTATGGCCGTATACATCATGCACTTGTAACACATTGGTATTCGCCCAGGTGTTGTTGACTAATTGTGAGTTGCTATGTCAGTTGCAATTGTAGAGAGTGGCGCCCATGTGTTAGCGCATCGACGAGAGTCAAACGGGGAGGCCTCAGTGGGCCTCATGCAAACCCTTGTGTCAACTGCGAGCTGGCTTGCAAGGTATCATGTTCGCAGAGTGTTACACTGCAGCTCCTTTGCTTGATACATGTGTTGTGTCTTGCAGAGATATGGGTTACAGGGCATTTGGTATTCCCAAAGAGCAGGACTTGTATGACCCGTACGTGTCTATGTATTATGGTGCAGCCTTCTTACTGTGGCTGTCGACATACAACGGCAGTAAGCGCTCGCAGGAGTTCATCGTTCGCGGGTACAACGGCGGTCCAGGAGGTGTGCAACTTTCGCAAACGGCTCGATATTGGAATAAGTATTTGAGTGTCTATCGGACACTGACTTGAGCAACGATTTAGCTCAATCTTACAAGATAGATGGCCTGCCAGGTTGACATGTGCATGCTGGTTGGTTGGGTGTTGCCAGCTTGCACATGCATCGCAAAAGTTTCTGAATGCTTACAGTACCAGCATGCCGTGCATCCACTTTATGACATGGCAAGCTTGCGTGCCCTATGCAAGTAGCACAGCTGAATCATGAACTGCCGCACCATGCAGATTTCCAGTGCATAGGCAAAGACTGTAGCAGTGCATACCGCCCTGAAGCTCAGAATATGCCGCACGAGTGGCTTTTCCCCGGTGCTGAGTCATGTCCGCATGTAATGACCATGCTACTGACTAGCATGCAATACGCATCGCTATACTTGCAGGCCTGTGCCAACATGGGCACGCAACAGGATTACCCAAGAACCTTCCTACATGATTACATTTACGTGTAGTGATATATAGCGTGCTAGTACAGTTGTTTGTTACCAATGCTTACTAGATGACATAGATTGCGAGCTAGGAATGACTAACCTATTTTATTCGGTTGTCAGTGAGGGGCCTCCCAGCGTCTGTCACCACCCTTGTACGCCATCAAACTGCACTCGTGTAGATCTCTGCCAACAAGTGGTTTTAGTACAGGTCTTGCTTCTGGAATGCAAGTCCCATTGCACGCATGCACAGAACGCTCTTACTGTCCAATCGTTTGCAAGTGTTGACCCCAACCGCGTGTGTACATGCCTATCACACCAATACAAACCACATTGATGTGTGTGACGCAATCACCTGAAGCCGATCTCAGTGAAGAATCGCTTTGCTGATGGCGGCGAATACGCTGCAAAACTGGAAGGGCCTCTGCTTCTGACATGCTGCGGGAAGCAACTGATTGTGAGTGCTTGGTTTGATACAAGATTAACACATAAATAAACTTTAGTGCAACACGTGCTTTGCTGCAGTTTGACTTACATCTATCAGACGCTTGACTATGGCGCGCCCAATGCCGCGCCCTTGATACACAGGATGCACGGCAACATCGCACAGTGTGGCCTGTTAGTTGCCCATAGCAGTCAAACATCTGCTTCTGATAGGCCAGCGCAATGCAAAGCTACATGGCCACAGTCTCACCACAAAAGCTCCGTCCGAGATAGCCCTTGCACAACCCACTAGTTGCTGCTGCGTGATGCCACTAGCTTGCCGTATAGGAGCATAAACCGCCACCACCTTATGGATGGCAAGAGTTCAGCCGCTTGTCCAACACTGTTGGGCTCGGCATGCACTGCATGCGTGACCTTCGCTGTGCTCGTGCATGTACTTGTGCGTGGCTTATGCGTGTGCATGCATACGTGCCCGTGTGCATGTACGCTCTGTACACTGGTGCAAATCGGCACGATGCAGCTGAGCTTAAGGGTACAAGTACATATCATGCAAAGTAGCGCACGCGACAACCGTCAACAAGTGACTCACCGCAAAGCTATGGCGCAAAGCAGTGGCTACTTTATGCGGATCGCGAGGCTCCCCAGTGGCTGCCATCCATAAGTCGTTGAGCTGCCAACAGCGAATGCATAAGCTGTAAAGCAGCATGGCAGTAGGTCATCACAGAAAAGCATACCTCAAAGACATTGACGACGCTTGCATCAAAACAGTAGATCAAGTCGGCAGCTTTTGGTAACCTGGTGGCCCAGGCTGGCCTCGCCACAACACTCGCAGCAGACTCAACCTGCCATAGTTGCAGTGACAGTCTGACACGAGTATTGTAATGTAGCAACATTGCAACTAGTAGCTTGTCAAGTAGCCGAAATGCTCTATTACAACAATACGCACGCTTACCTCAACTACTGAGGAGATGTCTCTTGCATAGCTGGAGCTGGCAATCTCAGTTGTTGCTGGCGTGGACACACACACTGCTGGATGCAACACTACTGGCTGCTGTCGTCTGGCATGTTGCCTTGAATGCTTCACGCTCAAGCGACAACCAGGGAAACTCGGAACAGCTACAGCAGTGCTCAACACGCAACTTACACCAGGACCAGCAATGCAGCTGTCCATAGCACACAGCCTAACACAAGACTAGCTGCTGCGAGTCACAGTGTGCTCTAGCATGTTAAACTATTGACTGGCGACGCAACGTTGCCAGGTGGAAGTCTCAAGCAGCCGCGTATCGACAGCCTTCTAGCAAACATGAATGCAAGAGCTGCCCAGTTGCATGGCTTGAATGCCAAGTGCAATTAAGCATGTGTGCAAGCGCCTGCTTCGCCAGCTGCTCGCGAACAGCAGCGTCCTTAGAGCGTGTCCAGCTTCCCGGCCGGCTTTTGTTCAGAGAGGATGACAAGCACCAGCAGCGCCGCCACTAGGAGGATCAGACCCACGATGAGCAGCGTAGCCATGACGGCGACGACGTCCTCTACCGCACCGACGACGACGACGGGGCCGCGGACATGACAGCTGTCATATCCACACTGCCAAGCATGCACACACGCAACAGGTACTCTTGGCCGGTCGCTGCAGGTCTCACACCCGCTTCGGCCAGGCAGTGGCAGCCTCAAACACAAGTCGCAGCACATGCACAAACCGGTGGTGTTTGGGTCGAAGGCCGGAAGTCTGAGCCAGGGGGATGCCACGTTGACGCTCGCACGAAACGCACAAGACAAGCAGTGCTGCTTGTGTCAAGTGCGGCAGGGCACAAGGCAGCTCACACGTCAGCGCAAGGCAGTGTAAGCTCAGCATGCCGTTGCGCTGACGTTGGCGGCAGTACAGTAGTAGCGTCAGCATCACTGGTGGTGGTGGTGGTGGTGTTGGCGTCAAGGGTGTGTTTGGCTACTACTTGATCGTAGCAGCTTGACAAGTGCGGACGAGGGGTTGTGCCTGTGTGTGCTGCTTGTTTGCCGGCGTATCTTGGGTCGAGGTGGAGCTTTGAGCTGCTTGGTAGTTGAGAGGTACGCTGAGATGCAGCGCAGCTCGGGTTATGCTTGATTATGCTTGATTGCAGTTGCAGTGCTTGAAGTGTGCGTTTTTTGCCAGTTGTTCTTGTTGTGGCCAGCAATGTTCTCATGAGACCGAGTCATTGCAAGTTTGAAATGCCAGACAATGCATTTGACAGCAACTTGTGAGGACTGCAGGCACACGGTGCTGTCATGCATTGTGTTTCGGTCTGTCAATGCGCACGCTGCACTGATGTTCAATCATGTTCTTGATTGTTTGGCTGGATATGGCTGAAGACACAAATGCACCTGACTGCATCAGGCTTCTTGACATCTGCTCGTGCATTGTGTGCACTGCGTTTTCAAACACAGCAAAGGTAGCATGGCGGATGAGCTGCTTATCAAGCAACACGCATTCCTGGGGCGTCTGGGCTTAGAAGAAGAAAACAATGGAGTGTATGGTGGAGCGGAGATAGGCGGCAAATGGATGGGCTCAGGTGTATCTTCAACTTCATTGCTTCTTGTACCAAAGAATAACAGATGTGCAGTCCATACTTCAGCGAGTGTGCAGTGCATTCAAATGTAGCTACTTGCGTGTGCAGGTGATGTCATCACCACGTACTCGCCAGCCAACAACCAGGTACTGAACGACTGAGGGCAAGCAGCTGCTGAACGACTAAGGGCAAGCAGTGGCTTGATTCGCAGATTAGGCATGGTATGCACTGAGACACTCATTGGTGTTGCTGGTTGGCAGCCTATCGCAAGAGTTCGCGAGGCGTCCACATCAGACTACGAGCAGTGTTTGCAAGCATGCGAGGAGGCCAAAGTACAGTGGATGCTGGTAGGTGGCAGGCTGGCCAGGCTGCATGCTCATTATATACATTTGGATGTGCTTGCAATGCAACGCACTAGCCAATGCGCGATGCTGTTACAAATGACTTTGCATGTGTGCAGACCCCAGCGCCCAAGAGAGGAGAGATTGTCCGGCAGATCGGGGATGCCTTGCGCAGAAACTTGAATGATTTGGGCATGCTGATTGCACTCGAGTGTGGCAAAATTCTTGCAGAAGGCATCGGCGAAGTGCAGGTGATTGCATCAGTCCGACAAGACTGGCTGCAAGTTTCGTGTGCAGTGTAGTACTAGTGCTACTATTGCAGACAGAAGTAGTGCATGTACCCGCTGGCACTTAGGTTGCATGTAGCACGTCAAGTTGTCATCTGTTGAGAAGTCATCGCTAGGTGTTGTGATGAGCTCTCTGCTCATTGCACGCTCTCTGGCAGGAGTTCATCGACATGTGCGACTTTGCTGTGGGGTTGAGCAGGCAGCTGAACGGCCAAGTTCTACCCTCCGAGAGTAAGCTTGAACTCATGAGACTTACAGTCAATGCAGCCACTGTCATGACACACGTGTCATGACAAACCTTACTGCCGCAGGACCCGGCCACTTCATGATGGAGGTGGGCTTGCAGTGGGAGCATCTTCTTGAGGCAATAGCCAGTCTGATTGACCTGGCACAGTGCAGGTTTGGAACCCGCTCGGTATCGTCGGGGTGATTTCAGCATTCAACTTCCCCAACGCTGTACTAGGTAAGGCTTCATGCCGTTGCAGGCCCTTTGCCGAGTGCCAGCTGCACTGCTGTGTTTCTATTGCCAATGAGGCTGAGCAGGACAGGCTGATTGTACAGGAACTCTTTTGCATGTTGAGCTCATGGCTGCATGTGTTTGCAGGCTGGAACGCTTGCATCGCTCTCGTCTGCGGCAGCTGTGTTGTATGGTGCGTATGCAACCGTTATTCCACTACACATTCTTGGTCGTGTATTGTTACTGGCACTCACTTTGCTTGATTGATCTTCTTTCCGAGTCAGCTTTTGTGGTTGCGTGATAGAGCGCATGCCATGTGCCGTTGAAGTCATTCTGCATGGCTCTGCAGGAAAGGTGCACCGACAACATCACTGGTGTCCGTTGCCACGACGCGTATCATAGCATCGGTGTTGGCGGCCAACAAACTCCCCGGCGCCATCTTCACCAATGTGTGCGGTGGGGCTGAGATTGGGTCAAAGATGGCAGAGGATAAAAGGATCCACCTTCTATCATTCACTGGTAGCTCAAAGGTAACGAGTGCATGCTTCGTTAAATGCAGGGTGCTGGTTGCAGTCAACATGGCTTGCTGTTGACTTTTGGGTTGTGCGTGCTGTGCATCGTCACGTACACAATGCAATAATTGCTGCTGCAGTAGACTACCTTCAATATCTTCGCAGATTGGTAAGGAGGTGCAAGCGAAGGTGGATGCTAGGTTTGGGAAGTCGCTACTTGAGTTGAGTGGCAACAACGCCATTGTGGTGAGTACCTTCGTAAGTATTTCTGGCAGTACTGCTGGGAGTATGGCACACTCCTGTTCCTTCAACAGCACAAATATCTTGTCAAGTGCAGGTGATGGCGGATGCTGACTTGTCCCTTGCTATACGCGCGGTGCTCTTTGCGGCTGTTGGAACTGCCGGCCAGCGCTGCACCACGTGCAGGCGGCTCATAGTACAGGAGGCAGTTTATGACACTGTGGTTGGTCAGCTGATGAACGCTTACAAACAGGTGCAATCCAGACTGCCAGAAACTGGTGTCGATGGTGCCTGGTATAGCAGCTGTAAGGTATGCGGATGTGGGAGGTAACATTGATTGCTTGCCAGGTGAAGATTGGTGACCCGCTGGAGGCTGGCACGCTGTGCGGCCCGCTGCATGCCCGCTATGCTGTGGATGCGTTCAAGAAGGGCACTGAGGCCATCAAGAGCCAAGGCGGCAAGGTAAGCCAACTTGTCAAGCTCACAACTTGCCGTACAGTGTGCGCATGTGTTCTTTGATGAGAGGTGCATGGCGAGTGTTACTTACGAGTACACTCCGCAGATCCTGCATGGTGGTGATGTGCTGGACGGCCCTGGAAACTATGTGCAACCCACCCTGGTAGAGATCACGCACGACAAGCCCATGGTCAAGTACGTGTCCGTCTGTGTTCGTCAGAGACCTCACATAGATGGCCGACTGTCTGAGTATATGCATTCAGGCAACTGTCCCACTCAAAGTCGCGTATGTATTGTGACAGTGTGGTGCATAGCAACAGAGTATTTGACGACTTAGTTTTGATGTTGACTGCAGGGAGGAGCTGTTTGCGCCAGTGCTGTATGTTATGAAGTTCAAGACACTGGATGAGGCCATTGCTTGGAATAATGAAGTCTCGCAGGTGAGCGCAGTCAACACTATGACACTTGCAGATGGTACTTGATGGTCACAATTTGGCAGCGAACACATCAACTCAATGGCAGGGCCTGAGCAGCAGCATATTTACAAAAGATCCCGCGAACATCTTCAAGTGGGTTGGTCCAACCGGGTCTGACTGCGGGATTGTCAATGTTAATATCCCAACAAATGGTACAGACGGTGTAACCTACCACACTGCGGCGAGCACAAGATGCATGTGCAATGACTGCATGCTTGAATTGTTATGCAGGCGCGGAGATTGGCGGTGCTTTCGGTGGAGAGAAAGCCACTGGAGGGGGCAGGGAGGCCGGCAGCGACAGCTGGAAGCAGTACATGCGGCGCTCAACTTGCACAATCAACTACAGCGCTGCACTGCCCCTCGCACAAGGCATCTCGTTCGCGGTGTAGGCACGCGCACGTTGCACAAGGATGGCTTCAGAGTTGTCACTCTGCAGGGGTGTGTAATTGACAGCGCGCGCATAGCCTACGGGTCTTGTAGACATGGGTGTCTTGTGTTGTACAAACAATGCGCCGCGTGGTTGCTGTATGCGAAGCCGGATGATGTTGATGCACCTTGGCAGGCTGCGCTTACACGCATGTAAAGCTGCAACAAGTGTGTAGAGCACATCGCGCTGACGATTACTTCAACAAGGAATGGTGATCACCCGCTATGCGGTATCTATAAGGCATACGATAGCTCCAACTATTGCTGGGTAATGTCTTGCCTGTATATCTAGCCAATTCAATCAAGCATATTCAACCTTGTACGCTAGCCAATGTACACCCCAGCTACTTCTATAGGTAGCCCACACTGTCAGTACATGAAACAGCTGCTATTACTACCACTGCCATCATACAGTAACAATAACAATAACCCAATCTATGTACATAATCACATGCTAGTTGCAGCAAACAATTTCGTGTTATTGGCGGTACCCTGCAGGCAACGCCACCACATGCTTAAATGGTGTTGGTCTTTGGGGCACTCCTTCAACACCTTCTTCCTCATCATCATCAAACTCCAGCAAGTAACTGCGGACAATATGGCCAAGTATGTGAGTACCATCCTGCTAGCCGTCTGAAGACAAGTTTCAGCCAGCATCCAAAGACATGGTCAACTTACTCGCTTGTCTTGCGCTGGTGTGGTTGTTGTAGGATTCAACACATGAAGACTTTGTTAAGCCAACAATGACATGACGTTTATTGTTGTAGAGGAAAACAAACCACAAGCACAAACCTTGGATGGTGGTGAGATGCAGGTGGCTCTATACAGTGTGGTAGTTCCTGGATATACAGCGAGGACTTTTGACCCACGAGGAAACTCTGGTCGGCCTGCAATCACCAAAAGAGTCGTTTGCAACAAGGTCACAACTGAAAGTCACGTTCGCTATGCACGAAAAACCATAAACGCCATGGTAGATAACCGCTGTGACAGCTTGCAGATAATGAATCTGAGCCCATTGCCTCAATCGCGGCACTCAAGCACTGCGTTACCTGTTGGGTCTGGACACTTGGGCAGTGCGATAATGGCGCTAGAAGGCAATGCGTATCTGCAAGCAAACAAGCAAGCCGGTCATAAGCAATCACCATGCCATGAGACATGCTGAGGGCCCGCATGGGTAGCACTCACCGTTTTGGTTCTCCCCCTTCTTCAGCTGGTTCTTCATCAACGACTTCGTACCTGCAATGCACCATGTGTGTCATGCAGGTCAATACTCTCATTTGAAGCTGTAAGCTGTGCAATGCTATATACAATGCTGGTCCGCTCGTGCCGGACCTGCGGGTATGAGGATTCAAACCCACAACTGTCACCAATATCCAGTCGTGCTTCTCAGCGCCATCGCCAGATATACGAGCCGCAACCTGCACAACACAATATGTGGTTTGAGGCACACACCAAATTTTAGTCGCAAATCACTCCAGCAAAATAAATGCATGAAGCGAAACCTGTTGTGTGGTAGAAACAGCAGCATAGCATGCATCCATACCTGCTCTCCAGGGCGCACGGTTCTAGGTGGGTCCTTCACATGGTCTCGCCGCTCACCCTCTGTGCGCGGCTTTTTTCGCTTGGTATTATCGCCTGATCGCACTGGAACTGACCCTGGGGGAAGAAGCGCCTCCAGCTGTGCACAAACACCACAATGACTTGTTGTGAATAAGAAAAGTATGGACCAACACAGCTGCTGCAGATGTAAGATAGCAAGACGCAGCATCTAAGTCGAGAACACAGTTTGCCATCATGTCGCTGTTCGCCCCTAGGTTGCAACAACAGTGACTTCTAAAGAAAGTCTGATGTAGACACCAACCAAAAAGCAACCCGTGTGATACCGCTGATGCGTCACAGTGGGCGACACGTGTTGTTTACTACTGTTTACTACTCTGACCTCGGCAGCGCATGATGCAGCTGTGCGCTCAAGAGCGCGCCCCAAGTCTTGAGCCTCGATGTAGAACTCGCGAAGCCGTATCCACAACTTGTCGCCAAACGTTTGCGCCTTCTCTGGGGCTGTCAGAGCATGCAGCCAACAATCAGCACTCATTGACTAGCTGAATGGGTGCTGCTTATGTGTGGCAAGTCGTTTCATTCCAACTACAACAGGGCACAGTTTGCCACTTCGTTGATTACAGACGCAAGATCAACATGAGTCAATGAAGCCACTGGCTTGCCATTTGTTCACACACTTGCCAAGCATGCCAGCATGCCTTGACAGGTCCTAGACGGCCATAGCCCAGGGACTTGGAATTCAGGCGCAATTGCGCATTGATAGTGATGTCTTTGAGCACAGCAGCACAGCACAAGTGGCGAGCTGATTGGCGTAGCACACATGTACATTTGGGTTACGACGACCACAGAGCAAACCAACAGTGGGTGCTTAAGATTGCGACACATGGCTGCCTTTCTGTTGTGCAATCCACGCTATACCTCTATCTACTACATCGTGCACACTAATGTGCGTTGAATGCCAACCATTCGTACATCGAAGAAGCGCGCTTACGAGTTACGGCAAGCTTGGAATGAAGCTTGTTGATCTTCCTGTGAACAGCGTCCTGATCTCGCCTAATCCTTTCTACCTCCCGCAGCCTTGCCAGATAGGCGGTGCCGTCCACCAGGAGCTCGCCTTCCATCCGCCAGCCGAAAGCAAGCAGCAACACGCAAACCAGCCAGCGCCAAGCTAAACAGCGAGCTACGGCCCAGCAGGCCAGTGCAAAAAGCTGCCTCTACCGGCTGGCATGAACCAAACCATCATCCATGCGTGCACTGCGCATTTATCTATTGCCGCAGCTCCCTCAACGCCAACTGGAAGTCAGAGTTGATAAGAACTGAGGAACCCACCGTCGACGGCGACGTCGACAACAACAAGCTCGCCAACGACAACGACTGCACCGCCCAGCTTGCTACTGCTGCTGCTGCTGCTGAATGCACCAGTGACGCGCACTGCGGCTTTCAGCTACGACTCCGCTGGCGGGCATCCACCACTCTGCGCGTGCCGCACACGCAGCAAAACAAGCACACAAGTACTGAAAAGCACACAAGTACGCAAGCGAGTGCAGTATTCCTGTAATGTGTGACAATGAAGGTGATGCGCAGAATGGCATGAGGAGTCTTGCATGCAACGGATCCAGGGGCAGCATGAAAGTCATTGAAGCAGACCTCAGGCAGCACAACTCTGTGTAGATGTATAGTCGCGTATAAGTTCTAAGCCAGCACTCAGTTGGTGGGAAGCAGTCACCATTGCCAAAAGGAGAACAAGGGGGAACAGAGGCAACAGCTGCATTTGTAAGTGTGATAGTAACAAGGATGCTCTCCTAGGAACACCGAGCACATTCCGATGTCTGCGTTCTTAACACAACAGCATTATGCGAATAGGAAACAGTTAAAATCTAATTAAACTCTAATCAGGAAGAATGTACATCAGAAGTACAACCAAACAGAAAAACTAATGCTACAAACGCAGGTCAAGGACAATGCTAGAGTGCATATGGAAACAACCGTTCATGTCGATAAGTACAGCTTATGGCAGGCAGCAGGATGCGCACAATGCGCACTCGCCATCCATCGGCATTTAACCAACATTCCTACTCCCAATCGCCCCAACCCTCATCTTCCTCACCGTCATCGCCTTGTTTCTTGGCACGGGGGGTTTTCTGCTCAGCAGCAACAGAGGCTTCCTTCTTAGTAGCCACACCAGCAGATTCGGGAGCCGGGCTCTCCTCAGGCGAACTCTTCTCATCCGAAGCAACAACACACCACCCGCTCGCACCACTTGCTGCGCTGCCATCGCTCTTGTTGTCATGCAGCTCATCCGTGGCGAACAAGTCATCGGTGTCGTCATCAACGGCGTGCTCTGCTCCATGTGGTTCAGCCGCGGGTGTTGCAGGGACTTGCTTGGGAGTGGCCAAGGCAGGCTCCACGTCTTCTTTATGTACAGCTGGAGCAGGGGACTCAATGGCAGGCTCTTCATCAACAGGAGCTGCTGCATCAGAAATCTCTTCCTCCAGAGTGGTGAATACAGGGTCTGCTTCAGGCACTGCAACCGGTGACTGCTGCTTAGGAGTCGTCACAGGAGCAGCGGGTTGAGCACTTGGTAGCTCCACAGTGACCTCCGTGGTGAAACCAGGATCTGCTTCAGGCACTGCAATTGGTGACTGCTGCTTAGGAGTGGCCTCGGCATCAGACAGTTGTGCGTTTGGTAACTCCACAGTAACCTCGGGCTGTGCCACAGGGGATTCGGGCTTGGAGGCCGGCGCTGAGGTAGTTTCAGGGGTATACACAACTGGGGCAATGCCGGTAGTCTTGGGTCCAACAAGTGTGGCGGATGGAGACGGCTCCTCTTGGACGGGCTCAGTCGCAACTTGAGCAGTAGGCTGGCTTGTGGTGTTGAGGTCTTTTGGCAGTTCTTGCGGCTCACCCTCGGCATCATCCACATCCCAGCTCAGCTCATCCTCTTCAGAGACAGTTGCTCGCTTCATCAACTCATTGCGCGCTTCCTGCGCCTGCTGCAGCTTGTATAACCGATAGAAATAGCGCATCCAGAATGTCTCGCGCTCCACAATGAGTGGCACTGCAGACAAACATGGTAAGGCCGAGCGCAACAGCAACAATAAGATGTGGAGTGCACAATTCACGAGAAGTGTGCGATGTTGCCAACAAATTGTACCTATGCGAGTCTGAAGCTCTTGCATGAACGCATTGTCTTTCAACACACCCTCAATGTCAGCTTGCCTGCCAACAGACAGCTGTCAGCCCTTCACACAAGCCTGACATAACGGTGCTAATCAAACTGCGTGCAATTGCGACGACTCAATGATTGCCAATCACGTACTTGTCTTCCATGCGGAATGCCTCCTTCCATGCGGCATAATCTGCAGCATCCTCAGGCTCATCGCAGTACGTACTGCTGTCCCGCTGCATGGCACTGACCTGTTGTCGCGGTAAGTAAGGCGAAGCGCGTAGAATCAGCATTGCATGACAAGGACTTGAATGGATCATTACAGCGCAACATAATGTAACATGCAGACTGGCTTTATATACCTCAGCATGCATACGGCTGTACTTTCCACTAACGGCGTACACTGGCCTGTCGGGACGGGCAGGGCGAGTTTTCTTTGCCTTGAACTCAGTCTCCATTGCAACGGCCTCACGTACTTGCTGGAAGATTTCGGTTGTCCTGGCAGCGCAAGTAGTTTAGGACCATGAATGATGCGATTGACCCAGGTATGAACCTTGGGGAACAGCACATGCAGTGTGAACATATCTTCCTGTCATGTACGCAAGCCACATATCAACTGCTGCTCACCCTCTAAAGACAGATGAACCAAAAGTCTCCAACCCTCGCCCCATGGCTTCCACTTGCTCCTGTTGCAATCTTGATTCAGTCAGGAAAAGATTGAGAAAGCATTCATCAAAATTTGTCCTCTTAGGGCTAATGCTTCTCGTAAGACTTACTCAATCGTAAGACCTTTATCGATCTTAACATCGTGCTAGAACTGTCATGGGACATGGCGAAGTGCAGTGCCAACAATTCAGGCATACTGTAGTGCAAGCACCTGAGCAGTGACAGCTTGGTTTTCAAGTATGTTTGGCAGCTGCGGCAGCTTTGTTGATGTTTTCTCCACAACCGACTTGCCCTCACGTTGCAGCTCCCGGCCAAACTCAATTATGTCCTTTTGGTACTGAGCAAGCATCTCCTCAGACTGCATATAGCCCACCACAGTTGGTTCAATACAACTAGGCAGTTGCAAGCCACAGTGCGCCCAAAGATGGTAGCGCAATTTCTCCTACCTTGTGTTGGGCCTTCACAGTAAGCTCCGTCACTGCCTTCGCAAGCGTTCCAAAAAGTCTGCAAGCAACCACCGTAATACGATGATTGCAACAGCGATGCTGTATTGGTGAGCTGACTGTTTGAACACGCGTGCACCAACAACACAAGTACTGCATCTGTCAAAGTTAGGGAGTAGGACATCGTTCAGCTTGCTTGCCTGCCTGCGCCGATTGCCGGCGGAGTTGGTAACGCCTGCTCAGCAACAGCCTCGCCTTCAGGTACTGGTACAGACGAAGACGCTCCATCCTTGTCCTAGGATGAACAATAACATTCAAGCATGTATTTTGGCACATATTGGCAAAGGCACATCATCAAGGAGAGTGCAACCGCTTCACGACCAGAATATCTACAGGAAGTTGAGCAGGCATGATATGGAGGGATGTGACTTGAGTTCGACGAACATGTATTGCAACAAGTACATGGATGCAGAATGCGTCTGAAACCCGCCAACAGAATAGACACCAATTTATTAACCTACAATTGACCTTGATGATGTGCCTACCATAGTCAGTGAGCTGACAAAATGCACATGACTTGGAGGCATGGCCACACAACCGTCATCTCTCTATTTAGCAAATCTGAACGTTAGGGTGCCTTGTCTAGTACTGAAACGCACTGTACCTGCTGATTGTCGCTATCAGGCGACTTCTCCTCACGGCGACTTGCATCAGGCACCAAATCTTCACCAAGAATTACGCTCTGAAAGGAGCGTAAGAAATTCATCTTCCCACAAGGCACGGAGCCTGCCTAGGCCCAACCGGACCCACACAGCACCTGCACAAAAGTTGCAGCAATCGCCGTCCGCAAAACCCTGGACACCGAAACCCTAGTACAAGCCCAGTTGCTGACACCGCTCACGGCACTTACGGCCCCAGCCCCACTCCCCACGAGAGTATACAATGCTCAAACGCTTGCTGTAGCTACCAACCGGATCCAGACCCCGGCGACAACCACGCGGCGGCCGCCGCCGCCGACACCGCCGCCCCAAACTCTCGCCTGTCCACGTCAACGCTCAATGCATGACCCTCAATTGACGTCTGACAAGCAGAACGAGTTCAGTGCATTGATGGAATTGCAGCATCGGAAACGGGGTGCCGGAATTTGCTGGCTGTTAGCCGTTCCTCGTTAGCCGTTATCCCGCTCCCAACTGTTTGCTCGTTTCGATCCCGGATAATGCCCCTGTAAGAAGGGGGGCAGGGACCCAGACGAACCCAGAAAAAGCTCCTCTCGCAGGATCAGCACGGCCGAGGACTCCAGGTCGGCGACGGTATCAACTTTGGCTTGGTTGAAACACTTCTACAAGTGAATAAACCGATCGTTTGTGAATCACAGTTGTGGATGAACTGATGATTTGAATCCCGAGCGCGTGCTGACCGTGTGGCGGTTTGCTGCGTGGCCGCGCTTGGTTGTAAAATAATTATAAGTCGAGAGCAATAATTTGCAAGCATGGCTTGGCTGTCGCATCGCTGTGTGAGCTGAGCAAGCAAGCTGTGCAATGCTGCATTACCGCCATTGCGACATTGCGTGCCCAGCCAGTGGCGCCGCGGACGGCGGCGTGGGCGGTGTGGTCGGGGTGGTTGGGGTTTGGGCGGGGAGAGCGGAGGGTGCTGGTTTTCACGTGGAGGGCACAGGTGCAAGCATAGCTGAAAGACTCTTGCCGCTGCGCTGAAGGAAGAGCGGCGCTGTGCTGCGGTAGTGTCAGCCTGGCCGCCGCCGCCGCCTGCTGGATGACATTGTGAGCAAGGGTCTTGGAGGAAGCGTGGTACGCTGAGTTGGTGCCGGTGCTCGTGAAGCGATCCAAACTGCAGCTTGGGCCCCATATCATGCATTGAAGAGGTGCTTGCAAGCAATTCTCTGAGTGCGTTTGAGTTTCCCAACGCTTGCTGCTTGACTTGTCACCAGACAGGCTTACTCGCGTGAGAAGTACAGCATCCAGCATTGTTAGATGAGTGTTGTCACAAACAGTCCATGATACCACAATGACAGACCTGGTTTCGTGTTTCTTGCGTGCCTTGGTCGTCCAACCAACATTGTAGATTGCACCACATTCACAGTCATTAAATGTGGTGCAAATAGAAATACATCACGTGGTTGCCAACAGCAGTTGCATGTGACTCTTTGCCTCTGCGTTCCGCCAGCTAGGCATGGTGCACTTGTTTCCTCATGTGCTGTGTGCAAGTGTTAATTCTTTGCTGCACAGGTCAGAGCGCCTGTGATGTCTTAAGAGGAGCAGGCTGGTGACACACTGTGCGAAGCAGTTGGACAAGACAGAGCTCGCAGCATCCATCAAGCGCTGTTGGGTAGTGACAACATGATAGTGATCTCTGCGTTCGCAACCGTTGAGCCTTCCATCAAAGCGGCATGTGCGTTGATATCCTTGTGTCGAGAGGCTGCGGCTGCTGCTCGCGCACACCGCAAAGCATGCCACAAGCTGACATCCCGCCTGGACGAGCTGGAACCCCTCTTACGCCATGTAGAAAGACAGGTAAGCAGCAGACAACCGAATAAGTGCAATGTGTGCGTCTGTTACACACATGTGCTTTCTACGTGGAGTTGGTTGCATTCCTGAATGGTATGCACCGCCATTGAACTGCGGGTGCTTGACGTCGGCCTACACAATGTTAAGCTTGTGCGTTGGCGCACAGGCACAAAACATGAAGCTTGGCGATAGCTCTGCTTCGGCAACATTGCAAGTGGTGCAGCGGTTGACAGAGACCTTGAACGATGCGCGGATGTTGCTCACGCGTTGCAGCACAATGTCACGATTGAAGTTGATTCTTCAGGGAAGGGGTTTAGGTGAACGGTTCAGCATCCTATCTGCAGAGATTGATCGCTGCCTGAGCTCCTTCTCACTGTAAGTGATTGATTCCTGAACTTGTATCCAGTATTCAACTGGATTGCATCTCACAATCGAGGGTTGCTCAGAGTCTTCTTAGTTTCTTGCGGTGCAGGATGATGCTTTGTGCATAACAACACGTTGTGGCCTGCTTTGCAGCTACCAAACAGCCATTGCCACTGAGACCCTCGCACGTGTGAACTCTCTGCGAAGAAATCTTCAATACGATGTTAAGACAATCGCAGCCGACACAGAAACCATGTCTGACGGCATGCAGGTAGAAGCAGACATGAAAATGTGTGCTCACAGCCTGAGGGTGATACATTTTGATCATTGCTCCTACAGACACTGCGCATTGTGAAAGTGGATGTTATGTCAGGCAGCCAGATCCAATGCTTGACGTGAAAACTTGCGTACATTTTTTCTGACTGTGGCAATTGGAACTGCAGGCACAGCTTAGAACTCTACAAGACAACAGTGGCACGCACGATCGCACTAAGGCGGATGCACAGCGGGTGCTACAGCAGCTTGCCGCAGATACGGGAATGTCCGCTGACAATGTTGAACAGGAGTGCATGCAAATTCGCCAGGAGCTGCAAGAGTTACGCACGCACAAAAGTCAACAACAAGACCTTTATGATGAACAGGTATCCAACCTGTCCAGACTGTGCTGGCTTACGGCTGTCTGCTGCATCCTGAGTACGTTTGGATAGCTAAGCAACTCTGTGCTGGCAGGTTGATGAGTTGTTGACGGCTATGGGACTGCTCCATACCGATAGTGAGGCATCAACATCTGCAACAACCAATGATCACATAGACGAAGAGCCGCCGTACGACATCTTGTGCCCCATCTGCGTTCACATCATGTCGGACCCTGTGGTGCTTTCCGAAAGCGGTCACACTTACGACCGCATGTGCATACAGCGATGGTTTTTTGAAGGCAGGCCAAGCGTGTGTCCGTTGTCTTGGCTACCTGTAACGAAGTTGGTGTTGGTGCCAGTTGTACCGTTTCGACAACGATGTCTCAGGTGGGCAGAAAGCCACGGCGTGACCCTTCCCCAGGCCCCGCACGTGGTCGGGTCAAAGTATCCGCTCCCAACCGTGGAAGAAATGATGCCGACTGGTCTTAGCAAAACGGCTAGTGAAGGAGACATCACACAAAGCAAGCAACGTCAGAGAGTTGACGTTGCCACAGGCCAGAATGGTTCCACGGGCACACCTACACATCACGGTGGCTCAGCTGTGACGGCGAGCCATGGCAGTCCTTTGACAGAAACTCAGCCATCAGGTGTCAGCAGTAAACGCGAGCTACCTCTGGACATCTCTGAAGAGACGCTTGGAAAGCCAGGTTTGGGGGATTCGTCTCCAAACAGCCTCAAATGGAGTCCTGATGCAAGGACTGTGTCGCACAGTCCGCAAGCCACTGCAGATGGCTCGTTGGTGCAGCAGAGCAATGGTGTCGTGTTAAGTCCTCACTTGTTGTCACCCCGGCGTGATCTACCCTCGCAGCAGCATTCCACGAGCAGAACTGGAGGTGTTGTGAAGCGAAGGTCAGCATCGGCGTCGGGATCCGAGTTCAATGTGCCTCCATCTCTTTTGGGACCCAGACAGGTTGCCGGAGGTTTGCCGCTGTCCAGGGACAGTTCTACTGTGTCCATCCCCCAGGTTTCAAGCACATTAGCACCCAGCTCGGGTCCTTCAACAGCATCGGTGAGTCACACGGCAGCTGACTCCTCACTGGTTGTTGATAACACAAGGCTTTCTGGTACTACTGCTAGTCGATCACTCGATGACTACGGTTCTGCGCAAGCAGTAAAGCCAGTTGTTGAACCAGTTGAAGCCCAGCCTACCCGCACAGATGCCACAACCTCCCCAGGCTCCTCTCCAGAGAAAACGTCTCAAAGCAGCCCAGCAAGCTCTGCAATGCCTAATGACAGTGATTTGCAGAAGCAAATGGGCACGCCTACTCCTGCGTTAAACGCTGAAGCCAGCATGCCCAGTGTTGCTGCAGACGTTCTCTTATGGACTCAGCAGCTACCCAGCTGTGGGATCCCGCAATCACAGCGCTCGCGCACTGTTGCGGACAAAGCGCCCCTGTCTGCATCTGTTGAGCCGCATATGTCTGCAAACCCGCCAACGAGTAGCTCACCTGCGGTTTCATCAGACAATGCGCACGCGCCTGACGCGCAACTTGAATCAAGTGAACGTCAACCGCGTATACTGCATGTTGCTGAAAGGGCACGACACAATATGATGAGCGAGGCTGCTCCAAAGCCCGGACAGCGAATACTCCATCTGTCACCAGAAGCTCGCACCAGGATAGAATCCTCCGCCACAGATGCAACACCTGTGCCTATCATATTTGACCGTGAGGGCCTCGTCAAAAAGCCACCAAGTCTCGTGGCATCTGCATCTGCATCTGCACCTGCACCTGCACCTGCACCTGCACCTGCACCAGCACCAGCACCTGCTCCTGCTCCTGCACCTGCACCTGTCGTTGAACCTACACTTGCCCCTACCCCTACCCCTACCCCTGCCCCTGTACGAGTACCAGCAGTTCCGCCTTTGTCTCCTCCTCCTGTTGACAGGCCATGCACTGCAGTAACAGTTGCTTCTTCTTCTCCTGAGCCGCAATCTGGCAGCGCACGAAGCAACAGAAGCAGCTTCAGTTTTGCCGAATTGCCTGATAGCGCCCGATCGCAGTCCAGTAGCATGAGCTTCGGGTTCTTTTCTGAGGTGGACTCGTTCTCTCCGTCTTTGCAACAGCTGGCCACCGCAGCGTCTGGGCCGAAACCGTTCCTTCAGGAGTTCAAACTTGAGAGCGCCCGCAAGTTCTACGAGTCCGCGGCTACCACTCCAAACAAGCACCTTGCGCGTGAGGTTGGCAGCGCGCGTTGGGTCATGGCTGCTGAAGATAGACGTTTGTACTGCGCTGCGTGGGAGAGCCACCTGAGGCGTTGGCGCTTTGTTGGGTTCCACCAGCACGACGTGTTTAAGGCGCACGAGGAAGGCGTGCGCACAGCCATTGCCATGGAGGGGTTGGTTCTCACTGCGGGCGGGGCCGTGGTCAAGATGTGGCGCACGGACAACAACCAGCTGGTCGCCTCCTTCACGGAGACAACAACCGTCACGTGCATGGCGCTCATGGACCCGCATCTGGTTGTGGCTATGGCGGACGGCACGGTCAGCGTGAGAACCCTGGCAAAGTTCCGCACGGACGCTGCGCGCTTCAAGGCGCACGACGGGCGCATCAATGCAATCGTGGCAATGAAGTCGTGCATCATCACGGGCGATAACATCGGGCTGATACGTGTCTGGCATGGCTCCCAACATTGGCGCAAAGGGCTGAATTACAGGTGAGATTATGCCGATTGAACCAAATGTTCTGCAACAACAATGTGGTTTACATGTACTGCACATCAATTGCAATTGAGCAGTTGTGTCCTTTTAACCTTGTATGCGGCTATCTTATGTGCTCATGACTAACTGATGCATCACATCAGGCGTGCTATGGAGTGCCGAGCACATCACAGTCCAATCGGTGCGCTCGCCGTGAGCGAGTCAAGGGGGTGGGTCTTTTCCGGCGCGCTCTCGGGCAACGTCAAGGTGTGGCACCTGGCGGGCCTGCAGCCGTTGCAGGCGCTCGACCTCGGCACCAACAACCCTGTGCGCAGTATGGTCATCGAGCAGGACACGTTGTTTGTTGCGCAGCAGAACGGCCTCATCAAAGCCTGGTCCCTCGAAGACCTCAAGTGCGTTGCCATGATTGCTGGACCCATGCTGCTGTTCAACGACGTCGTGTTCGTCTCCTGTGGACGGTCCCTCTACACAGCTGCCGGTACGAGCCTCGTTGCCTGGCAGCAACTCCACTAGACCAACCAACCAAGAGATATTGCTCTCCGTTTGTAGATTGAAGGTGCGTAAAGTGCGCCCAGGTAGAGTAACTGCGTGTGTTCTAGAGCGGGGGGGGGGGGCCCGCATGGGTAGCACTCNTGTGACCAGGTAGACGGAGTCTACGGAGAAGACGGCATCCCAGACCCATCTCTGGTGGCCTGCCAACATGCAATTATCGGTCAAACGGTCAGATCTCAGTTTTAACCCAACTCACTGTGAAGCAAACATGTTGTTGTGCTCCTTGCCTTCAAGCGTGCGCTCAAGCGCGAACCCGTCCAAACTCCACAGCTTGACTTTGTGATCCGAGGAAGTGGTGGCCAGGTACCTGGCCCAAAACAGGGGGAACACATATTTGTCTCAAAGCTTGCAATGCCCCAAGCTGCCTTTTGTTTGCACGCATACTAGTGCACGTGGGGTTCTCTTATACAACAAGCCGCAAACAACTTGCTTAGGGGGGCTAGAGCCTGTACAGACACCCATATGTGGTATGGGAACTAACAATAACTTGTTGTAGCTGCAAGCAACGACTTGCAAGCCAGTTTGTCAGGCGTATGATTGCTGTGACGAGGTCATGTGAATGTTGTGTACAAAAAGGGTTTTGTATGTAGCACCTATCCCGCGGGTGTGTCTATATGCTGCGTTCTTATTGCAGTAAAGTGGTTTCCTCAGCAGTACCACGAACTCATTGTTTGCAAGTTAGCTGCTTACGAAGCCGCAGTGACTGCAAGCAGCTGTGAAACATTCTGTCACATCTCGCCAACGCCTTTAGTTCCTATCTACACACTGTCAAGTTACCACTGATCACCTTGCGGCTACTACTTTCTCTGTATATCGCTACACAGTATGCCTAGCTGCATCGCCTTGCTGGTGCCCGCCAAAGACATGTCCTATCTACTGCAAGCTTCATTACGCACACGCAGGTCGTAGTTATCACTGTTATCACTTGGATATGCCTCGAGTGTTGCTGGTGTGAAGGCAGTACTGCAGCCGTTTTCGTACCCACCATACACCTGTACCCGCAGTGCTTGTGAGGTAACAAGGCAGGCCCTCGTCATGCATATGACGCCAAGCACCTGCACTCAAGTGCACGGCACTGTGGACACGCTCGCAGCGGCAGCCCTTGCACGCAGCCACGCAACAGCGGTGATAACGGCACCAAAGCCCGCCAGGATCGCCGCCCAGCGCGTGGCTGGCAGCCTTCTCCTCTGTCTGTGTTGCAAGGCACCGTTGATATCACCCTTCTCTTCATGGTCTACATGACTATCTGGCTTCTTTTCAGGGGTCCCGGCCGGAGACGGCACCGATATCCCTTTGCCCTTAGATGTTGCCACCGCAACAGCGATATGTGGCCTTTTGACGACGGTAGGGTATACCGCCTTCTTCTTTCTTCTTCGCACAGTGTGCATGACAAAGGGTCCTTTGAGGCTCTTGGCTGTGCTCACACTGCTGCTTTGATGACTCGATGAAGGCGATAAAAGCTGAGATTCACAGTCTGCACTGCTCAACACTTGGCTTGTGTTATCCGCTTCCTCCTGTGCATAACCAGAGCTTGCTGCTTGGTCCTCCTGAACAGCATCGAGCACAACAGACCCTTTGGTGTCACTGCCTGGGTCGACAGGGATTGGTGAGGTGTCCACAGAAGACCTGAACACATGGTGTCATCGCTTTTTGGACACGCAACCACTTTTGTACACGTTCAGAATTGGTCTTGTGATTGCAAACCTGCTAGTGATTGCTGCTGTTTCTGCTTGTTGCTGCTGCTGTTGTTGTCGTTGTTGTTGTTGTTGTCGTTGGTATTGTTGCTGCTGTTGTGCTTCCTGCTGCTGCTGCTGCTGCTGCTGCTGTCGTTGTTGTTCCTCTACTTCATGTTGTTGTTGTTCCTCTGCTTCTTGGTGCTGTTGTTGCTGCTGTTGTTGCTGTGCTTCCTGCTGCTGCTGCTGCTGTCGTTGTTCCTCTGCTTCATGTCGTTGCTGTTCCTCTATTTCTTGTTGTTGTTCGTCTACTTCTTGTTGTTCTTCCTCTTCCTCTTCTTGTTGTTGTTGTTGCTCATCACCTTGTCGGTACCCTCCTCTCACAAGCTTCTCACTCAACTCTTCCACGTCCAACTCAGCGGCCACACGCTCATACGTATCCTCTGGAGTCTTGATATCCGCACCAGGGGGCGTGGCGGGCTCCAAGCTTCGTTTATCACCCGAAGTGACACACATATCCAACTCAACCTCAACCTCAACCTCAGGGCTGACGTTGGACTTGGACTTGAGCGATAACACCGCATATTCGCTTTTATCCAACTCTTCTTTAGTTGCAACCCTTTCTTCAGTGTTCTCAAGGCTCGTATCGACTGCGTTGGTGCTGCTTGAAGTCAACAACAAAGCTGCCTGCAGTGCCTCAACGATATCGACCGCAGGCTCCGATATCTCGCTGGGCGTAGCTTCTGCTGTTATTTGAGAGACGGTTTGCTTGTTGTTATTGTTGTTGTTGGCGTGTTGGGCTGCAGCGGTCAATGGATGGGAAGTCTTGTTGTGTTTGTGTCGGGATGCGGCATTGCTTTGAGACTGGTGGAGGTGGCGGCTGTCGGCCTGTTGGTTTGCGAGGCGCAGGGAGTGGAGGAACTCCTCGTCCCAAAACATCCCTGCTGTTAAAGGACAAAGGCTTACAAAGAAGTTGATACGAGCGTGTGCACGCGCGTGCACTTGTGAGAGGGCGCGCATACGTGCTTGTGTGCCTGTGAGCGTGCGTGTGGGGCATGTGAGCGTGTGGGCATATGTGCGCGTATGTGCGTGTGCGTGCCTACACGTGTGCGCCTGTGCGTCTGCGTGTTAGCACACGTTGGCGCGTACACACACGCGCACGCGCGCAAAACACGCAGACGCGCATCTGTCTCACACGCGTGCTTGCGCCTGACACGCACAGACGCTTGTGTATTGGCCACACGCGCTGTGCGGACGTACTCAACACAACCTTATTTAACATGTTCGTGCCACAGTGCGAGCAGGGAAACACATTGCAGTTGCAAACTAAGCTTGCACTGCGCGTTTAGCAGCAACAAACTATAATAGAAACCATTCAAGCTCCCCTCCAACCCAATATCCTCACGCCCCACCGTCACAAAGTTGTCTTGCTCTCAGCTAAGAGCAAGAAGTCTTCTCTCCTGTTTGCACAAAGTGAACTCGCATGCTGATGCCATCAAAGTGAGATGCACGCTTGACCGAAACGCTGCTTTGTTTAGCTCAAAGGTGTTGCACGCTCTTAAAATGCAATGCTACTTCACTAAACACTAATTAAAGCAGCGTCCTTTGCATCACCAGACAGTCCAAAACTGGGTGAGCATTACCTGAAGGTGAGCTACAACACAACCAGAGAGAGGACGCAGCCAACACAGCAGCCACCTCCAACCTGTCTCTCCTTATCTGCTTCCTGAACCACCTCAGCACCAGACTACCACGTGTCCCACCGCCGCCGCTCAGTGCCTGCACACAGCGCCAATGTGTGGGTCAATTGACACACACAACAATTGCTGACTAACCAACTCCAATTTAGACGGCGCCTTGACGCCGCCGGTCGTTTTTGGTGTATGATGCCCGCGTGGGCGGAAGGTGCCTGGAGTGCAGCGCGCGTCGCAATCTCTGACGGCAACAGTGAAACGCCTTGGCCGTTATCTGTGCTCAAACTCCGGACCGCGTGTCAGGGGCGCGCAATCGTGACCGTCGATAGAAGACTGCACGCTGCGCAGCCATTAGATCTGAACCCCAGCGTACTAAGCAGAGGCCGCGACAAGAGCACGGGGTATAGATTGTGACATTTTGCTCAGCGCAGGTATACCTTTCTCGGCCTTTTGGCTAAGATCAAGTGTAGTATCTGTTCTTATCAGCTTAATATCTGATACGTGGCCCATCGGGTCACAATGATATTAAACTAATTTGTTTGGGTGGGGGTCTCGTATGGGTGGGCTTGCTCACCCGAGGCTCCCGGCGTCGCCTCAGCATTGCACTGAAGCAGAGGAGGGCGCAGCCCACCCCTTCCCAGGGGACCACCATTTCACACACACACCACCACCGACACTAACACCCAGCACACCATGCCATACACACAACCACCACCGTCGTCATTATACCAGACCCACACCACTACCATGCACACAGTCAAACACCGAAGTCACCTTACCACCACCGTCACCATACCCATCACATTAGTACACGGCATACCACATCACAGCAAGGAGACCATGTCCACCACAGTCACCCATTGTGGCAACACCAATTGTCACTGTAATAACCAACTTACAATACTCAACGACATGATGTCAGCCTACTACTTACGCGTAACGGCAGCAATATTCACAACGCCCAACTCTCAACCCCTCGCGCAAGCATTAACGCACTTACGTATACTCTCTCGACAAGTCACTTCAAGCCACATCACTTCGCATACCAATACTCACATAATATCTGATTTACCTTACCATTCGCCTTTTGAGCGTGCAACAATCACTTCTGCAACGTCCCAATGACTTGTTCACATTCTTGTAATCGCATGTTGCATTACACTAATCTGGTGGACAGGCGTTGGTTACGTCTAGCTACAAAGAATTGGAAAAATAAAACATGAGAGCAAGTGAGGACACACCATGCGAAGCACTGCCAGTGTAATCATATTGCGCCTGCGGACATATGGTGCTGCTGTCGCGTCAGCAGGTGGCCACTGATGCATGCACGCTCTGCGTGGTACACTGTCTTGCTGAAGGCCGTGCTTGCTATCACATCTGTGCTGAAGATTGTCGTGCTCACACCTTACATGCAGTAGCTTCAGCGGCGGACGGCCGCATCGTGCAGGGATTGCATGCAAGCAAGCACACATGATGAGCAGCAACTGCTACGGCTGATTGCCGCGCATGCAGTCCAAGAAGGCACAAAGTCTATAGCACAACCAATAGAAAGTGGTCGCGATGTACCTTGTACTCATCCTATACATATTGCCTTGACACCAAGCATGATACCTTGACAGTGTAATGCGGGTGTGTGTTGGTTGTGTCCGGTTGGGCATGGTGGCAGTTAGGTATAATGGTAGCACTGACATCGAACGCTTGTATGTCCACGGTAATAGAGGAGGAATGCAGCCCCATACCAACCGGCTACTACTGACGTTTGCTCTTTAACAGTCCAGAAAGCAAGCCTGAGTAGAGGTTGCTGCTGCCGCTCTTGTACTTGCCAACTCGCATCGGACCAATCTGGGCACACACAACCAACACCACCAAAGCAGCTTGAGCACACGTGTCCCACCCACCTGTGTCATAGGTTGTCTAACTCAACCAGCCAACACCCACACTACTACTCACCTTGCGCATGAGGGCGAAGCCCGCAGCGGGAAGGTACTGGAACGCGTACATGAACAGCAGCACCGGCTGTCGAAACAAACACACAGACACACATGAGAACGCCGACCCAACCATGGCTGTGATGATTGATACATACATGGGTATCATCACACACACCTGTTTGGCGATCCATGCCTCGGGCACTTTGTGCGCTGCGGCCGCGAGCATGAGGTCGGCGCAGCGGTCGAGGCTCATGTGGCTAGAGCTCGCAGCAGGCGGACGCGCTCCAGGCATCTAAGCAGACAATCCTTAAGCTCCTTAAGTATACCACACAGCTTGATGCAATAGTTCATACACGCTGCTAACAATAGTACTTCACCGCAACAGACCCGCTGTGGTGAATGTTATCTTGCCGTGCATCAACGCTTCGTACAAGTATGCTCAACATAAGCACATCATTGTTAAAGTGTACAGTGTGCCGCTGCCATATAACACGACATTGTATGTATATGACTGATTGCCATGCACTGCTTTGTTGACTTGCATGTATACTGGTTACATGTACAGTGTACAGTGCCCTTGCATCATGTTGCACAAAGTGAATTATACCTCGAACAGCCGTCGTGGTTTGCCATCGAGTCCCGTGCTGACCGGCCCCGGGCATATGAGCGTCACGCCCACGCCTCGATCAGCCACCTGTCACGCCAGCCACACACACACGCATAACAGCTTCCTTCCCCATCCCCTCAACCACACAAGAGGTTTTTGTCAAATTGTGTTATGCTATGTTGTGTCGTCTCTCTCACACTCACCTCTGCTGCGAGCGTGTTGAAGAAGCCGTGCAGCGCGTGTTTCGTCGCCGCGTACGTGCCCTGCACGGGCGCAGGCACCTTGCCGGAAGCGCTACTCACCTGTGATTGTTGTTGTGTTCCGATTGCAAAGCTGCAGGGCCAGCTATTCCAGCCAATGCGTGGAATGTCACAAGCAGCAAAGAGTGGCGCATGTTGTGTTGTGGGGTGGGGTGCTGTGCTGTGCTGTGCTGTGTTGTGTTGTGTTGTTGCTGCTCACCACCACAAAGTGGCCTTTCTGGCGTTCAAGCATGCTCGGCAGGACTGCCAGCGTCAAGTCCATGGGGCCGATGGTGTTGAGACTGAACATATCCTGTTTGTTGTTTACAGAGTAAGTAAGCAAAACATACTCATGTAAGCAACAACAACAACAACGAATACCTTACCCGCACCACTTGCGGATTGGTCTCCTCCACCAGCATACGCTGCGGTGTTGAATAGTCAATAGTGTGTGCTATGACTTGCATTCACGAGTAGTAGTATAGTTGTATGCGTGATGTCCTAACCTGGCTTGCGCCAGCGTTGTGGAAGAGGTAGTCGATGCCGGCGCCTTGCGTGCTTTCCAGCGCAGCCTTTGCCGCCGCAGCCATCGCATCACCGCCTACCAGGTTGGTGTGTTGACTTGACTTGACAGGCATATACGCGCACACGCACGCACGCACGCACGCACGCACGAACGCACGAACGCACACACACACCTGTGCACACAGTGCTGTGAGCTCATGCGCACAGTGCTGTGAACACACACACACGCACACACACGCACGCACATGCGCGTGCGCGCCATTGATACTCCAGAATGGCCTGGTATGCATGTACAGCTTCATGCACATATCACACTTTCAGCCACACTCCAAACAACCACAATCCACCGCTCTCTCTCACCCGCGCACAAGTCGAGCGGCAGCACAACCACCCCCTCCGGCGCATACTTCCCTGCACACACAACACTGTCACGCAACAACAAGAACAAAAGCACCACCACTCCCAACCACCACCACCAACAACATTAACATCAACAACAGTCTCCCCCCATGCCTTTGCATCTTGTCTTCACTGCCTCCAAAGCCTCTCTGCTGCGCGAAGACAGTATCAACCTTGCCCCAGCCGAGGCAAGTCTGAGTGAAAGCAGCTCGCCCAAACCCTGACTCGCGCCAGTGATCCAAACAACCTGGACAATGACAACAAGAATGAGGATGTTGTGGTGGTGGTGGTGGGTGTTGTTGTGGTGGTGGTGGTGGGTGGTGGTGGTGTACCTTGTCTGTGAAGGCGTTGGGGGGGGCTTTGCCCAGCAGGAGCAGAGGGAGGTCGGCTGCAATGTGCAAGAAGGGTGGTTAAAGTAGAGAGTGAGTGAGAGCTTGCACCCTGGATGGACGGATGGATGGATGGATGGATGGATGGATGGATGAGTAAGTGAGTGGGTGAGTGAAGGAATGCAGACTGCTCATGCATGCCGCATGTGCACAGCGTAAGCGTGGCATGCAGTTGATCCGGCAAGGATGACTAGTATGTTGCCAGTGATGGCATTGTTGATTGGTTGTACCGTCTGCTTTGAGCAGCCACAGAGCAAGCAGCGCCGCTGGCAGCAAAACCAGCAACGCCACCAGCAGCCACCCAGGCATACTTCCTCCTTTCCCTCTTCCTCGTCTTCCTCCTGGTACTCCTTGTCTTTCTGATCCTCTACCTCCGCCTCCGCCTGCCCCTCCTACTCCTCCTCCTCCTCCGCCTGCGCCTCCCACTCCTACCACAACTCGGGCATGGTTATGTTGTGGAGGTCAGCGGCGTGTGCGGCGGCTGCGGCGGAGGAGAAGGAGGACGGCGGCAAGGCGGAGGAAGTTGAAGGACGTTGAGGAGAAGGAGCAGGATAAGGAGGAGAAAAGGTAGAGTCAGGAGGCGAGAGCAGCATAGACGGTCACTAGCAGGGGAGGGAGGAGGAGGTGGTGGTTGGCGAGTTTGCATACGCAGTAGGACGGAAGGGGAGGCACAGAGGGGCGCATGCACAAGCGGCGCAAAGTGGAGCACGAGAAGGAAGAGGAGGAGGACGAGGAGATACGGGAGGACATCAACGAGGAGCAGCAGCAGCAGCAGCAGCAGCAGGAGGAGGAGGAGGAGGGCAGCTTGGCAGGAGCACAGGCACAAGCACACGCAGGTAAGGCAATCTCCGCTTCATCGTGTGCCCATAAGTCGTATCTGTGTGATCGCTTGTTGGATTGACAACCTGTCCTTATTGAGATGTTTGTTTGTTTGTTTGTTTTTCTGTTTGTGGGTTTTTTCGTTCTTGCTTCTGTGTTGGGTGATCACAATCAACAGTACCGCAAGCAACACAGCCTCGACAGAAGGCTCTACTAGTTATATGTGGTGTCTGTGGTCTGCGATGTGATGCGGACGATCAACAAGTAAACCAAAACACTTTGAACAACCAAGTGAGCTTTGACACGATCAATTTAGGAAATTTGTCCCCCGTTCTACGAACAACAGAGTTGCTGTAAACACACCTCCACGAATCTGATGTACACATGCAGAAGCATCCTCATACAACAAGACATGCTGCAGTCCATGCCACGTTGTGCATGGCTTGAGGGCTGTGTGCTTGATGTATTGCGTCACGATGACCTTGCAAGGCATGATGTTGTGTGCGATGCCATGCAGCAATGCCACGTGAAGATGCCGAGATGGCGGAAGCCAGAGAGGGGTTGGGTCACAGCCATGAGACCAACGGCGCGCGTGGGCACGGGGAGGTCGATAGCGACGCGGTGGAGCTGCTGGAGGGGGAGAAACGCCGACTGGAGAACGCGCTCAGACACCTACATGTGCGTGACTGAGGGCACGGAAGCATGTACCTGTGTTGCGTGTGCGCGTGGGCGTATGTGGACAAGCCAGGCTTGTGGCTATGCGCGCATGTGCGCACAGCCACCATGCGCGAATGTATGCGGGCGAATGCGCGCTCTTGTGCGCACGCCTGCGTGTCAAGCAGCTCTGGGTGAAGCATTTACTTTTTTGTTTTCTTCAACTATGCAGAGAAGCAACGACGAGCTGCAAGAGGCTTTGTCCGCAGGACCAGGTACACTTACAGCGGCGTCTCAGCGTCTCTCTTGATGCCTTGACTATCACTCCAACAGCATCACGCAGTCCCGCAATCCTTCACCAACCACACCGCGTGTGTTATACTCAACGCGTCACCTTTCGTTGCATGTGTGGATGTGTGACACTGCTATGCTGCTCGACACAGACGAGGACTTCGAGCAGGCGATACGTGAGAACAAGGACGTGATGGTCCGCATGAACAAGGAGCTGGAGCAGCTCGAAAAGGACATTGCGGCCGCGCGGGCGTTTACACATTATCAGCAGGTGCCGCAAACAGGAGCGGACCAGGGCTGGTTGTGAGTCAAATGAACTACAGAGTGTGGACCTGATGGGAGTTTAATGGTGTCTGTGGGGCGTGTCGGTAATGGCGGATACGGCCTGAATGTGACTTGCGCTACATGATTTGCAGCACCCGTGCATGCATTGTGACATGTTGCAGATTGGCACCCAAATATAAACGAGCGCGCATGTAGTATAGAAGCAGTCATCAGATGCATGAGTGGTATTCACAACCTCTTCCTTGCAACCTTGCAGCACCTTGACAATCAGCACGACCAATGTTAGATAACCTGACCTAATACTAGCTTAG
The DNA here is from genome assembly GCA_009103225.1 of Chlorokybus atmophyticus. Classification (NCBI taxonomy): domain Eukaryota; kingdom Viridiplantae; phylum Streptophyta; class Chlorokybophyceae; order Chlorokybales; family Chlorokybaceae; genus Chlorokybus; species Chlorokybus atmophyticus. The sequence continues at coordinate 937,777 of RHPI01000638.1, forward strand.
CAAACCTGGACGCCTAATGAGTCTTGAACCAACAATTACTTCGCTCCAAGCTATCAACCAAGAGCTAAAGTCTACCAACGTCATCGTCTTCATCACTCCTCGCCGTTGGAGACGGCGCTGTCGTTGAGTGCGCAGCAGACGCACGCCTTGTGGTGGCCCGAGTACACGCGTATGGCCTCGCCCGTCGTCACGTCCCACAGACGCGCCGTACCATCCGAGGAAGCTGCAGCAAGCATGATAGCATCAGATACCACCATCACTCATTCTACGACTCGTATCAGTACCCCTGCAGACACTGCACTTTCATGCATTCCCCAGTGTCAACATTCACATTGCTAGCTTTGTCACTGCGGTATGCTGATTAATGTTGGAATGATGCGTCCCGGCTCGACCGTGACGCAGATGCTATTTTCATGCTTGGTTGTGGTCAGAGATTGATGTTCGTCCGCAGCCATAAGTTGAGATGAGTTGCATCTCTTCATCGCATACCTGTGACCAGGTAGACGGAGTCTACGGAGAAGACGGCATCCCAGACCCATCTCTGGTGGCCTGCCAACATGCAATTATCGGTCAAACGGTCAGATCTCAGTTTTAACCCAACTCACTGTGAAGCAAACATGTTGTTGTGCTCCTTGCCTTCAAGCGTGCGCTCAAGCGCGAACCCGTCCAAACTCCACAGCTTGACTTTGTGATCCGAGGAAGTGGTGGCCAGGTACCTGGCCCAAAACAGGGGGAACACATATTTGTCTCAAAGCTTGCAATGCCCCAAGCTGCCTTTTGTTTGCACGCATACTAGTGCACGTGGGGTTCTCTTATACAACAAGCCGCAAACAACTTGCTTAGTGGCTGCCTTTGACAATAGCACTTTGATTGAGCAGCAGTCTTCTTCTCAAGTGCAGGCAGCTTGCCAAGATGCACACAAGGCAACGATGAGCCAACAGATGCGTGTTACAACAGTACCGACTCGACGCCACATGCAACACAGTGTATGAAGGTGAATGGCACCAGAACAGCAGCTCACACCTGCAGTCGGGGCTGATGAGGCACTTGAGGATGTACGCGTTGTGCGCCTGCAGCTTGTGCAATGGCTCGAAATGGGTGGTAGTCTGTAATTAGCGGCGTGCACCACAGCACGAAACTTGCATCAGTACAAACAACCTAACAACAGTTCATTATGTGTAGAAGGTGCCTATATGATGACCTCGCAGTATGACCACGTCAAGCATTAACCTTTAGAACCCACCTGGTTGCCCTGAGAAAGGCGCCACACGTAGCACGTCCCGTTATTGTTGGCGGCCACCACCATGCTGCCATCTGATGCCACTGTGAGCGACCGCACCGCCGTGTCCACCTCCGGCACCTGCACGTGCCGAGCACACAGGCATGGTGATGAGCTACGCTACCGACACATGTTGATGCGCCACACAGTGCCGTCATAAACAAATGATGTTGATACAAACCTTGCGCGGTACTCGTGTTTTGAAAGTATAAGCATCACCTCCAGTGCCAGTAAACATGGCAAGCAACAAGCAGATCTCTACACCAGCATGGTGCCAGTGCTAACCACCAGCGCCACGCCGGGCATACAAATACACGCAAATGCTGTCTGCATTGGTTGCTGGCATTGGAGGGGATGCACTTCCACAATCACGAGTACCATGCAATGTTTTCAACTTGCTTTGTTAATCAGTCACACCAACAAATTGTTGACAAACAGTTGTGTTTGTGTGACTGATCACACCCGGGTGTCCACGCACCAATTCGCAGCTGCATGCGTTGGCGGTCAAGTCCCACACGCGTATGTTGCCGTTCTGGTCCCCAGATATGAGCTCACCCTGCAGGGAAGCAATGCTATCGTACATAGTAAACACGTTATTGTTGTACACATATTGCATAAAAGGGCCCTGCGCTGCTTGCTACATGAAGGTTGACCCTCGGTTGCACATTCATGAAGGGAAGATACACCCACCTGGTTTGGATGAAGTACGACGGTGTTAACGGCCGCCCTGCTCTCAAACTCGCGCTGGCAGCTGTGGCTTGGAGAACATCTATCACACAAACGATACAACATGAAGGTGATATCGTGTCCTGCCACTAGTGAGGTGCGGTGCAAATCAAATCACACAACAATTGTAGTGGCGTAGCACACAGACCTGCATGCACCCCAGCGGTAACAATAAAGTTGCCAAGTTCTTATGTTGTGTGAGGCCAGACATTGCTATCTGAAATGCAACAACGCAGAAGCGTGCGAGCGTGCATGTATGATAGCATAGCAGCGCGCGCACACACACATGCTTGGATGCGCGTGCGAGCGAGCGTGTGTGTCACTGCACGCAATCGTGGATGCGTGCTCGCACTTTTGCATGCTACATGCGTGTCGAAGGCACATGCGCGTGCGAACAAACACGCGCATGTGTATACACATGCACCAGTGCACTTGCAATTGTGCGTGTGCGCGTGGCATGCGCATGCACACACTAACAAACACGCATGCGCGCACCTCAGGTCCCAGATCTTGACGGTGCCATCCTCTGACCCCGAGTACATCCAGTTGCCATCGCTGTGGAACCCGATGGCCGTCACGTTGCTGGTGTGGCCCTCGAAGCTCAGAACCTGCATTGTGTTGCGTGTCACCAAACTAATTGCATTTGCATTGTCACAAATACTATACCGGCTGAGGATTGTTTGAGTTGACTTCAAAGAGCCGTATGTGTGGGTTGCCTGCTGCTGCCAGGAAGTGCTTATCTGGGCTGATCTCCAACTTGTTCACTTGCTGCAGCAAGCACGCAGAGAGTGTCATGCGCAGCGTGGAGAATACTGTTGCACGCACGCGCGTGTAAGCCTCGCATGCAAGGTTCTTATGACGTATTGCATAATGCGCCAGTGCAGCAGCACAAGAAGCTCCGTTTCTTGATGATATTTTTGGCCATGATAGGCATCCATGTGTTGAGACTTCTTTTTTTGAGAGACCATGTGGTGCATGCACATGCTGAGCACAGCGTCAAGTGCATGCAAACAACAACGCAAGGCTCCGAGAACTATTGATTGCCGCATGCATGCTTGAAAGCATGACTTGAGGAAGACTGAACTCATCAAGCACGCAACCAGTAAAGCAAGCAAGCAGGCAACCAGTGCTGTTGAACACTTAATTGATTGTCTGAGTTTGAGCGTACAGAGTCGGAGTACTGTAGGGTTCTGTAGCAGATGCCGCTGGTGGCCTCCCAGAAGCGGATGGTGTGGTCGTAGCTCGCCGTCGCCAGCACCACCGACGGCGAAGACGGCATCGCGACCACCCGCCTCCTCCACAACCACAACAGCCTACGTCACAGAACCCAACGACAACGCCCCAGCCATCACCGCCGCCCACCAACCATAGCTAGAAGGTAAGGCCACGCTAGCTTGCTAGCTAGCTGCCCTGCAAGCAAGCAAGCTGCCTAGCTAGCAAGCAACCGTTCAAGCAGTGCGTGCGAATGTGTGTCAATCAAGCATATAAGCAACTTCCCCTCCACAATGCCTTTGCTGAGCATAACCACAACTACACCGCTGCCGCCGCCACCGTCGCCTGCGTCAATGCCATGCAAACACGCAGGCGGCGTCAGCGGCGTTATTGTTGTTGTTGTTGTCAATGGCGGCGGCGATGTTTGGGGCTCTGCGCATACAGACGTGTCGGCTGCCTTGGATTTCTACAACTGCCGCAAGGAGCAGGCCAAGCAGGACGAGGAGGAAGACGAGCACTAGGGCGTCGGCCAGCCCCCCCACTAGCAGCAGCAGTAGTAGCACAAGCTTGAGCACCGAGCGTCAGCGTCAGCAGGTTGAGTTGTACGTGGATGCGCTGCTGGAGTGGAATGTGAAGGTCAACCTCACCGCCAGGAGCGTCACGGAGAGGGAGGAGGTCATGGGACGACACGTCGGGGACTCCCTCGCCCTCCTGCCCGTCATCGACCAAGCCATCCAACAGGTGTGTTACGTGGCTTCTTCAAGCTCGCTCTGTCAATGCCGTGTTGATATGCTCGTTTTCTCATAGAATCGCGCATTCGCTCATGCGCAACCATCCATGTCTGTGGGTAGTTGCTTCTCGCATGTTCTCATGCGTTTGCTCCGTCGGCCAGTGCTGCATTCAGCCGTTCATGCAAACGCTCAATATTCAATCCGACCCTTCTATAATAAAGTCACTGCTAGATTTACTGCATTTATTCAGTCGTCACTCATGCTTATGTCGCATTCACTTGGGTATTTCGTTCAGCGTCGTATACAGCAGGTTGATTCAACAGTGTTAACAGCTACAGCATGCAGGCCAGCACTACCGGTTCCAAAGCATGTCTTGGCGTTTGACTAAGAATCGACTCGTCTTCTTATCAGGGCAAAACACAGTCATCGAACATCCGAGTGATAGATGTCGGCAGCGGCGCCGGTCTGCCGGGTCTCATCCTCGCTATCGTACGCCCTGGTATGGTAGGTTTTGCGCTCTGTTCTTCACCAGTTTCACATGCGCGCGCGTGTATAGCTTATGTTGTCACAGTCAGCTTGCATTCAATGCCATTGGTCCTCTGCGCAGACTGGGCGTTCACTTTGTTAGAAGCTCATCGCAAGCGCTGCACATTCATGGAGCACGTCGTCAAAGAGGCGCAGCTGCCCAACGTTGAAGTCCACTGGAGCAGAGCAGAGGTCTGATGAGCAAAGATATGGTTGGCTTTAACTGCAACTTGCCCTTTATCTTGTTTCTCACAACGCTGCGTTTGTGTCTTGGTCAGGAAGCAGGCCGAGAACCAAAAAGGCGCGAGGCCTATGACCTGTCCGTTGCACGCGCTGTTGCCGACCTGCGAGTTCTTGGTATACATGACATTCATCACTGCTTGCGCATGTGTGTAGTATGCTTCACATGCCTCTCCTTGGTATGGCAAGAACAACAGACTTTCAACTGCATGCTCACTGTGGTGAGTGCATCCATTGCAGCTGAACTGTGCCTGCCCTTTGTGCGAGTGGGCGGCTCTTTCATAGCTGCCAAAGGCCCCAACCCACAGGCGAGTTCACACACCGTCTGTTGTGTTGAGTGGTCCCGCAGCCACTGTGTCGGATATATATCGCATAATGTATTTTCCTCCGGTGCTTCTATTGATATCTGAGGCCAGTGTTTGGACATTTGTTGACAGGAGGAGGTTGAGCAGGCACGCACAGCTGTCAAACTGCTGGGTGGCGACATTGTGTCCACGCAGCTCGGTAAGGCAATGTGGTGTTTCGCGCATCTGCCTTGTGTCAGTGTAATAATCAACATTGTAGGTCTGAGACGTTGTTATTCACAAGCATTGTTTGTGTAGTGGACTCGAGTGGCGCACATGGGCAGCGCACAGCGGTCATCTGCATAAAGAAGAAACCAACTCCGGTTGCATACCCCCGACTTCCAGGCGTGCCGAAACAAAAGCCGTTGTGACAAGTGTGCATGTGCGTGCAGACGCACCACATGAATATCTTGTTCATGTGTGAACTGTCATTGGCACAGTTGCAGAATAGGTCCTGTTAGCAACTTCCACTTCAGTGCGGTTGTGCACCAAGAGTAGTGCTTGGTGGTTGAACAACTGCCACAGTATGCCAACAGAAGGGTAGTGTTGCAAGGCCGTTGTGATTCTGATGTCTCAAGCCCAGTGCACACTACATGCCAAGATGCAGAGACCGTGCATGCACAAGGACACCGCACCAAACAAGGCAATACGACAAGCTTGTATTTAACAGACATTGGACAAACCCAAATCTTCACACACACTCTCATGCATGCCACAATCCTTGCACTCTAATTACCACACACACACACACACACACACACACACACACACACACACACACACACCGCCCCCAATATGCACTGCACACCAGGTGCAATGCTTTCGGGAACAATGTTCACAGACAGGGGTGGCCTACATGAGTAAAGCAGCTCAGAGACTTGCAGCAGCACCGCATCTTCGTTATGCGGATCTTTTCCAAGCTTCATTCTTGGTACCACCACAACCACCCGTAACAATATCATTGAGGGCGTGCAAGTGCGCAGAGTTATATACAACAATGGTCACAATATACTATACAGCTACCACTACCTAGAATATAAACATGGTTTGCTAAGCCTTTGCGGTCTCCTTTGGCCACTCAACATCGCCACTCACCACCTCATAAGACATCTTCTGGACATTCCGCATAGAGGCTGATGGGGTGACGGCCTGCGACAAGGTGATTGTGAGACCCACCAAACTGGTGCATATGTGAGTCAAGAGCAACAATGCACATGGCAGGAGACTACTTGCACTCACCGGTGATGGTGCAACCAGGCCACTGATGGCATCCACAATCTGCTCGCGCCTTTCTAGCCGCGAAGGGCACAACACGACATCCGCCCAAATGCCCTTGCAGCGGTCAAGATAATCGCTGCATGCGCACCTGCTGTGATAGCAACAGGTTGGCTCAGTCCATGGCTGAAGTACTGCGTGAGGTCAGAGCATGACAAGCACAACCATGAGGTAGTCCCGACACCCATACCAATAGTGAGCGCATTAACCACATGGTAATAACGTACCCATGGCTGTCATGCTTGCCAGTGCAGTGCAGCTGCGCAACATTTGTCGCGGAGGTGTTCATATGTGCGAGCGATCGGAAGTGCGTGTAGGCAGCTTCATCCAAAACCTGGTGTCCAAGCTTACCTTTCTTGGCAATAATAGTGGGAACCTGCCGCAAATCAAGCGAAAGCTGAGCACACTGTTTGCGCATGATTCAAGTGCAAACTGTTTTGGCCACAACCGACCTGGCCAGCGGCATTCGTGCTGAACAGAGTGGCATGATCAACAAGATCGCAATAGGCTTCAAATTTTGCAGCAAATAGGCTGTGGGAGCGCAGTTGAGATGCAACCGGTACCGTTCGCCCTGTCAAAATGGCCCGTCTGCACAAGCCAGATAACAGAAACATGTTTAAACATGTTCACAAACGTTCATAGTGGAATCCAACTTCACATTGGGAAGTAGACACATACCGCATGCCGCGCACAACAGCTAGCTCTGCATCGCAAGTCACTCCCACCATCTCGATTCGGTATGGTCTGTGCGGTCTATTCTTGCCGTCAAGCCTGCAATCTGCCTCATCATTACAAATACTCTCATCCATAACCTCCCAGTATCGCTCCAGTATGGTGTTATCTGGCATTCTGCGGTAGCCTGGTCCCATCCGGTACTTGTGCTTATCGGCATTGCGAGCCATGGCAATGGTCTGCCACAATACCAACAGCTCATAAGCAAAAAGACTTGGGCAATACCAAGCAAGCACTGCAGCTCAATCTCAATGCACTGACGAGTACCTGTCGAACAAATGGCTCCCATGACATGGTGCCGTCAAAAATGATGTCCCGGCCCTCGTTGATAGCGGAGACAAGCAAAGATGAGGCGGCTTGTATTGACGTGTCATGCACCAGCTCACTCGCATTGTATGCTGAGTGGTTTGTGAGAGCTCTGTATATCTGCAAACAAGTTTGGATTACCCAGATATAATGCGAGTCAAGCACAGCGCAGATGCGAGCCAACACCGATGGTACGAAGTGAGCGTACCACATCTTTCTCCTTGAAGGCATCCGCCTCCACAACAACTGCATTGGTTCCATGTGCGGACCAAAAGGAGCTCTTCATGATCTCGTGAACAGCAGTCGACTTCCCTGCACCCATCCCACCCCCGAGAAGCAGAAGCACTGGGGGCCGCCCTTCTGACCTTGGGCTCAACACCTCATCTCCGTGGTGTATCATCTGCGTGAGCCGTGTGTCAACCAGTTGTCGGGCTTGCCCACATCAATGCAGGCACTTACTGGGGGACAGCAATCTTACCTTCAACTCTTCAATGATTGTGTAGAAACAACGCTGCGGCCCCAAAACTTGCAACGTGCGCTGGTACCGCTGTGGCATGGTGGCCTTCATAACCTCCTCCTGGTCAGTGTGCATGGGCTGCGTCAGCAAAGCGTGCAAAAGAGCACATGTGCAATCCCACCATGTCAAGACACTGCATGCAGCACACAACCACAGCGCAAAAAAAAGTAGCGAACAACCCTATGGACATAGTCACATGCCAATCAAACAGCTTTGCAACAAATCTGATCCATTGCAGAAAGACTTGAACAAGCACCCATACAGTCTCCTGTGCTTAAGAAATGCTGCAGCTCAACGCCTAACCCAGACACAACAGCGATCAAAGCAAGCAACACAGACACTCTGTGCGTACCACTGTTGACCAGATTGCACCTTCAATGTTGGACGCGATCCTTTTCGCAAGACCGGTTGTTCAACAGTCCCACGAAGCAACATGTCCGCATGGTCCCAGTGGAAGCCGAAATAGCTGTACATGCATGCGTCCAGCTCGGCTACCAGATCCGCAGCAAGGTCTGTCACGTCCAACGGCGTCTCCGCGCATGCATTCTCTGCCAGCCGTATGAGGTGCTCACGACTGGTGTCGGATGCGGACTTGTCGCCGCGTATGTACTTCATCGCAACCTGCAGAGAGACAAGCATGCCATCAGCTGCACAGCAAACACAGGTTGAAGTGCTGAACCACTTTAGGATGAAGCGGTTCAGCACTTTGACATGCGGCAACAGCAATGCATCATGATCTGACGACTAGTGCCCTGTACTGACTTGACTGAAAGTAGCTAACATTGCAGTCACACCTCAGCAGCTAAGCTTCTAGCCATGCCGATGCAAGCAAATATGCTAGCACTGCATGCACAGCACAACATGCAACTAAGAAAAGAACCGACAAGCCTCCTGACACAGGATCACCCTCATCCATTCACGACAATCACTTGTTCAACACGAAAATGACTGGTGAGCAGCGTTGATGGCACTCACGACAAGTGCCATGCTGTGACATTAGCACCTTGCAAAGCCAAGGCGCAGTGGAGTCTGTGCTGTTCAGTCCCAGCTGGCGCACACAGTACTCGCCAAACAACTCCACCGCCTCCACCCGCTGCTTGTCATTGATGTACACGTAGGGTTGGAGGTGGGAAAGAGCTTCCGGAAGATGCGTCGCCAGCACGGTCCAGGTGCCGGAATCAGGCGAAGCGGGAGGGTCGGCAACGGCGGAGGCATGGCTGCCGCCATCAGTGCGAGCGATGGAAAAGCCGTTCGCCTTGTGCTGCTGCTTCAACTCCATCACCTCCCGCTCCGGAGTACTGTGCATAGCTACCCCAGCCGTCATAGCAGTAGGAGGAGCAGCAGCGTCAGCTCGCCCATCGTCCAGCACAAACCACTTGCGCCCCGAAGCACCTCTGTGGGGTCCGGGCTTCAGCAAATGTGAGCTGATAGCAGCAAAATCTGGCGTGGCCAGCAGAAGCAGCCCTTTTCAGCTGTCCACACCCAGGTCTACACGGAGAGCGATGCCGCCGCCGCCGCCGCTGTGTTCAACAACGTGCCGCCTGGCGCGCAAATTCTTGTCCGCTGCTTGCGAAACGGCAAAGTGTGCGATTCCTTCTTCGTTATGCTTCGCTACTGTACCGTATTTTGGTACCGTATTACGGTACCAAAGTACGGTCTGTACTAACAGGGGTACGGCTTACACTGGGGAAACACGGGCAACATGTATGGTCGTCCAAGGGTTTCGTTAGGGCCTATAGCAGGACAACATTTTGGAAGTTCCAGAGACTTGCCCTGATATAAGCACACCGTTGCCTGTAGGAATGGCAGTCTTATAAAGGTTTGCATTCATCATCAGTGTTGCCACCATAGTTGTGGTTAAGTTCTACCACTGAGCGCCATGGCGGCGGTGTTGGTGGCGGCGGTGGCGGCAGGCAACTCGACCGCAGGCGGCGTTACTGCTTGGTTGGCAGACATGCATTTCACCAGGGCGGAGGTCCTGGCGTTCACCGCCGCCGCGCTCGTCACGATTGCCGCAGTTGGCGCCGCCGCCGCCTTCCTGTTTGGCGCCAAAAAGAAGCAGTCAGGTACTGGGCCGGCTGAAACAAATTAGGGTTGGTGGGTGGGTTGCTGGCGCTGTCGATCGCATAGCTGGTTGGCTCAGCTAAGCTCAGCTTAGCACGTTAGGTTGAGCTGGTGGAGCGGTCGTGCTGATTGTGTAGCACAAGCTTGGTTGTTGTGCAGCTGCGTGGTTGATTGCGTAGTCTGCTCACCAGTGGTGTTAGTAGTAGTGGCAATCAGTGGGATGGCCTGGTTTCGGCCGTTGCGACAACGTACGCTAGTGCACGGGGTTGTCTGCATGTGATCTGTGTGTGTGCGTATGTGGTTGACGAAGTCCGTTGCATGTGAAGCTGACGATTTGACTTGGTTACAGCTAATTGGAGTGGCTCGCTTACGCTCACAACCTGCATTGGCACGCATGTTTTGTATACATGCGTGCCAATACAGGTTGCCACTGAGTAACATATCATGATTGTAGTCGGAGCCCCAGCTGGTGTTAGGGCAGCTAAGTTGCATGCGATGTAACGGGAACGCCATCTGATTTGAGTTCTGACATTGTCATTATCTGCGCAGTCATACATCCAGAGAAGTGGAATCGTTTCAAGCTGATCCAGCTGGATAATGTTTCACACAACACAAGGCGGCTGCGGTTTGAACTCCCCACTCCACAGGCTGTGCTTGGCCTCCCCGTCGGTCAGCACGTCTCACTGCAGTAAGTCCATATATACCTTGCACGCACCTCCAGTGGTTGCGAGTTTAACATTAACTGGATGGTACAATGCTTGCCTCCAGCAGCGCCATTGAGAGCATTGCTGATAGCGTAGGTGCAAGATTGGGGCGTGTAGTGCATGTTTGGTTATGTAGTGTTTTGTAGTAAACAGCTGCTATACAGCAACTACCTTGCAAAGCAGTACAGCCAACACACAGCAGGGCGATGCTGCTTACTTCTGGGCAGCCATGCTTATCAGCATGTTGCCCTGCTGCATGTGCAGCGTGTTTGGTGCTGAACTCAATGTCATTTTGCAGGGGTACTGACGCACAAGGCAATGAGTTCATGAAGCCTTACACTCCCACCACGCTTGACAAGCATGTCGGCTACTTTGACCTAGTCATCAAGGCAAGCTTCCCATCAGAAGTTGATTTGCTTGCCCTAATCTCAGTACAACAGCTTGCATGGAGAAGACAACCTGCATCAATTTCTGCAGTCTGCAGATCTATACGGATGGGAAGATGTCACAGTTTGTGGACAAGTTGAAGATAGGTGACATGGTGGCCTTTAGAGGTCCCAAGGTGCTTTCCCTCACAGGCGTGTACTTTTATCAAGCAGCATGTATGTGCGCTTGACCGTGCATCGGCATGCATACATTGACTGTTACCATGCATGGCAGGGGAAGTACCAGTACCGGCGCAACATGTGCACGCACATCGGCATGATTGCTGGCGGCACTGGCATTACACCCATGTATCAGGTATGCAAAGCAGCCAAGCCAGAAATTTGATGTAAAGAAGGAAGTATTGTTGAAGGAGTGTTTGTATGGTGGTATGCACACAAAATACCAATGCTGAGGCAATCAAGTATAGTGGCTCGCATGCGGCACTCCACAACCAGCGCAACGAGTAATGTTATAGGAAACGTTGTGTGCCATGTTTAAAGTGCAGCAGGTGCTTATTCACCTGGGATGATGCATGGCCATCATTGCTGTTGTATTCACCAGTACAAGCGCATTGGAATGACTTTGCTATTGACTTGATATCACTGGTGCATAACTGTACTCTGCTCCACAGGTCATGCAGGCAATACTAGACGACCCGCTGGACAAGACGCAGATAAGCCTGATCTTTGCGAATGTCAGCGAGAATGATATCTTGCTAAAAGATGAGCTAGATGCTGTTGCTGCTGCACACCCCTCGCAAGTCAAGATCTTTTATACTCTCGATAAGGTACCCTGCCTTGTTCCATGATTGTGTGAGCAAACTGTGAGAGGGCATGTTTCACTTCATCTTCACATGCAATCGGTTGTTCGCGTAGCCAACGGAAGGATGGAAAGGGGGCGTTGGGTATGTCACCACGAATATGATAAAGGAGCACATGCCGCCTCCTTCACCCACAGTCCAGGCAAGAGGCAGTGTGTCACATGGTCATGCTGGGCTTGGTCAACCGCACCTGCTTGCATGCTTGTTGAAGCGTTATAGGAGAAGCTGAGAAGCTGGCTTTGCAGGTGTTGCGTTGTGGCCCGCCCTTGATGAACAAGATGGTTGGCTCGCTGTTAGATCAGCTAGGCTACTCGAGTGACACCCTTTTCAAGTTCTAAGCAAATGGCACTGTGCTGGAATTCGCATTCGGCCAATATGTGCCTTATCATGCATGCATTGTACATGGCAGTCTTAGCACATATCGTGACTGTATGAAACAAATCGTAGGGTTGACTCCAGGTTCTGCAGTTGAAATGACATTACCATCATTCAAGCAGAATGCGCGGTTGTGGACCCTTGTGCCACACACTCAAACAACACCTGCCGTGCATGAATGGTGGCTAATCAGTAGGTATTCTCATCTGCCAGTTGATAAGTGCGCAGCTCGTTCATGATATGTGTAGTGGCGCTACACCACGTGAGAGCAATAGGTAATGTCCCCCATTATTGTAAGCTGTATGAAACACAGGTGGTGAGGTGCGCACATAACAGCAAGTATCTACACACTAACAAAGTTGAGCAGCAGGCAAGCCAGGCACATAGTTGGTTACAAGACAATGAGATTTGAGTAAGCCCTGGCGTGGTAATAACTGTACTACACAAATAGAGGCATGGGCATGAGCAACGGCAGCACCGTAACCTGCGAGAACTCCACAGTTATACCCTTAGGTCGCTGCAAGAGCGCTCACAGCCATGTCGAAGCTGGCATGAGCAAAAGTGCAGCATCAAGTTGCAAGTGCTCACAGGGCAATTTGGTGCCGCATGGTAAACATGCGCATAGGCATAGGTGGGCATCAACCTAAGCCAATTCTAGGCACACTCACAACGCAAGTGCGCAGCGTAACACTTGCATGGCAACAAGTTCACTGCAATGTGGCATGGGAATGACTACACCTTTGGTAATCATGAATATGCAGACGAATTCACCATGGACATTGCTCATTATGTATAGACAAGCCATCCGCATGAGCCAAACCGAGGCCGGTCAAGACCAGCTCAATGCAGCTTCTTCAAGACTTGTTCACTGCCTTGACAAAGTACCTGATACACGCAGTTCACAATTGTGAGTCTTTTATTTCACACTTATTCAATCAGCTACCAAGCTATGCTTTAACAAACACCCGCAGTTCCCCACGATCCCCTCTTGTTACGCGCAACTGCAAAAGCCGAGCAACACCATTAACAACGTTGAAACTCAAAAAGCCCTTCCAATTTGAAAGCAGGCACGCAAGGCATGGCTGTTGTGGCATACCTCATCATCAACATAGGTCACAATAAAGCTGCCGCTCCGGACACCTGATGGGGCGCGGATGTTCTCGAGCAGAGATGGTACCTCACTGCCAAGCACGTGCCTGTGGTCAGGTCCGGTACGTGCAATGCCGGCAAAGGCCATTCTAGCAGTCACAATATGCCGAGCCAACTTACAAGTCTGGCAGGGATGCCAAGGCCCCTTTACCCTTGACACTTGTCTTGTCAAACACAATGACTATGCCACTTCTGCCTGCACCAAACAGTGACATCAAGCAAAGCTCAGTGTCAACCAAACAAGAACGCACAGCAGCAGGAACAACGAGGTTGCGTCCTGCCTGTGCACAGGGTGAGGTGTGATATTCTTAACAACCTGTCAGTGAACATGTTACCTGAGATCTGCAATCTGTGCTCTAGTGACAGTTGCGCGCGTAAAGCAGGTGAGATGCGGCCCTTCAGCTCGACAATGTTGTCGAGGCGCCGCCGAGATGCATCGATCTTCTGGAACACCTGCCCACATGCCAAAGCATGTCAGCTGAGACCCAGCAATTGAGTCCCCACAATTCAAACTGGATATGCCTATACTGCCCATGCTCTTCACTTTATACCTGCCCCAAGGTGAAGGGAACAAGAGATGCAAGTGGCCCAGGGCGAGCACCACCCAAGCTGCCTGTAGCAAAGCTGCTAGTGTACACCAGACGCCACTGCCACGCACATGACAATTCAGCTCAATTGCAATACAACAGATACCACAACCTGCATACATGGATTGACAGCTTGCAATGCACACCATGCCGTCCAGCCTTGGCAGCTCGTCTGGGAGGTTAATGCCGCCACCAATGGCTTCCAGAGTCAGTGCAGCTTCTTCGACCTCTGCAACACCACACGCATGTCAAACTGTCCACGTATAGCGCCGCAGCTACTCTGACAGCTGTGAAGCCACAGACAAACAGCAAACATGCGTAAGTACACACCTGCCCGCTGTTGACTGTCTGCAGCAAATCCGCGGTCTGTGCCAGCAACCATACTCTACATGCCAGAATCCAGAATCAGTCCAATGCACTAAAGCATATGCATGCTGTGCGCTTGTTTCAGCTGCTGACCTAGACATCAATCGCTTCAACATGCATGCAACATCTGGCATGTATATGCACCAAGAGGTGCATCTTGCATGTATATGCACCTCCTAGTGCATATAGAACACACACTCAACGGTCACTTACCAGCAACCTGACTTTCAGGGCGCCCACATCCCCACGCTCATCATGGTCATCGTCATCATCGTCATGATCGTCATGCTCGTGCTCATCGTCATGCTCATGGTCCTGACCATCCTCACGTTTAGCCCTGGGCTTTATCTTAAACTTCTTCGACCTGGGCTTTGCCTTCTTATCGTTCACTTTCTCCTTGTCATCCTGCTTCGCCTTGGAGGAGGTAGCATACACAACCACCCCGCTTCCTCTGCTGCTGTTGTCACTCCTCAACCTGCGTCTCTGCATGCCATCGCCACCAGCGAGCAGCACCTGCGAGTTGGTCTGCCTGCCGATCAAAGCAGAGCTGGCCAAACTCCTCGGCCTGCTGCTGCTGCTGGCACCGCTTGCTTCTGCCAGCAGCCCAACCACAGCCCTTCCGGCCACCACCGTCGCCGCCGCCGCCGCCATGGCTGCACACTACTACTGAACTAACCTCAACAACCAACTAGGCAGCGTTAGTGGCAGTGATGTCAGTAACAGTGTGCTTCTCGTGATGCACTGCTTATCACAGTTGCAGTTGAAAACACACACCCTTCAGACTTCAGGAAGCAGCTGTAAGCCTAAACTGATCAGACCAAGCTTAGCTGAAGCTTGCATGAGAGAGATGTCTGTGACCAGCATATGCTCATTGACGGCAAGGCCAGCGTGCACGTATGGCAAAAGGGAGGCTTGCTGCAAAGGGAGTCGACGTGGCAGCACGGCTTAGCGAGATTCGCGGCAGAGGCAGATCGCCGCTCGAGTCACGAGTGTCGTCGTCAGCAGCTATTCATGCATTGCTATGGGTGCAACGGAGTGCTGAATGAATCAAGGTCACCTTTTCTCCAACATGCAATCATGTTATCATGTTGTAATTATCCTGAAAACAAATTATTTAGGTAGGTAGCAATGCATTAGATAGAAGAAAGCAAGCACATGCGACATGACATAAAGGCCACGATGGAGCTAATTGTAACGGATTAAAACAATAGACCACTGGTCCTCTGCTAAAACCCTCAAGCAGCAATGGTAGGCTGTAGGCTGTATTCGAGCTGGAATACTACATCAAGGTCAACCTGCAAAGCGCAGCATACATGCTAAACAATATTCACTATAAGCTACATGTAAGCTGCATTCGTGTACCTACCAACACGTATATGTACTACTTGAAAGACTTGGTCAACATATTTATTGATAACAAGTAGCAAATACTCAAATGGTGGTCAACTAAATATTCAACATATGACTAAGAACATAAACTTATAGAAAGCGTAGTTGACCTCATGTCACGCATGCAGGCCGCGCTGCACTAAAGACAATGTTTTAAATTATTGCAATGTGACTTGCTTCCTTGTTGAACATCTTATATGTCCGCACCGCATATGTAGCGACTATATGAGGTTAAATATACAACATACGAAATCTGTACGGCTTACGTACACGCACGCGCACCGTGCTCGTCCATGGCTGACAAAGCACGTGAAAATGTTATATATGTATATTAATTTAAGAGTAATCTAAATTGGATATCATGAGCCGGCTGGTCATGCTTAAAACATTGCAGTAACAAAAAAGTTTAAGATCCAATTGGTGTCAACTAACAAAAGCATTTAAGGTAGCTAACGCATGCGTGGGCATCGTAACATGCCATCATACCGTTTTTGGATCAATGTTTATTACGAGACCCCATTCAATGGTGTCTTGTAATTACCTTAATACGGCACCAGGGTCAACAATGCCAAGTTGTAAGTTGCCCTTGCAATACATTGTTACAACCAATGGCGGGGCTCTTTATTTAATATACCATAAAGATGAGTGTATAACTTGCATTGTCCTTACAATC
This sequence comes from Chlorokybus atmophyticus, assembly GCA_009103225.1. Classification (NCBI taxonomy): domain Eukaryota; kingdom Viridiplantae; phylum Streptophyta; class Chlorokybophyceae; order Chlorokybales; family Chlorokybaceae; genus Chlorokybus; species Chlorokybus atmophyticus. The sequence goes on from RHPI01000638.1 coordinate 954,217, forward strand.
ATTGGTATACAAGTACACCAATGTTTGTAAGAGCAATGCAATGTCACACATTTGCACCACGCACACAGCACACACAATAGCACGTCATACATCCTGTACACACGTGCTTGCACACACAACATATACGTGCAGCACGTACGCACAGCCACATGCACAAAGCACACATTAACACACCAACACAAACACACTTGCACATATACAGCACGCACGCACACCACGCCACGCAATGAGGCAAGCAATGACAACAATCACCAACTAGGAACACTAGCTAACCGCAGCAGCCAACGCATGTGTACACTAGCACATTAACAACTTGAGAAGCTACATCTACCAACGCTGACGATGTCGCGAAGGTAGCGCCGGATGCATTGATTCCTTAAAGTAAATGTCTATAAGTGTATACTAGTGTATATTTGCGGTGTGTATAGCACTGTGCAGATTGGGCAAGTTACAGTCACATCTGTGAGCTGCACTGTATTATTGAAGTGCTTCAATTGCTGTTGAATGCTAGACACATGATAGCGACCTGCTACAAAGGGTTTGCATGAATCATTGAACATAAGCAGACGTGCAGATTGCTCAACGCACTGTGTGAGCAGCAAACCAGTGCTATAACCAGTAGACAAAAATTGCGGCTACAAAGTACTTACCAAGCTAATGGTTTGATTATTACATGTCGTATGTATCCGCACACGGCAATATCCGAGCAGTGCCGATTCGAAGGGCAGCACCATCATCTTGTTGGCCTCAAGAACTGCTGTTGGATCCAACAGCAGTTCTTAAGGCCAACAAGATGTCGGTCTCACTCTTGGTCTCAGTCTTGTTCTCGGTCTTGGTCTCAGTCTCCACCTGCGTTTGTTGTAGTCTGGCTCGCAGCTCTCGCCTCAGAATTTTGCCCGAAGCAGCCTTCGGGATGGCGTCCACAAAGACGACTCGCCTGAGCTTCTTGTAGGGTGCAACCTGAGGCGAGGCACGCATTGAGCAACATCGTGGGAATGTTCATTACAAGTACTGGTTACGTGCCATCACATGTGGCCTGGAATGCATGCATTGCGTCATGCGCCTCAATGTGATGACTTTTGTTATGCAACAAGCATTCCTTAGTGCAGTTGTGCTTGACAGTACGTACACGTTGTGCGCAGTACTCCATAACAGCTTCTTCAGTGATGTCGGTGTTTGGTGCCTTGACAACGAATCCAACGGGCACCTCACCAGCTTCAGTGTCCTTTTGTGGCACGACTGCGGCATCAGCAATCGATGGGTGCGCGACGAGAAGCGCTTCCAACTCAGCAGGTGGGACCTGCAAGCAAAAGACACGGGGAATAGGTTGATTCACGATTGCCTGTTCACCACAACAAAATCACCAAGTGTTGAAATGGCAGGGTGAGTTGGCGGAATGGTCAAGCCCAAATGAGCAGTTTGCATTCGAGTTGTCTGAGATCGTTCTCGCATGCTTCAACAATATGAGAGCGCACCTGATAGCCCTTGTATTTGATGAGCTCCTTCACTCGATCCACGATGAACACCTCCTCATCTTGGTCAATGTACCCCAGATCGCCGGTGTGAAGCCACCCTTGGGAGTCAATGGTCACTTTGGTGGCCTCCAGATCATTCAGGTAACCTGACCAGGAAAAAGAAGTCAACTGGCTGTCACGCATGCCATACGTTTGAGGTTTTGCCATGCTATTGGCCACTCCAACATGATACAAGGACTGGCATGCCCACCCTTCATCACGTTCGGGCCTCGGATGCACAGCTCGCCATGCTCGTTGTGTGCGAGGTCTTTGCCTGTTTGCACGCTAACAATTTTGATCTCCATGTTGGGCAGGACTGTCCCTATTGAGCCAAGCTTGCATGGCTTGGGAGGCGACGCTATGTCTGTGGTGAGGGTGGCAACTGGACTGCACTCTGTCATTCCATAGCCCTATAGCATAACCAAGGTCAACATCTCAAGAGTGCTGCATGCACATGCGCTTCATGAAAGCTAAGCTCCATCATCAAGCCGCATGCCGGATTGCTATATATTTAACTGGATGCAAACACCAAAGCAAGGCATCACTTGGAAGGTGCAATGAGGAAGAATCATGAACATGACATACGAGATAAGCAAGAGCATTCAAGCCACAACGTCATGAGAGTATGAACAAGAGCTTGAAGCAGTTTGGTGAAGATAAGACGTACCTGCGCCACCACGACTTTGAGCCGCTTCACGACAGCGTCAGCCAGATCTTTCGCCATTGGGGCAGCACCGGATATAATGCGTGTTAGCGAGGACATGTCGTACTTGTCCACGATAGGGTGCTTGGCAAGCGCAAGAAGAATTGGTGGAGCCACATGAACCACCGAGATGCGGTATAATGCAATGAGGGCGAGCATTTCCGCCTGTTCATGCAGCAAGCCTTTGGTCAGTTTGACAAGCAACAGACAGATGGTACAGCTGGCATACACATGGTCATCACAATGTACGAAACATGGTCCTACCAAATCAAACTTCGGCATGAACACAATGCTGGCGCCTGTCGTAATGCCTGAAAACATGATGCAGGAGATGCCGTAGATGTGGAACATTGGAAGGAGACCGAGCAGCACATCTTGATCCGATATGTTGGCTCGCCCGCTCGAGCACACTTGGACGATGTTGGCCACGATGTTGCGATGGGTGAGTATCACGCCCTTCGGCATGCCAGTTGTGCCGGACGAGTACGGAAGGATTGCTATGTCATCTGGCGAGACCTTGACAGCTGGCAGCAGTGCTGGGTCTGCTGTAGCTATCATCCTGGACAGCGGAACTGTAGCCGAGCCGTGTGCTTCACCAATAGTGATCACTGGGATCGTTGGATTCGCTGCTTGCACCTTCTCCAGAAAGAGTGGTATGGTCACCACCACCTTGGCGTTGCTGTTCTTCAACTGTGCGCTGATTTCCTCTGAAGTGTACAGCGGATTGCATGTGGACACCTGCACCGTGTGTATGTGTGTTACAACATACTTAACTCTTGTTGGCGAGCTACATGCGCGATACTGGCAGTGACTAAGTCTGCATGGGTTGCAAGGCCATTGCATTGAAGACGGCATGCATGGTCAAGCATTGAGATGCTTACCGCAACACCTATGGTCAAAGCGCCAAGCACCACCAGAGGGAACTGCACACCAACGCAGCATGCAGTCAGTTGGTGCCAGCGTGCAAGAATATGACACCCTGTGGTCATTGCTCACTACTATCTAGGCTCCGTACTACGTGCACAGCAGTCTGCACTGTAGCAGTGCTTGCGCCTGACCTCGATCAAATTTGGTGACAGAAGCATCAGGACATCCCCTTGCTTGAGGCCCTGCTGCGTCAGGCCCACCGCAACCTTTGCAACGAGAGTGGGCAGCTCTTGGAACGTGTAGCTGTGGCAAGTCACGCACGCATGAAACGGCATCGATGAGAATGTGGCACACGCACGCGCGCATGCGTGTTGATGAGTGGGTGGGTGGGTGTGGGCATGTGTGCTAGTACTGGAGCGCGCACTAGTGCGGGTGCATGTGTGTTTCAGCATTCTATTAGCCGACCCTTATTTCTCTCTTTGGTTTAAGTAGCCAAAACATCTCATCTCAATCAATGTGAATGTAATGCAGCTGCTAGTTTAACAGCCTCTGAAGCATGCAACCATGCTGTGTGGATTAAGTACAGGGCAACTGTCCCGTCAAACTGCTGAAGTGGCTCATTCTCACCCTTGCTTGAGTGTTAGCACGGCTGTTGAGCATGCAAGCTCACCTGCGTCCGCTGCCTCCGTCAATCAGCGCCGGTTTGTCCCCATAGCGAGCGCAATCCTTCAGCACAAACTCATGCAGCGGCAGATCCGGGATGTCCACCGTCTCAGGGTCTCTGGCCTTGACCACATACTGCTCCTCGTCACCACCGTCATCCACAACCACAGCGGCAGCGGTAGCATGCTTGTCTTGCTTGCTGCTGCGGATGGCGCTGCTGCTGCTTTTGCTGTGGCGACTGCCTCTGCTCTGCAGCACCTTGGCAGCAATGCCGACAGCCGCCGCGACAAGCGCAGCCTGCACGAAACCCTGCACCATGCTGACGACCAGCACACCGACCAGGCCACAGACTTTCCCACCCTCCGCCACGCTCGTCCTCACCACCTACAACATCAACAACGGCAGCCATGCCGACAACATCGCTTTTCGCACAATGCATTGACGCTGAGCTTCGGGCATTGTGGTTTGTCCGCATGGCGGCGGTGGCGGCGGCGGCGGGGTTGGCGTTGTCGGCCAGGCGGCGCTGCGGTGGCTGCAGCAGCAGCAGCAGCTGGCGGGACGGCGTTGTGGACGTTGTGGCCGTAAGTGGGCCCCGTCACTGGCGGTGCGTGCGTGCAGGTGGTGTGGCCGGCAAGCCTTGCGGCGGGCTGCTCTCTCAGCCGGCCACAACTGCGCTGCGGCAACCTCGTCCTCGTCCAGGGCGGCGGCGGCGTTCAAGGCAGCCAGCTGGTGAGGAAGGCATCAGCCGCATGTTGCTGCGCGCCTGCTTCCTTCGAGCATGCATAGAGCTGTGTGGCTCAGTGTAATTGGTTGTTTAGCTGTCTCTGTGTGTGTGCGCCAGCTGCTGCCATGCTGGATGCGGCTGCCACTTCCACCAATTACGCCCAAGAGCTTGCTGCAGCCTATGAAGCCGTGCAGCGGGCTTGCCAAATTTGCCTGTCGGTAAGGAGCTGCTGGTGCTCACTTGTGCTGCGCATGTGCAACGGGGGAGGGTGAGGGGCAAGAGGTGATTGTGCCTCGTTTGCTGCGCAGGTGCAAGCGGACATGTCTGCGGCTGGGAAGCTTGAGAAGGCGGACAACACGGAAGTAACCGTAGCTGATTTTTCCATCCAGGCGCAAGTCAGCCTCGGTACTTCATGTGCGCTACTCCTTCAGACTTGCAATGCATTTTACTTGGAGCATGATGGATTGATCCACGTCACGCATGCCATTTGCTATGGTGCAGAGCTGCAGAAACACTTTCCAGACATCCCGCTTGTTGCTGAAGAAGACTCTGGTGAGCTGCGGAGACCAGAATGCTCATCCCTGCTGCAGACCATCGTGACCACTGTCCAGAAGCATCTACCTGACGACTTAGGTGCTTGTTGCATACTGGACGTTGCTAAGCATTGCCGAATTTGTTGCACGTGCATAGTGCACATTGTACTATGTATGTGTACAATCATATTCAACACCCAGTATGCTCCTGATGGTGCTTTCGTTCAGGTGATGTTCAGGAAGAAGCCATTTTGTCAGCTATTGACCGAGGTGGTTCCAAGCCTACACAGTCCTTTGATCGTTTCTGGGTGCTGGATCCAGTTGATGGCACCAGAGGGTTTCTGCGTGGAGGCAAATCGCAGTATGTGGTAAGGCCAGCCCCCCCCGCATGCATCCGCTTTGTGCAATGATTGCATTGCCGCGGCATATGCGACCAACCATTGCAGGTGGGCTTAGCGCTGGTGGAAAACGGCAAAGTTGTTGTGGGCGCCATGGGTTGCCCGCAGATTTGGTACCCTGCAGAAGACAGCCCTGTGAGTGCAGTCGATGCAGACCTGCAGGTACTCGTCATAATGACTTGTTGCATTCACTACACAAGGCACCAGCTCTTTGAACAAGCTCTGACTGTTGCTTTGCTGCCCCATAGGTTGTTGGCAGCAGTGCTGATGTTCATGTAAAGCGAGGCGTCATCATGTGTGCGGCAAAGGGTTCAGGCGCTTGGGTGAAGCCTTTGTTTCAAGACGCATCCTCAGCGAATGCCACAGAACGCGCCCTTGTAAATTCGCACTTGGCTGATGAAGCAAGTGCAGCTGCGACGCGCCCGTTCTGTGTCCAGCTTGGACCTGCCAGTGTTGCGTCATCACAGCAACTTGTTGGTGGGACAATATGCATATCAGATCATGAGAAGTGGGAAGACCTGTGCTTCACGCGGACCATCATGCAGGTATGAGGATCAGGTGTTGCGTGACGATCAACACTGTGCATTTCGGTTTTATTCCATCACGGTAATGATATCCCTTAAGGTTGCTTTATTACTTGCAGCGAAGCAACGCAGCGGATCGTCCGCATTATCTGCCACTGTGCTGCGGCAGCCTCTGCAAGTATGCAGCTGTGGTGACCGGCGCCGCAACCGTGTTTGTTCAACATCCTCTTCAGGACAATAGAGCGTTGAAATCGTGGGATCATGCAGCCGGCATCATCATAGTTGAGGAGGCTGGTGGTAGCGTCACTGATTTCTTTGGCGAGCCACTTGTTCTCACGGGACGGCTGTTTGCACCTGGCGGAGGTGGCGTTGTTGTCTCGAATGGAGCTGTGCATGACGAGGCCCTGAAGACACTGGCTACATGTGACTTCCAAGCAGGTTTTTGCTCCATGATGCCCATGTAGAACTGCTAGTGTCATGGATTTAGATGGCGAATGAGCTTATTGGCTTGATGTTGCAGGTGCACCACCGCCCAAATCCTGACTGCTGCTTGTGCCTCAAACACCACTTCAGGTAGTTGTACTACACGCATCCTTATAGCTGTGTTTTAGCTTGTGTGCATTGCCCGATGATGAAAGCAAATTGTCGCAAGGCGATCAAGCAATGCGCAGCAAATTATACCCAAAACTTTGATCCCGAGGGCTATTGCGTGAGTTGTGACTCTTTGTTGGATATCACGTTTTGTTGTGCTACAGGGCATTGTGTAACATGTCGTCTGCCGTCACAGATACCGCTGCTGTGCCTTCCATGTGGACAGCGTCCCGCACGATAGTGCACAGGTATTGCTTGCTGGCTAGCTTAGCGCACACGTGTAGTTGCGCCCCATGACGAAAGCAAAAAGGAGCAAGGCTTATTGAGCAGTGCGTTTATCCATACAACCCAAAACTTTGACCTGAGGGCTATTGCAGTATGCATGCTTGCTGCTGCCATGTTAGTACTGGTAACGTTGACAAGCGGTATCAAGTTAGGACGCTAAATGCATAGTTGTGTTGCGCAGGGCCAATCTGTTGTTCTGCAGCTGCCCTGGTTGGACGCTGCTGCACACGCAATGGTCTCGCTGAAGGGGAAATGACTGCACAATATGTATGGCCGCTTCGCGTACGCTGCACAGTTGGGTCAGGGTTAGGACCTAACCCTGGGACCTAACCCTGGGGTCCTAACCCTGGGGTCTAGTTTTCAGGGTAAACCACATAATTGTATGCTAGGATTGTGTGTTCGTAACTGTGCTCTGAGTCTGAATCTGATAAAGTGTTCTGCAGCCAATATGTGAGGTGCTAGTAGCCATTCAACTGGTAGTGCACTAGCGTTGAATTGCTGTAGGCAATGTGACCGGCAGGGTTGAGTGACAACAGTTCGCTCCTTTGCCCCCTCCCCCCCCCCCCCCCCCCCCCCCCCCCCCCCCCCCCCCCCCCCCCCCCCCCCCCCCCCCCCCCCCCCCCCCCCCCCCCCCCCCCCCCCCCCCCCCCCCCCCCCCCCCCCCCCCCCCCCCCNCCCGGCACGCGCCCCTTTATCCTCGCCGGGCGCCTTCCTGTCCTGTTGTGGGTCCGAGGGTAGTGATATTGTCCTTAAACCATTTGATGCATAGCGCGCTACATACACTCATGTACATGTACAGGATAAGCATGAGGCTGTTGCAATCATGCATTCTCACACCACACATCACATAGCCACATAGCCAACCCCACGCACCTGCAAGTAACACCACCAGGCTAAGTTTACCTTCTACTCTACCCCTCCTCCTAATGCCCCCCTGTTAGTCATGCATGCATGCATCCACGGTAGTAATTCAGGTCGTCACCTGTGCATGAGGAGTACAAAGTATGCAATGCAGAATTCACTCATGCATGACACAAGCAACTACCCGCAGCATATACACACAGTCACCAAGTGCACCAACCCAACCTGACTGGAACCGGAACTGCACTGCCGAAGCACTGCGCACAAGCTGGGGCCCGGGAGCACAGCACGTACAGCACTGCTGACGTGCGCAGAGCGTGTTGCACAAGACACCACCCGCTGCCTGGCGGCCAGCAAACACGCAGGGAGGCAGAGGAGGAAGGGAGGACGAGGGAGTTGTCGTCGCTGCTGCACATGTTGCCGTGCTGTAGCTGCTACCAACCGCTAACAACAGCCCATGTGGGCAGGGCATTACGTCGCTGGTGCGAAGTCTGATGGCGGCACCAACATGGGATTCGCAGAGCGTGAAGACACGTATATAAGGGGTGTGCTGCTGTATGTTGAGCGTCCTGGATACGATGTTGTCGTAGGCACTCAGATGGTTTCCCAGCTAAGCCAAGGTAACCGTCACGGTCATGGTCTAAAGGCAACAGAGCGCTCATCAAAGAAATTCAATGCTTCATCAGTGTTTGACATGCAGCGAGCACTGCGAGGTTGTGAATACCAACCCAACAAGTGCAACACATGATACTGATCTAGCATACTATCTCCTGTACACCTTTGCAATTCCTGCAATAAATATGTCATTATAAGCCTGTCTATAACGTCTGCATGCCATAATGCATGTGCTCAACCTACTCAGTTCACATTACACATATCTGATTGTCTTCATTAACGACAAGCAACATGGCTGGTTTGTGCTGGCATGTGACATGTGCACACGATTCGGGGGTCAGTGGTTGCAACGAAGACTTCTCACTTAGAGTACATACTATATACGCATTGTCATAGTAATGCTTCCATTGCAACATCATCGCCACTGCTCTCAAAACTGCTTCACCGTTTGCGTGCTCAGGATCTCAATCCAGTAGCCATCAGGGTCCTGAATGAAAGCCAGCCCCTTCATGTTTCCTCCATCCGGAGTCTTCACGAACTTCACTCCCAAACGCTCAAACCTCTCACAGGCCTTGTACACATCAGGCACTGCAAGCACAAACAACAACACATGCTCAGCTATGCAACACAATATAACAACAATGCAACGGACAAGCAGCTGGTACAAGCACAGTACAACAATGCAACGAACACGTTCAAGCATGCAGATGGACGCCCACACACACACGCATGCATGCACGCGCGCGCATTCATGCATACGTGAGCACGCGCGCACGTGCACGCACACGCACACGCACACGCTCGCACAGACAAGCGCACACGCACACGCGCACAACTCATGCTCACCTACGACTCCAATGTGGCCAAACCCCTTAGGCTCGCTGTTGCCGTTGTGGTAGTGGAAGTTGGGGTCGTTCTCGGTGCCCCAGTTGTGGGTCAGCTCCAGCGTGCCCTTTTGCCGGAACGTCCAGATGGCGCGCTCCTGGTCCTCCGCTGGGATGTCAGCAGGGTCCTGCGTATGAAGCAATACCATCAGCAGAGCAAGTACGATGTGAATGCTTCTCAGTTACATGCTGGATGCAAATGTTGCAAACGCTGCAGTGGACATATGTGCTTGTGGGTAACACGACATTTTCATTCTGCATCCTTTCAAGATGAGTACGGTCAACATTTTCACCCACCGCATAACCCATAAAGTACAGGCTGAAGTTGCCGGACGGGTAGTCAAAGCGCTTCAGCAACCTGCACAATAAACGTTCGACAAAGATGACCACAGCACAAGTCCAGTTGTGCCTGCCAAACAAGGATCTCACAACTACAACAAGCATCATGACCGCCACCACACAACACCCACAACCCACCTCATACCCAGGACTCCAGTGTAAAACTCCATCGACTTCACAGGATCCTTGATGCGGTACATCTGCACCAAGATTCAAGAAACAAGTCTGGAGCCCCCATGCATGGCTTTTGAAGGACCAGTATCACACCACAGCACAGTAGCATGGCATGCCAACAGGATTCAGACTGTGGTTGTCATGCCCTCATGGTTACAGCAACAATATATGCTTAACAGTACCGTCTGCTGCATGATGTACTCCTGCGTCTCCGGATCAGGGTTGGTCTCGATGCCGATGGTTTCCGCCTCTTTCCCCATCGTTCCTTCTTTTGCTGCGCTGCAGATCTGCACACACCCAATGAATGCAAATGCAATACAGTGCAGGAAGCGACGGCACATCTCACGCAAGCTCAGTCTGTAGCACATGCAAGATGCTCCGCTGTAGTAAATCTGTTGAAGTCAAAGGAAGGCTGACGACTGCCTTCAACAATCATGCAAGCACACGTAATGTGCTTTGCCGAAGATACGACTCAATTTATACTGGTATTCGCCACAACACACGTTGCCAAAGGCAGCGTATTGCACCGTAGGGCATTGTGGAGGCATGCATCCATGCATGCTGCTGCTGACCATGCATGGACGCTTGAGCAGTCTGTGCTTGGCAATTGCCACACCCCACAACGCCAGTACCTACGCAAGTGCGCCTTCGTTCCCCTCGACAAGCATGCATGCCAATGATTCTCTCACCGTGGCTAGTCTGCTGCTGTACGGTGCACTGGAGCTTCGGCTCACAAGGCCAACGCGGCAGTAGGGCGAATCACCAGCTGCTGCTATGGAGGAGGATTGCCTGGTGGTAGGGGCCTTGTGTTGCTGCTGCTGTGCTATCCGACGAGCGGCGGTAATGGAAACACTCCCTGCGCCTCCCACCACAGACAGAGACGCCCGCAGCGGGAGGAGCAGCGCCCGGCCTGCACTCATCTACCACCGCCGCCGCCGACGCCGCCGCCCTCGCTCACACCTTCACCACTATGGGATCTGTCTGGGAAGATCGGATCTTGGTTATGTGAACTCCGTCGTTGGAACGTCGGTGCCTTAATGACGTGCTGGTGGCCTGCGCATGCGCACGTGCGCTGCTGCTGAGGACTCCTGGTAGGCCTACTTCGTTGTTGCCACGGTGTTGTTGTCATGGTTGGTGGTGGTGTACTATTCATGTTTGATTTGGTTCTAGTCCTGGTTGTGGAGATCTGAACAACCAGGCTGCTGGTGTGAAATTGTGATGCCTTAACTGCGAACTGAATTGGCATTCTAACGGCTATGACTATGGCTTGCAGTCGTTTGTGTTTAGTGAGTTGTCCTGGCAGGGGATAAGACGCTGGCCGCCAACAAGTTGTGGCGGGGCTGGTCTAGGCGTCCGTCAAGCACAGCGTCTTGCACCACGTCCTAGTCCTGCTCATCGCTGCCTCTCAACTAGCCTTTCCCTTGCGCTCCCTCTGGTTGCTGCAGTACCTACGTGGTGCTGCTATTCCTGCTTGCCTCCTGCAGCGGCACTGCTGCATTGTCACTCAATGCATAGCACATAGCACCAGCCCCATAGTGTCGTAGTGGTTTTGTTGCTGTTTGTGCTTTGATGAAATGTTTTGCGCCTTTCTATTTGATCTGTGAGTGCTTAAACCCTGGGTTTTACCCTATACTACACGCCCGGATTTTGGTGCAATAAAAGCGCGCGAGTGAGCGGCTCAACTCCCCTTGCCGGGTGCCCGCCTCTAATACATATATCTTGGTAATACTTGTGTTTCTGCCTGAGTTGTTCATGGTCTTTGCTGTAGCTTGTGAGAGCTGGTGGTTGCATTTGCACAATAGCTGCGCGCACATACACATGGACGAGGACGTTATTATCGACGAAACCGCCCTGCAAGCAATTTTCAGGGTAGACTACACACACGGGTGGAGTGACATGTGCTCCGTGCCCATTATCACTTGAACTTGCCAGTCCGCAGCAAATTGAGGGAGAAATGCATTGTGGTGTTGAGTAATGCAGATGGTATCAGTCCTACTGCTCGTTCACACATCATCTATGTGATGTACATGTTAAGTGGTAGCAAGCGGTTTCTATGTGGGTATCATGTGGGATTAATTAGCAACATAGCATACTATTATTCCAAACAACATTGGCAGGCGGCACATGTGGCCCGCGCCACCCCCCTGGAGCTGCTGATGTTGCGTACGCGAGTGATAGCATGTGCAATGTCACCAGTGGAGTACGTGCCTTTCACAACCTTTGCACATACAGTAGATGGTCGAGTACCTGCTGCCGCGCTAAAAAGAACGCCCACCGGTAATTTTGGGACCCCCCGAGTCCTGATTATTCACGCCATCTCGTCTGAATATTGATGACTTGATCCGTTTCACGCCTTTTGTCCGTGAATATCCAATGGTTATTGTACTTTCTGTCCCATCCCTGCCAAAAGGAACAGCGTTCTTCACCCGCAAGACGCATTCATATTCAACGTACATACCACTGAACCTCGTTTCAACCCGTACACTTTGCATTTCAAACTGAGTATTTCGTGCATATTCAAGGTCAGTCAAGTTGTACTTGATGAACGATATGGTACAATGAATTGTCAGTGCCCAAACAGCAGAATAATCACCCAGCGTGTGTGGTGCTGGCTACGACTTGCCGCGAAAACCCTGAGTCCTAAATACCATTGCATAGTCACCGTCATATTCAGGGAACATTTAGCATAAAATACACCAAGTCCCAAGTGCCATCGAACATTCAACACCACTTGACAAAACTGCCGATGTGAAATTACACCAAGTGCCAAGTGCCATTGAAAGTTCAACACCACTTGGCAAAACTGCCGCTGTGAAATTACACTAAGTCCCAAGTGCCATTGAAAAGGCAAGCATGCTAATGGCATGCATTCTAAACTCTATTCTATTAAGCACAAAGTTAGCTTGGGCTACTATTACACAGCTGGCCAATGAACCTGTGCTTTTGACTACAATTTAACTATGTACCAACCGCCTGCTACTTCACATCCGCCGTGACGTTTGCTGTGCTGGCATGCTGTCCATGAGTGTTCGCAATCGTCTCCTTAAGCTGTCTGCCTCTTTTGGACGAAACCAATCCTTTTGCATCTGCGTTGCACACACCCACACCATCTGGTTGCTC
>RHPI01000671.1:3530-37137 GCA_009103225.1 Chlorokybus atmophyticus
CACACGCTAGCAACCCCTGCTAACCACCACCAAGCTTGCACACAAGAAACTAGGGAGCTAAAGGTTGTATTGCAAATTGTAGAATGTCACTTTTATACCTACCAGTCTGCACATGCTACTGTCTAGACGATTCTAGCACTAGACGGAACTAGAAGCTAAGATATTCTTGCAGAATCTTGTAGTACACTTCTAGACCTTTCCAACGCACCAAAGATCTCCTAATTTGCTGCTCATATGGTCAAGTTATACTACTTGGCGCCAGGCCCTTCCAGAAATCTGGTCGAGCCCTTCTCGACTGGCCCTCCGTTTTCTGGCACCTTCCGGACTGGTCTTGGGGCCCCGGTCGATATCCGCGGCAGACTCATAACTCGCCGATATCCGCCACAAGTCATAAAAAACATGTACTTTACAAATAAGGCCTAAAACGGCCATGAAAATCACAGAATTTGGCCTTGACTGTTACAATCATCGCCGCACTTTGCGTGACCACCCTCAAGCCGACGGTCTCACGGAGCGGACAGTACAGACTATCAAGAAGGCACTCCGCATGTGCGTACTGGAGTATGATAAGAACACCTGGGACGACCATCTTCCGTGGGTGGCTCTTAATTACCGATTGTCAAAGCATGCGGCTCTGCGCGAGTACAGCCCATACTACCTGCTGTTCGGGCGTCCGCCATTGCTTCCCTTTTGTGAACAGCAGGAAGTGGACCGTGTGGTGCCCAACCTCGACGATCCCAACTAGATACACCACGACATTACCACACGCGCAACGCTGTTCGAGCACAACGTTCCAATGGCCTTCAACAACTTGCGCAGCACCGCGACACCCTGCGCTACGAGCGTGTGCGGAGCGGCTTTCACAAGGAGCGCCAACGGCGATTTCAAGCAGGGGACGTTGCCTACCGCATGACAGCCACGCTCGACACCTCCGTAGGCCGCACCGTCTACAAGGTACTCAAGGTGTACCCCACAGGAGTGCTAGACCTCCTTGGTCAGAACGGCGAGAGGTTGAAAGACAACATGGTGAACTGCGCGCCATGTCACCTTCCTTACATAGCGGGCTTCGCGCGCATCCAGCACCCTCGCCCCGCCCGCAGCACACGTTGTGAATGCTGCGGCAGCGCCGGCGATGGCGCACTGATGATGCTCTGCAATGGCTGTAACAAGGGCCTGCGTTGCTACTGTCTGGAGCCCCCATTGGACGCAATACCGATGGAGGGGTACTGGTGCGATGATTGCCGCACCCACGGTCCTCCTCACCTGCGTTAACAACTGAGCTCTGGAGCTGGAACATCCCCAGAAGCTCAGGAGTGCCTTGTTGACTGTTTGTCCTACAGCTTAGCATGTACATTAAGGAGGACACCGCCTCCACATGTCCGTTTAACTCAGCAACAGCGGAGCAGCTCCACCAAGCACTCCTTACCATACGAGCCGGATTATCTTTTACTTTTGCTACATGTTGTAACATGTTGCAGCAGCAGGGCTAGCAAGCATGTCTTTCTCTGCAGCGGCCCGAGACAATGTGATCCTCGACTCCCCTCGACCCGACACCTGTCATGCCTGGTGCCCACGCATACCAGCCTTCATCGAGCATGTCTACATCGAAACCATCGCCCGGCCTACCAGCATATCAGCGCGCGCGCGTCACTGACCAGTAGCTAGGTTATGACTCCAGAGTAGCTCACGACCATAGCCTACATAGGTACCGCGCGTAGCTGTTCAGTTGTAAGTTCAACTATAAGTTGTGTTCTATATCGAGTGCCAATCGCTGTAGAAATAGCCTCGATATGACCGTTAGCTTATGTTCTGAACAGTCATGATTTGACTTGTATAAGTGGTCACAGTGTTCACCGGATCAGCTAGTGACACTGTGAGTGAGAAAGCTAAGAGCTTGTGAAACGACTTGAGAAGCGAACACGCCATCCTGGTTACCAAGAACCCCCTCACTGTGTGAGAGCCTGTGCATGCTCGTGCGTGCATCATGCTTATCATCGCTGTGAGCTTGGTGTGCCTGGTTGCAGTGTGTTTGTTGGCATCAGTCAGGGCATAGTATCCACGTGTTGCTTGCTCATTCACCTCACTTAACAGTGTAACACATTTTCCGCTCATGCAAGGAACTGTGTAAACAGCACTACCTATAGTAGTGGCTTGTTGACTGCGTGTCCTACAGCATGTACACTAAGGAGGACACCGCCTCCACATGTTCGTGTGACTCAGCAACAGCGGAGCAGCTCCACCAAGCACTCCTCGCCATACGAGCTGGGTTATCTTGTACTTTTGCTACTTATTATAACATGTTGCAGCAGCAGGGCTAGCAAGCATGTCTTTCCCTGCGGCGGCCCGAGACAGTGTGACCCTCGACTCCCCTCGACCCGACAGAGCGTCAGCTGCACACTCACTTGTACATTGATAGGTGTTGAATGTCAGCTGCTTTCGCAGCTTCAAAGAGACCTACGCGGGGGACTATGTGAGACCGATGGTTGAAAATCTCAACTTCAAGTTTACGAAGGCCTCCTTTGTGCAGCTCACTGCCACACTGTTGAGAAGCAAGCATGCAAGTAAAGAGGGCAAGCAATGACACACAGGAGAAGGCAACACACTTCCCAATTTATTACCAACAGACCGCGGGGTTATATACCCGCCAGTCAGTACACAGTTTGTACACACTGCTGGTCTACATGCAACAGCGTCCGACATACTGAACATATCCTACGCTGTAAGATGTGCCACGTAGCTAACTTGATAAGCTTTGTAACAAGCTATGCCACGTCCTATAAGACTGAGTATCCTATGAGATATGACGATTCTCCTAGGACCCTTCTCTGCAGTCCGCGCCAGGACCTTCATGTCCGGAGTCTTCGAGGTCCTCCCATCGAGGTCCCTTCTCTTCTCTCTTGTATGCAGGGCAGGCTGACCGGATGTAGGAATATCTTCAACACACACCCTTCTTGGCAGCCGTTGTACCAGAGAATATCAGCAACGGCTTTGGCACACCAGGTGAGAACACTACGCCAGCATATACAAGTACAAACTTCAGTACCTCTTGCACACATGCACATGCATGCTAGGCAACTGTGCATGCACATGCACATGCAGTTGCACATGTCTACACACAAACACATACATGTTAGGGTTGTGGCCATTGGACCCTAATGCATTAGATGACCGACTGCATGCTCCTGAGCTAGCTCTTCCCCCCACCAGCTGAGGAGGAAGGGGTCATTGATCCCCACCTTGTTGAGGCTGCTTTCTAAGAAGAGTTTGGCCACGATCTGATGAGGAAAGTGTGCATGAAGCAGAGCAACAGCAAGCTGAGGATGAACAAGGTAGAAAGTAGTCTTTGGGCACAAAGGAGATGTTACCTGGTTTAACACGCTGAGGGTTCTTGCAAGGGAGCATGCTGCTCACTCGCCCTAATCATATAGAGGTTGAGAGATCGCCAGGCAATGAAGGACAGGACCATCGCCGACAGGCTTGCACGCAAAGCTTACCTCGCCCAGCGCAGAAGAGGCAACCCTAGAGATGGTAGTCAAGGCAGCAGAGAGAGAGGCAAAGGCGAAGCAGCGTGCAGAGGAGAAGGCGGCTAAAGAGGTTGCCAAGCAGGCAGCGAAAAGCGGCCAAACAGCTGCCAAAGAGGTCAAGACCTTACAGGCCCTGCGCACACGTGAAGTCAACAGCAGCGACAGTGACAAGGACTGGGAGGAGCTGCAACCAGCAGCATGGGCGGAGCTGGAGACAGAAGCAACAACAAGCTTGCCTTGCAGGATGCCGCTGGGCATGCCGCATGGACTACCAAGCGCGCAGTCAACCGCAGCTTCACTCCGTAGAGGGGACTGTTACTTGCCTTGTAGATACCTGTGAATACATATAGTACAATGACTTACTTGTTAATACATCTTTGCCCTTACCATACATGACTGCGCACATGCACACACCTTCATCACAACACACACAGACATACACACACACATAGTCAACCACATGTAGTCCTCAATTACAAACACACACGCACACTGTCAACAGCAATTGAGCATATACTCACGCAGTCAACTTGTGCGACTCACAATGACACGCACACAACACTCAGCTAACAATCGCACGCTGCTAGACACACACTTGCTCACCAGGCAAAGTAATCACCAAGGCAGACAGGCGCCGCCGCCATTGTAACATGGGGCGCCTGAGCTGCGCCACCGCTTTCTCCTGCCAACACAAGGATTCTACCATACTCTCTTACCCTCGCCCACGCAACCTCGCCGCCGCAGAGCTTCAGATCTTACCCAATTCAGGCGTTTTCCTTACATCCGAAGTAAGGAAACGCCTGTGCTCAACGCAACCCTACGACACTGATCTTAAAGCAGCCATTGACAGCGCCTGCCTTGCGGGTAAATTAGTTGAAATAAGTGGGCTGTATAGCGTGTCACACAGGCTATCCAACAAGCCTACACACACCCCACTCCGAGCAGTATGTCACGCAAGCTCCTTATCCGAAGAATGGTACACTTACCCTACGTACACATGTACCTGTATCAGTTTATCCCAAAGAACAGCCATTAAACTATTGAAGGTTATGTGTGGCGGTCCACGCGAACGGGCGTCGGTCGGCGCGGCGCCGGCCTCGCGCGCGGTTTCTGGCCTTTTTCGCCGGTCGGGCCCCAAAAGTAAGCAGGCCATGTGCGGGGCTCTGCGAGCTGTGCCAGCGGAAGGAAAGTCTCAAGTACAACCTATTACAACCTAGTAAAACGTATCAAATGCCGCCGTTTTCCTTCTCGAACCAGCCTGGAACGCTCTAAAGCAATCTCATGATACTGGCTTCAAGCAACCGTGACCCCTCAACCCGTTACCAAAGCGGTAGCTAATGACGGTTCGTGGCGTAGATGCAGTCGAGATCTCTCAATGCCTTGCATCGCAAAGTAAGGGACTGTAGGGACCCAGGGGACACGTCGAGGTCGAAACGCAAGCACCAGACTGGCAAAACTCCGCGGGGCTAGACGACGCAGAATGTAAGGCCAAGATCTCACTATGATTAAGTTATATGATTGATGAAGCTTGTTGCTGTCTTTATCGCTTGGTTGCTGAAGGGATGTACACTCTCCCCTCGCTGTAATCACATGCTTTCCTACGACACCCTCTCAGTAGTGACAAAACACCGACTAACCGTCTTGCATGAGGCAAAAATGTCCACCTTTGTAATGTTTATCGCACTCCCTGTAAGGACAATCGGTGCTTGTAGGGAGCGTCACTATACAGAGGGTAACATGTAGGTGCCCTTAATGCCTTTATGCATGGATTAGGGTTTGCAAATCTCGTTATAGTGACCAGTTGTCATTACATGGAATGGCATAAACAGTTCGATATAATCTAGGTGAATGCACATCTCGCTATTTTCACATTAATAATTTATATCCTGCTGATAAATCCCTCGTTGTAATGACAAATGGTCCCTATTTGTTATCTAGCAGTACTGCGTTATAAACCGTCACTACATCGCGGGTAGACTGTAGGTTCACGTTTGCTAACGTTCATTTTCCGCTCTCGGGCCAAGCCCTACCGTGGGGCCCCTATGGCAAGGTCAAAAAGTCTGCTGCGTGACCCATTGCGAGTGTTTGCGCTTGCACGGCGCCGGCGGCGGCGGGACGTGTCTGCAGCGGCGCAGGTGAGGGTTGGCTGCCGCTGCGCATGCTGTAAGCAGGCCTCCCATACCCAAGAGGCTTGCAGGAGTGTGCTGCTGCCCTGCTACGCTTGCTGACTTGCGTGCATGTGTGGTCTCATCGCAGTCAGACATGGCGAGGGTGGCCACGCTGCTGGCGCTGGCGCTGGCGCTGCTGCTAGCGGCGGCGGCGCCTTCCACAGCAACTTTTGCTACCATTACGTAAGTTCTGCCTGTATTCTTGGGCCAGAGGCAGCGTGGTCTACGTGCACGTGTCTCTGCAAGGCACAAGTTTCGTCCTTCAACGGACGCTTCACCCCGTCTGTATGGACATGCATGTGACATGATTGCACGCCTGCAGGGGCTGCGTCTACTGTGACGTATGCGACAATGGTAAGCCAATCTCCTCCCCCCCCNGTCTCGCAGGGTTGCAGAGATGGTCAACATGAAGTCGATATTGCTGCTGGCTGTTAACCAGTGCAAGGATCCTTCTCAATGCAGGTGCGGCGAATTGACTCGTCGGATGCCCCAGAGGCAGAGTTAAAGAAGGCCTTGGAGCTCCCAGACCTGCGCGAGTTTGCAGATCAGTTGCTGCTGGCGATGGATCCGTCTCATGCAGAAGCGTGTTAGCAAAGGGTGTTAGTAAGTTGGGTACACATGCGTTTGTGTAGGTCTTGTATATATAGCTTGTTGTGATATATATGCTCCGGGTGTCCCTTGTTAAGCAACATGAACAAAAGGGCTGAGTATAACATAGGGTTCGCGTTCGCCCAGCTCGCTGCAGACATCGCCGAGGGCTCAGCAGCTGCGTTGGGCAAGGTGACATGCTTGCCTAAGATAGCGTCCAGCTTCTGGCCGGCGTTGTCCTGGCCCAAGATGAAGCATGCTTTGGCCGCACGCGCATGTTCTCCGCTTCTTGTAGTGTACAGTATGGACGGCAACTTCACATGCATAATGCATGTGAAGTTGCCGTCCATACTGTACACTACGGTTTGCTGGTCGGTAATACAGTGCTGAGCATGCGCATAGCAAGCAGTGCTAAAACGGACATAGTTCCCACGCGTGAACGGACTCGACAAGCTTTCCAATAAACACCACTCACTGCCAGTCACTGGCCTGTAAGCACAAGCACCCACTCAAGCATAACTCGATTAGCCGCTCGCTTGCTACCCCACACACACGCCCAACGGCGCGAAGCACACCGTAACCCTCATGCAAACCGCGCTGAATGCCAACCCTGAAGCCTGCTACCCCGCAATCGCCGCCTCCTCCTCCTTCTAGTCCTTCTCCTGCTCCACCTCCCTGGCCGCCGTCGCCACTGCCATTTTGCCGCCACTGACGCTCGGAGCGTACAGTTTAAAGTGTTCGAAAGGAGCAGCGCATCGCATGCTAAGCTTGCGTGCTGCTGTGTGAGGCAATTTAGAGTGCAGCGTTTGGTGCGATGAGCGAGCGGGCAAGCAGCAGTTGTTGGTGGGGCGCAGCAGGATGTAAGCTGAAGGAGATGAATGTGGAGGCAGCGGCGTAGCAGGAGCATGAGGATGGGATCAGAGCAGCCTGTGGCGAGACAAGCGGGAGCGGAGCTCAGCCTGTAAGAGACCAGCGGGAGCGGTGCTGATTAGCGTTGCAAGCTTGGCTATTGCTTGCTTACATGCTGATAGTAAGCAGAGCGCTTGAGGTTGCTTCGTAGTGGCAAAGGTGCAGGACAACTTGACAGCCTGACTCCACCCGGCCTTCCGCTGGCCATCATGTACGTGCATGCAAGCCTTAAGTGCCTGTCATGTTTACTAGTTGCATGCGCGTGCTAGCGTGCTGCGCTGTTGCGTGGCCCTGTGCTGGACGTTGTTGCTGTGACGTGTGAGCTTAGGCGTAGCCATGGACATGACCCGAACCCATTGTACGTCTGTAATTAATACGCACTACTGTTGTATTCTGTTACTAGGGTCATATACAAACTACCATATCTATTAACTACTGCTGGCCTGCACAGACAACAAGTGTTGAGTGTTGTTTGTTGCAGCATTTTCGTTGGACATACCATACAAGACGCATTGATGACTGATCTGTCCGTTCTAGCGTTTTGTGATGTTTTGAGGAGTTGTGAGATGCTGCCATCTGCTCAATGAACGGTTGTTGCTGGGCCTCCCACTACAACAACAAGTAACTTTGCCGCATGAGCTGTGGAGATGACTCTTTGCACAAGGTTGCATGCAGACAGCAGCATGTTGGGAAAGCCTAAGCTCAATGCAAAGCTGTGGTAGACAGCTTTACAGGGAGCTTGCCAGACTCTCAGACTCAGATTACACATCAAAGTGTGGCCACAGCTGCGATTGCACGCAATATTTGTGATTGCAAATGCTGCGGGCAACATGCAGCACATGGCATGGTTTCAATGTTGTTGTCGACACTGAATGCACACACTGTAAGCAAAGACATGTGCGCACGAAAGAGCATTTACGAGCTTACTGAAGCTCAAATCCTGCGCTGCGGCATTCTGGCGCTAAGCTATGCACACAGGGTAGGGGCTATGTTCAGTATGCAACACAATGGCCTATGTTTCTACGTTTGGGGCAATCTTGTCACGACTACTAGTGGTGATGACCGCCGTCATCATCGTAGCATCTGTCAAAGTTGCAGTTCTCCGAGTATCTCTGTGGCAAAC
The DNA here is from genome assembly GCA_009103225.1 of Chlorokybus atmophyticus. Lineage (NCBI taxonomy): Eukaryota > Viridiplantae > Streptophyta > Chlorokybophyceae > Chlorokybales > Chlorokybaceae > Chlorokybus > Chlorokybus atmophyticus. Next base: position 11,843 of record RHPI01000671.1, read on the forward strand.
GCACAGTCACAAGCTGTCCCATGCATTTGATAACAAATCAACGCACGCAACACATAAACAGACACGCGCAGACACTGCCAAGCTGGTGGCCCTCACCTCATATGATAGGCCCCAGAACTGCTTCGCCTTGGATTCGTCGGATGTGCCGCAAGCAGCGTGGAACTGGTTGATGACTTCATCACAAGAATAGGGGTAACGACTCACACCACGGCTGCCTTGATACGGCGCAGCCGCGTTGAGCAGCGCCGTTGCCGCGGCACGAAGGAAGTCATCGTGCGAAGCGGCTGCATCACTGAGAGTGGCTGAACCGCAACGCCTGCCATAGGAGAGTTGTAGATATGTGAGCCTCATTGGCAGCATAGCAATGGATGCAAGAAATCTGCCCAACCAGCCCATCTCCCCCACCGCCTTCTCCGCCCCCACCGCCTCCGCCCAAGTCCTCGCCACCGCCCCCAAAGTACTATTACAAGTCGCCTCCTCCCCCGAGCTACTACACCAAGTCCCCGCCTCCACCCAGGCACACCTGCTGGGACTGTGAGCACAAGGAGTGTGACGGTGTGCAGTCCTGCTCTCCTGGCTTTTGGCAGCAGTCTGACAAGTCCTGCCACTGGCCCTCTTACTACCAGTACGGCTCGGAGAGACAGAGAGGCACCCTGCTTGTGGATGCCTTCAAGTGCTCCCGGGGCGATACGTGCTACAGGTACTGGCCCGATTTGCACCTGTTGCACCTGCTGGTTGGGCAGATTTCTTGCATCCATTGCTATGCTGCCAATGAGGCTCACATATCTACAACTCTCCTATGGCAGGCGTTGCGGTTCAGCCACTCTCAGTGATGCAGCCGCTTCGCACGATGACTTCCTTCGTGCCGCGGCAACGGCGCTGCTCAACGCGGCTGCGCCGTATCAAGGCAGCCGTGGTGTGAGTCGTTACCCCTATTCTTGTGATGAAGTCATCAACCAGTTCCACGCTGCTTGCGGCACATCCGACGAATCCAAGGCGAAGCAGTTCTGGGGCCTATCATATGAGGTGAGGGCCACCAGCTTGGCAGTGTCTGCGCGTGTCTGTTTATGTGTTGCGTGCGTTGATTTGTTATCAAATGCATGGGACAGCTTGTGACTGTGCGTTTGCCACAGAGATACTCGGAGAACTGCAACTTTGACAGATGCTACGATGATGACGGCGGTCATCACCACTAGTAGTCGTGACAAGATTGCCCCAAACGTAGAAACATAGGCCATTGTGTTGCATACTGAACATAGCCCCTACCCTGTGTGCATAGCTTAGCGCCAGAATGCCGCAGCGCAGGATTTGAGCTTCAGTAAGCTCGTAAATGCTCTTTCGTGCGCACATGTCTTTGCTTACAGTGTGTGCATTCAGTGTCGACAACAACATTGAAACCATGCCATGTGCTGCATGTTGCCCGCAGCATTTGCAATCACAAATATTGCGTGCAATCGCAGCTGTGGCCACACTTTGATGTGTAATCTGAGTCTGAGAGTCTGGCAAGCTCCCTGTAAAGCTGTCTACCACAGCTTTGCATTGAGCTTAGGCTTTCCCAACATGCTGCTGTCTGCATGCAACCTTGTGCAAAGAGTCATCTCCACAGCTCATGCGGCAAAGTTACTTGTTGTTGTAGTGGGAGGCCCAGCAACAACCGTTCATTGAGCAGATGGCAGCATCTCACAACTCCTCAAAACATCACAAAACGCTAGAACGGACAGATCAGTCATCAATGCGTCTTGTATGGTATGTCCAACGAAAATGCTGCAACAAACAACACTCAACACTTGTTGTCTGTGCAGGCCAGCAGTAGTTAATAGATATGGTAGTTTGTATATGACCCTAGTAACAGAATACAACAGTAGTGCGTATTAATTACAGACGTACAATGGGTTCGGGTCATGTCCATGGCTACGCCTAAGCTCACACGTCACAGCAACAACGTCCAGCACAGGGCCACGCAACAGCGCAGCACGCTAGCACGCGCATGCAACTAGTAAACATGACAGGCACTTAAGGCTTGCATGCACGTACATGATGGCCAGCGGAAGGCCGGGTGGAGTCAGGCTGTCAAGTTGTCCTGCACCTTTGCCACTACGAAGCAACCTCAAGCGCTCTGCTTACTATCAGCATGTAAGCAAGCAATAGCCAAGCTTGCAACGCTAATCAGCACCGCTCCCGCTGGTCTCTTACAGGCTGAGCTCCGCTCCCGCTTGTCTCGCCACAGGCTGCTCTGATCCCATCCTCATGCTCCTGCTACGCCGCTGCCTCCACATTCATCTCCTTCAGCTTACATCCTGCTGCGCCCCACCAACAACTGCTGCTTGCCCGCTCGCTCATCGCACCAAACGCTGCACTCTAAATTGCCTCACACAGCAGCACGCAAGCTTAGCATGCGATGCGCTGCTCCTTTCGAACACTTTAAACTGTACGCTCCGAGCGTCAGTGGCGGCAAAATGGCAGTGGCGACGGCGGCCAGGGAGGTGGAGCAGGAGAAGGACTAGAAGGAGGAGGAGGCGGCGATTGCGGGGTAGCAGGCTTCAGGGTTGGCATTCAGCGCGGTTTGCATGAGGGTTACGGTGTGCTTCGCGCCGTTGGGCGTGTGTGTGGGGTAGCAAGCGAGCGGCTAATCGAGTTATGCTTGAGTGGGTGCTTGTGCTTACAGGCCAGTGACTGGCAGTGAGTGGTGTTTATTGGAAAGCTTGTCGAGTCCGTTCACGCGTGGGAACTATGTCCGTTTTAGCACTGCTTGCTATGCGCATGCTCAGCACTGTATTACCGACCAGCAAACCGTAGTGTACAGTATGGACGGCAACTTCACATGCATTATGCATGTGAAGTTGCCGTCCATACTGTACACTACAAGAAGCGGAGAACATGCGCGTGCGGCCAAAGCATGCTTCATCTTGGGCCAGGACAACGCCGGCCAGAAGCTGGACGCTATCTTAGGCAAGCATGTCACCTTGCCCAACGCAGCTGCTGAGCCCTCGGCGATGTCTGCAGCGAGCTGGGCGAACGCGAACCCTATGTTATACTCAGCCCTTTTGTTCATGTTGCTTAACAAGGGACACCCGGAGCATATATATCACAACAAGCTATATATACAAGACCTACACAAACGCATGTGTACCCAACTTACTAACACCCTTTGCTAACACGCTTCTGCATGAGACGGATCCATCGCCAGCAGCAACTGATCTGCAAACTCGCGCAGGTCTGGGAGCTCCAAGGCCTTCTTTAACTCTGCCTCTGGGGCATCCGACGAGTCAATTCGCCGCACCTGCATTGAGAAGGATCCTTGCACTGGTTAACAGCCAGCAGCAATATCGACTTCATGTTGACCATCTCTGCAACCCTGCGAGACCTAACCAGCCTGCACCTACCAGCTCCTGTAAGTGAGCATTTCGCAAGGCAGGGCGCAAAGACTCCGCTCGCACAACTCTTTCAAGCTCTCCTCGTGTGAGGCGACCAACAGGCTCGTCCTCCAGGCTTTTGAGGGGAAGCTGCAAAATCGCAAGCAGATGAGGTTGTAAGGACGCTGAAGTTTGTGTAACAACTGAGACTGCATGCATCAACAGCTGACGGGCGTCAGCGTCATCATTGATAGGGGTGCCTGAGCATAGTGCATGCAATTGTACATGACAGGCACAGCTGTGGGAACCATGCAACAGGGCATGATCACAATAGCTCGTCAGCAGACCAATGCAAACAGTGCCAGTTAATGTCACATTGCATGCCAGCGCAAAGAGCAGCCGGACGCATGCACTTCATCAAACAGCACGCATGCAACCTAGTGATGCTCACTGGTAGCTCGCTGCCACCGTGCAAAGCCCACTGACAGACCATGCTTCAAGGCAAAAGAGGTACAGAGCAATCAGCGCTTGCACAAGCACGCATGCAACATGATGACTCACTGGTCGCTGTCCCGTATCCCGAACCCGCTGACAGGCTGAGATTGAAGGTAAGGTAAAGGTGGTACAGAGCAAACGACTATCGCTCAAGTGCTTTTGCCATGAGACCAACCTGTTGACGCTGAGGCGGCGGCGGTTGCTGCTGCTGCTGCTGCTGCTCCTTCCCACACGCCTCCGCCTTGTGACGCTTGAAGCAGGGCACGGAACAGTAGACCACCCTGCAGGCGGGGCACCTATACTTGGACGCCTGCTCACGGCACACAAAGCAGCGCTCCCCGCCGCCCGGACCCATCCAAGGCCACCCCAGTCCACACTGGTCCTGGGACAGTCACCTGCAACCCTAATCACAGGTCCCGAGTGCACCCTATCCTTCCACTACATATCTTACAGACCCCATCCGGGACCGATACGTACAAGCGACCTGAGCCGTCCATTGGCATAATGTAGAGACCGTTTTGCGGTTGTGGAAGGCAGTGAGCAAACGTTTTTCCCGGCACCGACGCGCAGTTTCGCGAAGAATGCAGAATATAGGACGGGTCTTGCGGGAGCAGGCGACTCGGGGTGTGGCGGCAGGCGCTTTTGCCTGGCTTCCTCGGCACAGCGGTGAAACCCGCTTAAGACCGGCCGCGCGTAGTTCTGGCTCACGTTCGTTTGCAAGCGTCGGCGCCGAGCAAACGTTAGGCGACGCATATGGTGCCTCTGCGCAAGGCGCTTGGGACGCACGTTATGCACTTTTGCCATGCTGGAAAGCGGGCTGTCGACGTTGTAGTGGTGAGTGTAGGCGGCGGCGGCGGCGGCGGCGTTGGTAACGTGCGTGGTGCTGTGTGGACGCGCATAGGAGATTGGTCATTTGAGGACGGGTAGCAGGCAAGCATGGCGGCTGCATTGAGCGGAGCGGTTTGGATGGCTGCCGCCGCGGCACCGGCTGCGGCACCCTGCACCAGCGCCGGTTCCCCTGCTTGCAAGGTTAGCTGGCTGAGCACGGCGTTGAAGGAATGCTTAGGCAAGAATGGTTGGCTTGCTGTGTCTATATGCATGAGTGTGGGATGCATGGAATGGTGGACTTGAACCTACGTGAGCACTTAGCAGTTGCATGTTCGCAAGTTACATGTGTGGACAAGCATGCATTCCTGGCGTATTGCACCTGGTGCAGCATTCTTGCCGACGGTTACGCCTGCACTGGCCTTCTTATTCTAGGCTGCGTGCAGCATTGCTTACAGACATATCCTATCATGTGCGTACCTGAGAAAGTAGTAGCGCGAGGCATTTCTTGTCAAGTGTGCCCGATTACCTGGCATGGCGCATTGCCGGTCTCCCACCTGGTTGCTGCTGTTGCTGCTGTTGGTGCTGATGGACTCGCTTTTACTGTATATTGTCATGCAGCCAAGCCAGTCGCGCAGCAGTTCGTTCAGTGGCAACAGGCAGATCAGGAGTACGCGCTCAGCTGCACGCCTCAGCTCCAAAACCACCCGCCGGTCGTTGGTAGTGCGCGCAGATGCCAAGGACATCTACTTTGGTCAGGAATCACGGTACAAGCTGCAAGAGGGTATCAACAAGCTTGCAGACGCTGTTGCGGTCACCCTTGGTCCACGAGGTAAGACATTTGCAGGCATGTCACATTTGCCAGATAGTTGAGCAAGGAGGGGATGTGAGCAGTTACATGTCGTCAGTAACATTGACATCACTGTGTTTGATGTGCCAGGACGGAACGTGGTGTTGGAAGAGCAGTTTGGTAACCCCAAGGTGATCAACGATGGTGTGACCATTGCACGCGCCATTGAGCTTGCAGATGCTGTGGAGAATGCTGGAGCACAACTGATCCGAGAGGTACTTACTATTGCAGTTGCTCGGCATCAGGGGTTCACCTTGTATGAGGTGCTTGTTAACCTGGTTTACTTCTTGACATAGGTTGCCAGCCGCACCAATGACTCTGCCGGTGATGGCACCACAACGGCTAGCGTGTTGGCTCGCGAGCTCATTCAGCTGGGGCTGCAGAGTGTCACAGCTGGCGTCAACCCTGTGTCCATCAAGAAGGGTATGGACAAGACAGTCGCCCAGCTTGTCGAGAAGCTGAAGGAGCTGGCCAAGGACATCAAGGACAATGATGACATCAAGGGTACGTGGTGTTGCGTGTTGAGTTGATGGGGAGTTGGTGTAGGCCATGCGAGCTCACCTCGTTCTGTTTTGCAGCCGTGGCATCCATCTCTGCCGGTAATGATGCTGAGATTGGTGCGATGATTGCTGATGCGCTGGACAAGGTGGGCAATGACGGTGTGCTTTCCATTGAGTCATCATCTGGCCTCGAGACCAAGGTTGAAGTTGAGGAGGGCATGGAGGTATGTCACTCTGTTTCACTGCAGCCCTGCCTCATTCGTCTGCACGAGTCTAGTAGCACAGTAGGCGTTCATATCACTTTCAGCATTGGCAACATACTGGTGTTTTCACCTGGCACTCTGGCTGTGGTGGCCATCATGATTTGGCAATTGTTCTGTTGTTGCACTGCTATGTGAGCTAGTTTGTGCTTGTGAGCGAAGTATGCTCTTGCATGTCAGCAAATTGGCCGACAGCATCCTGTACAACTGCTAAGCATGGTATTGGGTAGTTTTGGCAGATTGTAGGGAAAGCAGTAACTCGCGCGCCTGTATGTGGTTACAGGAGTCACACATAACATCAACTACGGTTGCATGCATCAATGATGATCCGTTGTCTTGGACAGATTGACCGCGGTTACATTTCACCTCAATTCATCACCGACAGCGAGCGCATGCGAGTGGAGTATGACAACGCCAAGGTGCTGGTTACCGACATGAAGATTGACTCCATCAAGTCCATCATCCCAGTCCTGGAGAAAATTACCCAGATCAACAGCCCCTTGCTGGTGTGTTTGATGAGCGAAATTTGTTATGCGTTGGTCTTCATTTGCCACTTCTATGTGCTTTTCTTGCCCATTCATATTGACAATAGCGCATCATGCCGGTTTTGACTTGACGTGACATTGACGCTCTGAGCAGATTATCGCTGAGGATGTCACCAGTGAGGCCTTGGCTACCCTGGTGGTTAACAAATTGCGCGGTGTGATCAATGTTTGCGCTATCAAGGCTCCAGGATTTGGCGAGCGTCGCAAGGCTCTCCTTCAGGATATCTGCATCTTGACAGGCTCGGAGTTCATTGCCAAGGATCTTGGCATGCAGGTTGAGGACGCCACTGTTGACATGCTCGGCACAGCCCGCAAGGTTACCATTCGCAAGGACTCGACCACGCTGATTGCTGATACGGTATGTGATACGCCTTCATTTAGGTTTCTTTGCTGCAGTTAAGTTGTGAGCTTCTTGGGTTTCTAGCTGGAGTCCTGCTTTCACACACAGGGCAACAAAGAGGAGATCAAGGCACGCATTGCTCAACTCAAGAAGGAGATGGCAGAGACAGACAGCGTGTATGACAGTGAAAAGCTCTCTGAGCGCATTGCCAAGCTGTCTGGAGGCGTTGCTGTCATCAAGGTGAGGCCATGCTCCCTTGCTTGACATCTGCTACGCATGTTTTGTTCTTGGCGAAGTGCTTATCTGGCATGCGCGTAGGTGGGTGCTGCCACAGAGACTGAGCTGGAGGACAGGAAGCTTCGCATTGAAGATGCCAAGAATGCCACATTCGCTGCTATTGAAGAGGGCATTGTCCCTGGTGGTGGTGCTGCCCTTGTCCATCTCTCAGAGTAAGTACTGGCCAGTTCAGCGCGAGCAGTAGTTGCGCATGGGTCCTATGCTTGCAATGACAAATACGGTATTCGACCCTCACGCAGAATGGTGCCGGCTATCCGCGATGCCATGGACGATGCTGACGAGAAGCTTGGTGCTGACATTGTCATGAAGGCGCTCATTGCACCCTGCGCTCAGATTGCTGCCAATGCGGGTGTTGAGGGTGCAGTGGTTGTTGAGCGAGTGAAGGAAAGCGCATGGGAGGTCGGCTACAATGCCATGTATGACAGGTATGAGGACTTGCTGGCGGCTGGCGTCATCGACCCGGCCAAGGTTACGAGGTGTGGACTTCAGAACGCCGTGTCTGTTGCTGGTATGGTGCTTACAACACAAGCTGTCATGGTTGAGAAGCCCAAGGAGGAGAAGGCTGCCGTCCCCGGCATGGGTGACCCCCGCAACCCCATGGGCATGATGTAGATAGTATGACGGCTTGTAGTAAGCCAACATGCGCGCGCGTCCCCCCCACACGCATCCCACCCACCACATGCAGTGGCAGTTTTGAGGCTTAGAGACAGTGATGGTTGAGAGTTTCCCCTGCAGTTGTAATCTGTTAGCTACTTGCACTAGCAAGCACTGTTGGATTCAAGTAAGGCCTTACTCTATATCTACATTGGTCTGGTAGCTCATGTGTCTTTAGAAGGGTACGTGTAGTCATGTACTACCATTGTTTATGACTGCGCTGTGAGCTTGACACTCAGCAGTGCTTCTAGGCACGTTGTGTAGCTATGACAGCAGGGGTATGATGGCGAGGCCAGCACATCTGTCCCCTTAAGCATGGCGTACATGTGCAGCGGTTAGTACGAGGTAATGCCTATCAGGCCAGAAGTGAGGACGTATGCAGCATTGTCACGGCAGGGGCAGCGGTGACGCGGAGGTAGCTCAGACTCTCAACTGTAGTGTTGCTGATTGCACTAGTTTGTGGATGATGTACTTATGTGCGGGTAACAGCAGAGCTGCAGCCGGGGGTGAAGTACCAGTGGCTCCTAGCCCCAGCTTACCAGCTACTTACTCCAACCGATAGCATCGCGCATGAAGCTGCGTTTTGGCAGCTAGGCTTGCATGCAGTGAAACGCAAGGTTCCAAAGTGTCTGCATGTAAGAACAGCTACAATTGGCATTCAGCAACTTTATGACAGTTTTCAGTCATCGTTAGCGAACATGAGAACACGTTAAGCGCCATCATAACAACTAAAGAAGTGTTGCAGCTGTGTGTGAGTCACCACATTTATCAAAAATGACATCTGAGTTGCAGCTAACTAAGGCACGAAGCACAACAACACGTCATTGCTGTTATTGTACAAGCTGTACCGTGCACAACAAAGAGACAAGGATTTGAGAGTTACGGGTAGCAAACGGCGACAAGCAAAGCAGCACTATGAGCGAAACAGCACTTTGTCTTGCATTTCTCCGGGCTTGCAAGCTTTTACCAGCGCATGCTTGAGAAGACGAATGGGAAGATGAGACCACATGCAATACGGCTTAAACCCTACGCATCGGGAGGGATCGGACCAGCATGCGTGGACATGGCTAGCGCATTGCTGGTGCTGGCAGGTGACCTTCGGCACATGGCTTTGCTGTTCTGCTTTCCTTGCCTCTCCTCCCTCTGGTTTAGCTACAGCACATGGTTATCATAGAGGGCCCCCACTCAGGGCCCCCCTTTTGTTTGATGTCCTGTGTTGGTTGATGTTGTTAATATTGCTATTGCTCTTGTCATACCAGCTGCTTTGCCTTGTTTATTTCCCTACTGTTGGCCCCTCCTTAGTTGTAACTTATGCATGGCCTCCCTTACTGTTTTGCCTTTGCATCAGCACATAGGCATTCCAGTATGACAGCAAAGCACTCCGACAAGCACACGCGCAAGCTCAAAGCACAGCACAGCAAATCATTACAACAAGCGGGGGACGAATTAAGCTGAAATGCGTGCAATTGAGTGCAATGCGGGTGGGGAAGGAGGTGGGTAGAGCTAGCACAGCAAGCAACCGACCTGCAGCCACGGCACCACAGGCAGAAGTCAGGTAGGCGTGTAGTCCAGCAGGCCATGAGCAAGCAAAGCAGTTATTATTAGGCAGCAGCAGCGAGGGAGGGAGGGAGGGAGGGAGGGAGGGCGAGCGGAGTGCGCTGTGCTGTGTACTATGCTGTAGCCGTTGTGGCGGCTGCTGCTGCTGGTAGCATGCACTGCGGTATGTCAGGAGGTCTGAATCGACTGCAGGAGTAGAATGTGTGGACAGTAGTGAGTTGTTCTGTAGCATGTCCTGTAGGTACACATAGGACCAGCCCCTTAGCTAGGTTGTGTGCTTGTGTAATGATTTGATGATTTGAGCCGTGCCTTGTTCTGCCGTGTTTGCTGGTTGTGCGATTCTACCTATGCTTTGTTAAACTCCATGCTATACCTCATGTATGACCAGGCACACACTCAAGTATACTGCGTACACACAGGCAAGGATGGACACCCTCTCTGAACAAGATGCCATGTGCAGCTCCGATGTTGACGGCGCGGCGAACTCGCTTCAACCGCTGTCGACTGTCTGCGCTGCGCACGTTGCAAATTCGAGCCAAGACAACGCACGGGCATTGCTTGTTTGTCGACGCACGCAGATTGCACGCAGATTGCAGTGGCAGAAATCCACGTGGCTGCCTCCGGCTGTCGCTGTGTTTGGCGACAACGACAACAGCGGCGACGACGAGGCGGCGGGGTGGCGCACAAGGGAGGGATGACTAAGATGGGCACAATGCCTGTGGCTGTAGCGCTCCTTCTGCTTGCAAGCGCATGGCCTCTGGGCGCAGTCAGCCTTGCAGCGCCAGATGAGGCTGACCAGTGAGTGTTTTAGCATGCGTCATGCGGAAGCATGCACTTCGTTTTGTACGTTGGTATCAATGTGGTCCTTGAGGTGTAGCATAAACTTTGTTCCTTGCCAAACGAGTTCCCAACGGCAAGGCTTACTGTTTGGCTGCCATGCGCAAGCCAAGCAAAGCTCAGCTCAGCAGCATGCAAGCAGAAAAGTTACATGCGTTTGTGACGGCAGTATCACAACACCTGCTAACGGCAAAGCTGATGTCTTTGATTGAGTGAATGCAGCTGTTCACTGTCTTATCCGCCTGTGAGGCAAAATCACGCACTTGCCAGCTGGCCAGCTTGCTTTTATTCCTGGCTCAGCCGAAGCTCTCGGTTGCCTCGCATTCTGGCGTGCACTGTGTTGTGTTCATAGCGTATGTCCTTCAGATTTCCGTGACACATAGAAATTATCAGAACTAAGTCTTATCACCACTGCACCACCAAGTTAGCATGCATGTGAATAAACTGCCTGGCACTGCTTGATTAGCAGTCACACAGCCCCTTGCAGTACGTTCTGCATGATTTTTGCTAGCATGCTTGATTAGCGTAGTGGTTGTATGTTGGGACCTGTGCTCGTGTTGGGTGGTGACCTGCAACTGACTGACTGGTCAAATGGTGAAATGAAGTGTATTGAGATGTTGTGGCTCCGCACAGTGACTGTGAAAACACAGCCAAGCCGTACCCTGTTTGGAGGGGCGACAGCCGCCCGCCGCTAAATCACAGGCCGCTGATTGGGGTGCTGGCGCAGCCGATGGCACCCTTCTTCCCCAACGATACCAGCATTATCATCGCTAGCTACCCCAAGTTCATTGAAGCTGCTGGCGCCCGACCCGTGCCCATCTTCCCGGACAGCACTGATGAAGAGCTCCGCAATGTACGTGTCCTTTTGGCCATAGGTGTTGGTGGTGCAGCTGTGTCTGTATGCGCATGCGCGTGTGTGCAGCGGCATGTTGTGTGTTGCAGGTATGGAGGATCAGTCAGATGTTGAGCACTGATGATGAGGTGTGCAGATTTTTAGTGCCATCAACGGGCTGCTCATACCCGGCGGTGGTGGGAAGCCCACGACGGGTGATCCCGTGTACGAGATCGCAAAGAAGATAACAAAGGTGTTGGTGTTGTCCATTTGACCTTGTCTTGTTCATTAGTGGGTGCAATTAGACATTTGTGCGTGTTGTCATTTTTAGATGGCGATCGCCGCTGCCGATAACGGCGACTGGTTTCCCATCCAAGGCACCTGCCTCGGGTTTGAGTTTCTCTGCGCCATCATTAATGAGGTATGGCATACGCTACCTGTGATGAGGTGTGGGCGCATTAAAAAGAGATTGTCAATGACAGGACCGAGATTTTTTGGAGAGGTTTGATGCGGACGATGATCCCGCTACTCTTAACCTCACAGCTGCCGCGTGGAATAGCCACTTGTTAGGCAGGCAAGCAAGCACACACATGCGACCAAGCATTGCACAAGTCGTTGATGATTGTCATCGCAGCATTCATCTTTCTTGTGTGGTCAGCTCATTCTGCATGATCCACAGTTTACGACGCCCTGTTCTGGAGAAGCTTGATCGGGAAGTGCTGGCGATGGAAAACCATGAGGTGACGCTTGGGTGGTGGTGTTGGTTGTTGTCGTTGTTGTTGTTATTGTTATTGTTATTGTTTTGGTGGTTGTAGTTGTCTGCCGCTTCTTTTGTTGTTGTTGTGGTGGTGGTGGTTGTCGTCATTGTTGTCGTTGTCGTTGTTGTGTTACTGGTTTGGGTGGGCGTGTATGCTTGCTGGCTAGATTGTAGGGTTTCTCCTTGTCACCAACGTGTTCTGGCCAACTGTGCGTGTTGGACACTCGCATGGGCCACAACACTCATAGCCTCGATATTAACCAGTGGGGGATCAGCCTGGAATCATGGAATGCGAACCAAGAGCTCTCCGGCTTCTTCAATGTGCTTTCCACCAGCCTTGACACTGACAGAAAGGTGTACACATGTGCCCCAGCGATTACAATGCTTTATATGGATTGTCCGTTAGCACTTACCTTTTTCGACTATCTACTATTGCAGCGCTACGTGTCCACCATTGAGGCCTTCAACTACCCCATCACCGCTACTCAGTGGCACCCAGAGGTAAGCATCAGGAGTTTGGCCCGCAACCGACCATGACGCTGCGCAGACAGATGTGCAATGGCTCATGACAATGCCCTGTCAGATGAACATGTACAACTGGTGGTGGGACAATGTGCCGCACTCAGCAGAAGGTGAGAGAGGCTTCAGTATCCTGGCAGTTTTGTGTCTGTGTACTGCAGTGCTTGACAGGTCGTAATCAATCTCTGTCTGCGCAGCTGTGGAGCTTGCGCAACACGTTGCAAACTTTCTTGTCGGGTAAGTGAGGCATTGCCTGTTTGCAAAGCAGTACATAGACTTTATATCAACTGCTGGCCTTTGCCCACTTGAACTTACTTCGCGCGTTCGTGTGTGTTTTAGCGAGGCGCGGAAGTCTAAGCACGCGCCATCAAGTCCTGAACAAGAGAAGGACTTGCTGATCTACAACTGGCCTGTCGCCACTGCCAACTTCAACGGGTATCATCTGTGCTTGTATTCTTTGTCACTGTTTCATCACACGCATATCGCAGTGCATGTGCAGCTGCTTTTTGGTTCTGATGGGGCATGAGCTACCCCAACCTGCTGCGAGAGGCATGGTTGTTCACTAATCGTGCATATTGACTTGCAGGTCTTTATTCGAATACTACGCACTCAAGCGCGAGAAGAAGCCCATTGTCAGTATCCCGCTAGCAGCTTTCTAGCGGGTAGTGGGTTATTGTTGGGAATGGATTAGTTAGTTATGGGCAACATCATCGCCATCTTAAGTGCATGATTTATTTTGTAAACCTCACTCTGATTGTGTTCCAAGGCCTATTGTGTTGTGAAGCAAAGCAACAAGTCAACTGGTATCACAAGGTGTTACACTTGTAAGGCTTCAAGGCTCTACACTTGTATGTCAACCCATTATAGCGCAAGGTTTCTGCCGCTGCATGTCTCAGTTATTATATTATACAATTGCACTTTATGTTGTGTCAATTGGTTGGCTCGCCTTTTCCATAGGCGCCATGATTGCTGATATACTTGATGTGTACAGATTGCGCATGTGGAATCACATGGCTTGATCTATGTAGAGTCTATGCATATGCGGACATGCATTACTTGCATAAGTTGGAAGCCGCCACCATCAATACAGTCTTGGCAGTTGTTGACAGTGGCGCTGTCATTTCAGGTGGGCTGCTGTGCAAGCCATAGTCGCTATCCTCGATGCTGCTAGTACGGTGGTACGCTGGCAGCACCTGCCTCTGCTGCATGCTAGCTCGTATTGCTTGCAACTTGCATTTTGGGGAACATTCGGTTGTAAAGAGCTTGGGCCAACGTATCATTGCTTGTTATGCTTGTTTTCCTTATGATTACCATTGCCAAGGCATGTGCTCTGTGCTTTGTGGATATCTTAAATGCAGTGCTTGAGCAACAATGCAGGAATAATGCATACAAAAAGTGCTGAGCGCTCTATCAATGATCTTAGTAATTAATGTGTTTATTGCGCATGTTCAATGACATGACAACCGTATGTAAAGTTCATGCTTGTATGGGAATGTAAGCTACATCGCTTGCATACAACATGCACATATCTTGCGCAATGCGTGCTGAGGGCAATGATGTTGGGTTCAGCAATTATATCAGCGAGCAACAAAACACAGCCACTATTATGGGCTAGTGCATCTTTTTTTTGCTAACAGAATAGCACGGTCGTGCAACACCGGTTGCACTCACACTCTCCCACTAACGGTGGACACTGTATGTGAAACGATCATAATACTAACATATTTGAAGTGCGCGTATGATGCGTGCGCGCGCATGATGCGTTCACACGCATGATAATACGCAACATGTGCGGTACATGCAGTATCACCATATTATGTATGAACGTTATCATGTATGATATGGTACATAGGATCACAGGGTAGTGCATAACATAGTACACGTATAATGCAGTAATACACGCATGTACATATATTTGTTAACAAGTTGACCCATGTAGTGAACAATTCAACGTTATTAAACACATAAATATCAATACAATAACTATGTAGTCATTGAAGGGGTAGTCAACGTGTTAGCATGATTGCTGTCTTGTGCGCACATATGACAGCTTGTCGTCATTGATGATATTATTATTGTAGTGAGCATGTGATCATGAGTCATATTATAATTGAAGTATTGCTATTCATACATGCGTGTTATTTGCATCAGTGTCGCTAGCCCACATGTGTGTCTAACGCAACAATTAATGTGTCGGCTCAACATACCGTATTTACCCGTACAAAAGGCCCCCCTGATACAAGCCCCTTTCGCAAAAGGGTAGGCTTGTATATAAAATAACATTAAACGCGCAAAGTTAGTCTCTATTGAAAGCCCCCCCGAGGAAAAAGGGTGGGCTTGTGCAAAAGGGGGGGCTTTTATACAGGTACATAAGATTATCAGGGCAGGCCTTAACTGATCACAGAGCATACGTGCGGTGGTGGTGGAGTGCTTTTGCAAGATAGTTCATGATGAATCCATGTCGTCCAATCCACTACAAAGTGTAGGGGGCCCCCGACGTGACGGTCACGCCACCGTATCAGCAACGACAACGACAGACCCCCCGCAACGTTGCATCAGACACGTGAATGCGCGCGCGCTCCCCCGCCACCATGCAATCTCTCGCCCTCGCGCACTGGACCAGACACTCGCTGGAAAATCACAACCGGAGCACCTGCGCACTGCGCGTTTGGCGGGCAGGCGGGACAAAGCTGTTGTTGTTGGGGGGCGGCGTGGGCTTGGGCGCTAGGGTTGGAGGCGTGGGCGGCAGGGGCGTGGGCGGCAGGGGCGCTGTCCGCGGGGGTGGAGGAGCGTGGTCAGCGGTCTCCTCAGGTGGGGCTTTTGGGGTTGCGGTGCTGGCGTTATGCTTGGTTGGTGCGAATGTGTGCGATCAATGTGCGAGTGTGATCCGGTGGCAAGAAGCTGCCGCCCGGCTGGGCCTGGGCTGCCCTGACACGACTGTTTGACGTGTGCGACAGCATGCCTAGTGTTTCTTGCAATGTAGATGCGTGCGCTAGCATTTGGCTGGTCAGGCATGCTGCTGCCATGGCAGGCGCTATATGTTCGTGTCAATCGACGTGCTGCGGCGATGAAAGTTGTGGCCTGTCTCACACATGCTGCTTTCCGCAGTACAGGCTGCTTTGCGGTGACGGGCATGTTGCTCACGTGCAGAGCGGAGCAAAAGCCAAAAAACGGCGAGCTAGGAGCAGCTACAGCTTTTCCGGCTTGCAGGAGTGAAAGCAAAAAGCATCCCGCATTGTCGTAGCGAAGAGCTCCACACGTCATACAGCAGGACGTGCATGAAACGACTGCTGCACAGTAATTGCAGTAGGGATGAAAGCTATTGCTGCGTGATGGTCCAACGCAGCCACAGATAGCTGCAACTTGGCTTATGGGGGCGTCAACTCCGCTGCCGAAGCGCAAAGGCAAACCCATCCAGGCCAATGAGGTGAAGCCTGGTGGCGATCCCGTAGTGGTGGCACCTGCTGGACCATCGCCACGCCGGTCTCTTAAACTGGTCCAGGCCACCTCTGTTTGTGCGCCGCCGCCCCAGCAGCAGCAGCAGCAGCTGCAGCAGCACATGCCCAGCAGCAGCATTGCCAAGGGTAAAGCGCCAGCAACGCCACTTGAACAGGCACCTGAGCCACTGGCACAGAAGGGAAGCAGCACCAGTGAGATTGGTCTCGCAACCCCACTGCAGCATAAGCCAGAACTTAGCAGTGGTAGCATTCCGCAGCAGCGAGCACAATTGGTAAGTGGCACTGATCGCACTGCTGCTGCATTGGAGGTTAGAAGGACCGATCAGGCTGGGCCAAGTAGTTCTGGGCTGGCTTCATCACCGGAGCAAGCGAGCGAGATCGCCCCCAACACAACAGATTATAGAACAACAGCAGCAGGACAACGACAGCAGCAGCAGCAGCCGCCTCCACCAAATCACTCAGGCATAAATGTAAGCAACCTCACTGTGCCTCGCCCGACCTTCACGGCAGAACGTGGGTTGACGAGGTGGCAGCGCATCTCGCGTAAGATGTTTTCCAGCAGTAAGCGCAAGAGCTCAGTGGTGACCATCAGCGCTCACCCGGGCGAGAATGTGCGGTTACGATTGCAGGTACTCATCCAAAAGGATGTGGTTGCTTTTACATGAGATGCATAGCTTCTTGGAGGACTCGTTGTCGCAAGCAATTTATCAACTCTGTCTGCTTCAGATTTATGGAGCAGAGCGTGGTGTTGTGAGGGTATCAGATGCCAATGGAGAACGCATCTTGCAGGTGAATGTCTGTTGTGGCCAGATTAATAATGTGTGAACCAAAGTACATTAACACATCTGTGTAACAGGCAAATGAACCTCTTGTTTTCCAAAAAGAGGTGAAGTTGTACAGCCGGCAAAATCCAAATGATCCCTTCAAGCTAGTCGGTGTACTAGCGCCACAGGCAAGCACAAAGACCCAATGTTGGTTATGTCATGTCTGTGGTATGCAGTGCTGTGAGTGTTCACACAGACAGAGGCAGGGATGTGACAACCTATGTCATCACAATGGCATCAGCATTAGCCTGCGGCCTAATAGTGTGATAGGGTCAGGTGCCTCCTCCTCCTGCAAGCAATCCTCAGCTACAAGCTGGTCTGGCCACAGAACAACCAAGCAGGTGTGTACAGGCAGATCAGTCAAAAGTTGCCGGGAGTAGTGCGCCGGCCCAACTTGCTTGCATGCTCGCAGCACTTATGTGTGTGCGCCCACAGGTACTCGGATGTGGCAGGGTCCAGCAGGGCAGCAGAAAACCAGGCATCTACGTCGGATGCACAAGCTGGCCCTGATGCGGTTCGTTCTGGCTTGCTTTCAAAGCGTGCCCAATCGCAATGGCTGATACTACACTACACTATATACTACTTGCATGCTCAGAGTGAGCAGCACATGTTTTTTTGCTTGCAGGGCGAGCACAATGAGGAGGTAGCCAAGGAGTTGGACCAGATGATGCAAGCACTAGAGACCCGTGTGAAGCAGAACGAAGTAGAGTTGAATGACTTCAACAATGACATTGCACAGGTGCTGATGCGGTTGCCTACTGCAACACGGATTGTAGCAGCGTGTCAAGCCTGTAACATGCATTCATTATTGAAATGTTGGTTTGCAGGTCATGCAGTGGCTTGTTTCCCGTGAGCGGCTCATTACAGAGCTGGAGACTCGTGTCGGCCAGAAGGAACATGTGCTTCGCTTTCTGGAGGGTGAACTGATGGAAGCAGAACGGCAACAAACGCTGATGGGCGAGGTTAGCGCATGTGGCAAGGGTTGCATTGTACAGACATTGTGCAACAACGACCAGGAAGTTTGTGCCATATGGAGCTGCCTGAAGTCAACCTGCACTATCATGTGGTAACTTGGCAGTCTTGGAGGCAGCTAAGCTTGTTCTACTCTGGTTCACAGCGTCTAAAGACACGGGAAGAGCATCTGGCTGCTACTCAACTGCGTTTGGAGGACCGTGAGGTGGATCTAATGACGAAGGCCAATGAGGTGTGCGTTGGACCGCAGCAGCTCTGTGATGTGTTGCACTGGTTGCAGATGCCCGGCTGACATGTCTGTGTGTTCCCCTCGCAGCTGTCAAACTGGTCAAGAAGGTTAGAGCTCAAGGAGCGGATGCTCAACGAGCGTGAAGATCGACTCAACCGCAGTGAACAGCAGAATAATGTGACGCTCCGCAACATTTCCAGGTGCCTGATCGCTTACTGCACACGCAATCAACCTTGTAAAGCATGTTGTGTTCTGCAACAGTCCTCATGTCTGAGTCGCCGGTTTGTGTGTGCCAAGTTTGCGCGCTGAGCAGTCAATCCTATCGTCTCCAATCCTAGCCATTGAGCGACCCGTCTTCTTGTGTGATGCTTCAGTTGCTTGTTTGTCCTTGGTTAAGGACTACTAAGTTCATCGCAGGCCAAACCAAACATCAATGCTGTGTGGCAGGTGGTATTCAGACATGATGCAGGCTGGCTCCATTCAGGCCTCCCCTCCACCGCTGCCATCTGCCAGCTTGGATTCAGCCATCCTGGATGCGGTGGCTGTGACCGGCAGTGCAGCTACATCGTTGTCACGCGCGTAGCAGTCAAACTTGGACAGCTTTCACATCGCTTACTGTGTGATTGGTCAGCAACCCCATCAATTACACAATCTGGCATAGTGTCATATTTTATCTATGTTACTGTTTATTGAACTTCTTTTATGCTGTTTACCAAGTTGCAACCGACCAAGCTGCACTTGCATTGCCGGGCATGCAATGTATACGATATGAGGAATGATGCAAAACATTAAGAAGAAGTAGTAGTAGTAGGCACCGCACAGTAGGGTTGCACAGCCAACAAGGTAAAACTTACAAGTTTTGCCGGAGGGTGTAGTTACCAACGTAACTAGCCCGCCTCTACCAAGGTATGCACTTGCGTGCGAGCAATGCGGCAGTGGTTGCAAGCAGAGAGTTAGGAGGGGTGGGCTAGCATACAATACTGAACTGCATTATTTGTCACAAACTACCCTTGATGTGCACATGTTCGTCCCATTTTAATACCAATGTAGCTGGCCACATCTTGCATTGATCAATGGTAAGGAAGTAGCCACTCAGTGGTATGACGCCTGGGCTTCTTTGTACACCACATTGCATTCCTTGTACACAAACTACCCTTGATGTGCACATGTTCGTCCCAATTTGACACCAAAGTAGCTGGCCACATCTTGCACTGATCGTTGTTAAGGACGTAGCCACTCAGTATTATGACGCCTGGGAAAGTGTTGTGTACCATTCACAGTACACTCGCAACCCAATACACAGCTATGCCAGTGACCTGGTGTTTCTTGCAATAGCTCGCTGCAATGCAAGTTGAGTGTAAAGTGTGCGACTGTAGTAGTTAGCTATCCTCTTACATTAGCGCAGCCGCTGTCCTACACCAGCGCATGTACAGCACAACTGTATCTATGCTTAACAAGCCAAAACTTGGGGTTTTGAAGAAAAAGGAAACAAGACTACAACACACAGCCGGGCGCTAGCTACTACTCTGCGGGCGCAGCCTCCTTCTCCTGGGCAGCCTTCGTCTTCTCGGCCGCACGCTCGGCCTGCTTCTTCTTTTCTCGCATGGTGAACTCCTTCAGCAGCTCCTTGGCGGTCTTCAGCTTGTTCAGCAATCCTCGGTAGTTGTCAAGGTCGCGGTCGATGCTCATCTTGTTGACATTCAGCGCCGAGGTCAGCTGGCCCAAAGTCTCGGGGTTCACAGAGTTGGACAGCTCCAGCAGCCGAAACATGCCAATGGCAAACAGCTTGCTGTAGTGGAACTTGCCCTGCAGCAAGTAAGAGTGAAACAAGAGAGTAAGCTAGTGAGCGAGCTGAGAAAACACGTAACGAAGCTATACAGCTAATTATACCATGCGGCTGAGTTGCTGGGAACAAGTTTGCAATGTAACTCAATGCACATTGCATGATGCCTTGGGTAATACAAGGTCAATCACTTGGACCTGGAACATCCTTGACAAGAAGGTAGTGCAATTGCTGGCAGTTGGCACTACCACTTGCAATACCTGAGAAGCGCGAGCTGCAATGTCGCTGAGGACGCCAGGGACGCCATCGTTGGAGTTGGCAAATGACAGCAAGGACTCTGCTGATGCAGAAGAGGCCCACTGCTCCAGCGACTTGGCATCAGACCTGTGTCGCACAGCTGTCAAGAGAATACACAACTACACTGCAATGCGATCATGTTGCTGCAGCCAACCAGATTGAAGCTGATCATTCCACTCACCTGTACTTCTTGGGGTCTTCTTTCAACGCTTTGATGTAAGCCTCAAAGATCTGTTGGTTTTCCTCTTCCTTGGCGTAGCCGTCCATGAGCTGGTCATACACAGTCACAAAACCCAATGCGAATATGGGATCGTACTGGTAGTTGACATTGTACCTGCATGCGAGGAGTTCTCAGATGAATCACAAAGATGAAGTGAGACAGCAATACGCGCAATTGGCATTGTGGCCGCTACTGTGCAGGTTCGCTGCGAGGTTGAACGGCAACAATGCGTGCGTTGGGCTACTTTAAAGAAGCTGAGGGAAAGGAAGGACACAATCAACCTGGGCATTGCTTAGTGCTTGCTTGCTTCAATCTAACACAACGGTTTGGTACACAGCAATGCACAGACAAATTCTTGCCTAACTAGGTGCTGCTGGACGAGGAGCTCCTGGATGACGTTGTTGTAAATGCTGGGGAGGGGCTTGGAGAAGTTCTGGAGAAAGGCCCTCTTGGTATCGGCGACGGTGGGGATGTCAGCTGCCATGCACGCGGCTTGCCTCTTGCTGGCGGCATTGCTGCGGCGACAGCTCAGCCTTGACCGCAGCGCAGCAACAGGGCTTCCAGCCAGGAACGCCCTTTGACTCGAGGCAGCAGAAGCAGCAGCAGCCGTCTTGGTATAGCTAAACGACGACGGCGACGCAGACGCCGACACCACCGAAGCACCCGACCACACCGACGCACCAGCGACGGTGGCGGCAGCCATTTCAGCTACCTGCGCTGCAAGATCACCTGTTGCTCACACCTCCTTGGAAGAAACACCAATACCTACGCCAACACCGCGCCGCGCAGCACGTTACCCTCCAATGCCAGCCGCTTGACCTCCTTGTTCTGATTATTATCCTCGTCCGCCTCCTCCGCCGCCGCCGGTGCCAAACCCTAGCTGCAGTCTGATCTGCCACATGTGCATGATCCACACTCTCTCACACACAATGCCACCGATATCTGCGACGACTCGCGTGCGACCACGTCGCGGATAGCGACGCAGAACCGCTAATGCTGGCAAGATACCGGGATATCACTTCTGGCTCCCTCTATATCAGCAATCAGCACCTGGATAAAGCGTGTTGACAAGGGATATCGGAAATTTACCTAAGAGACTGTCCGGCTGCGCAACTCCTTGCTTTGTCGCAGCGCGCGCCGCTGAGCTGGGAAGCTGGCTCTCAGCATTGATGATGATTATGTATGCATGCCTCATGTAGCTCTTTGCATTGTTGCCACGTAGTTGTGCATGTCGTTAACGGCGAGGTAAGCAAGCGCTGTAGGCAGGCAGGTATGCTGAGGCTCTGTGAATGCTGTGAATTGCAAGTGTCAGAGGCGCCGCTGCTGTCTTTGCAGCCATGCTATTGGCCTAGCAGCAGCAGTGCTTTGCCGCAAGTTGTTGAACTGCTATGTACATTTCTACACTGACACGCCAGTGGGCATTTCAGTTCAACATGCATGCCAGTAGCGGAAGCTATTTGCCTGTTTCAGAACTTGTCACACTTGATATCTGTATGACAATCGTAAGCTGCAGACATTGTGCTGCTGCTGTTCCATGAAGTTCAGGCGGCCGCCACTGCCCGCCCACCTCATCATCACCAGCGTCATGTAAGCAGCAGCAGCACAGACTGTCGTTATACAAACAATATCAACGTGTGTGACTGCGCATCAAGCAGTGCCGCACGTACCCACACTTGGTGACTCGCAGCTTAGGTGTGGTCTCCGGCTACTACATCTTCGCCCCTCCGTTGCGAGATTATTCGCGGCAGCACGCCGAACAGCAGCTAAATTCAGCAGATACGCAAACGCAAGGCAAAAGCCCCAACTGATCAGCCAACGCAGACGACCTCAACTGTGCCAACAACAACAGCAAGCACGCAATCCTTTGTTCGAGTGATGACATCAGCGGTGGAGTTGCATCCCAAGCTCCAGCCGCTGGCTTTCTTGTTGGGCACGTGGGTCGGCAAAGGCGAGGGCGTGTACCCAACAATCACGCCATTCACGTACGAAGAAGAGGCCAAGTTCTGGCACACAGGCAAGGTGACACTCTAGAACCACAAGCACATTATCACTTTGGAGTTGCGCCAATTGCACGTGCTTAACCAACGCGGTACTACATGTGTGTACCAGCCTGTGTTGCACTACACACATCGCACGTGGAATGATGTCACAAGGAAGCCGATGCACGGGGAGAGTGGGTATTGGCGGGTGAGAGATGACGGCACCGTTGAGGCTGTGATCGCGCAAGCCACCGGCATTGCCGAAGTGCAGGTGAGTTGTTGTTGTTGCTGGCAGTGGGGGTGCTGCTGCTGCTGCTGTTGTTGCGCTCATGTTGCGCTCATGTGTATTTTTGCAGAACGGTGTGTTTGATGAAGGAGACGCAGGCATTCGTTTCAGAAGCTCACTGATTGGTAACGCCAACAAGGTGAGATGTGTAATAGTTGATCAATGTGGTGTTTCCACGTCATTACCGTGTCACACACTCATGCATTCATGCAGACGCACACGTACAAGTTCAACAATTGATCGTTTGTGCTTCCGTCAGGTGTTTGGGATTCACCGGCACGTGTGGGTGTCTGAAGACAGCGCCGCGCAGCCCGTGAGGCGGACACTGTCGTACGAGGTGGACATGCAGACGGACACTCAGCCTTTGCAGCGGCATCTAGCAGCCGTGCTGTACAAGACCGATGCATGAATTGTCGCGTGTTGTTGCGTTGACGTGTACAACGAGCGAACATGTGCTTTGGGCGTTGTTTATACGTGTAACACCAAAGTAAGTATGTATACGCGTATGCGCATGTGTGTGCATGGGGAGGGGTGGGTGGGTGGGTGGGTGATGTGCGTGCGTGTGTCGGGGTGTGTGTGTGTACAATATATAGGATGCAGAGATTGTGGCATGTATCACAATGTGAGGCATGCATTGCACACCACACACAACAGCACACAACACTTACATTCACCACCGGGTGCTCTTCCTACTTACTACCTACCTAACTTCACTACTAGCCCAAACCCCGTTAGACAAGCATGCATGCACGCGCATCACCTGCACCACGGCTGTTGGTTAGCGGCTCCATCATCCAGCAGGCAGCAGCAGCAGCTTCAGCTCAACGGACTCCCCCTCCTCCGCCCACATCACCGCCGCCACCCACGACAGCGTCGTCCTTGCTCAACGCGACTGCGTCGTTAGGGTTTGCGCCCATCGGCGCGCAGCATGCATATACAGCACGCCGCACTCCCTATCGCAGTGCCGTTGCTGTGTGTGTGGGCGGGNCGGCGTATGGCGCGGTATCTACTTGGGGGGGCACATGCACATACGTGCGAATAACTGTTACTTGCACCGGCATGCGCCATCCGCATGTGCACTGACAATGCGGACCAGGCTAGTTGGGTACGGTGCACACGTGGCGCAAAGTACACCACACTCTACGACTGTAAGAGGCAGAAGGCCAAGGCAAGGTAGAAATGCAGCATCGGCAACTCGTATAGATGTGCATTTGCACGCCTACGGGTAAGAGTACTGCAACAATCTCTTGCATTGGCTCCAACAACTTGGTTGCTGGTAGAGAATGTATTTATCCAGATTGTGCCACACATGCGCAACACTCCGGATGCATTTGTACACTCAAACCAAGCCCGCAAGCCGGCCACCAAGTACACAATTATCTACACTGAAGGGCTGCCCCGGATCTTAATGCACACAAGTGCAGCAGCGGCAGCAAGGCCGGTAGTGATTCACCGACGACTGCGACAAATTTGTTGCTCAGTCCGACAGCAAGACACACGCGCATATCCTGTACACATGTGATGATGCTGGTGTACTGCCTGTATGGCAGCTGTCGCCGTGTCAGCACCGCCGTTTCAACGGATGCCGCTACATGGCATGTATATTATTACACCTGCAGTATGTATGTACGTCCCCATTTTGACTGTATACTAAACCAAAGAGCTATGCAATGCACACTTTAAGAGATGGGTGTGCTAACACATAGTAATAGTATTGGAGGCACATGCACATCAGTAAATAAATAGATGGGGGCAAAGGCAGAGCTTATGATTGACAATAACATGAACACCTTGATGCAAAACTGATGCTACACCAACTAGACCCTTAAACTCCCGTAATTTGAACTTAAACAGGCATGGGCAAGTGGGCACATATGAGCATATATCCAATAAGATGTGCTACCCATGCGCAAACATGCACATGTAATGAAATACTCCAGCTAAGCTAAAAAACAAGCAGTTCTGCACCTATACATATGCACCCAAAAGGTTGCATGTCGTATGAGTTGTGCTTTGTATTGGTAGTTACCATCAGCAACAGCCCTCCTGGTCATGGTTGTATAATGTGCACGCGGCGCGCGCTGCCAACACCCCAAGTAGCGAGATATGTGGAAATAATGTTCAAGTTTAATGCACTCTTCAATCTTGCTTGCACTCTGATTCATGTTGAAAGCCGAGTGCCTTTGTATCGCACTACATTGGCATGCGCAATGCGCATAGCAGTGCTATTAGAAGCAGTTATGACAGTACGGCAGGCATTATCTCATGATACAACCGTTTTGTCACTGGCAATTTCCGCCTCAACCCAATGTGACTTGAAGGCATTCAGATGCAGTGTAAAGAATGCAACGCGGTGATTGCCCACACAGCAGTTGCTTACCGTGATATCGCGTGATCGGGAGGGGCTTCAGATATGGTATTGCGAAGCCACACAGCAATTATGGCAATGCACATTATATGGCATGCATAGTGTACAACCGGCTCACCTTGTCAAGATCGTTGTTGATTGCTGCTGCGTGGTAGAGCTCGGGCCATTCCATATGCTCGCCATCACTAAAACCTATTTGCAAATTGCAATGTTCGGCAAATTTGTACTAAATTTACTAGAACAGAAGCCCCCCCCCCC
>RHPI01000671.1:43708-53936 GCA_009103225.1 Chlorokybus atmophyticus
TCTCTCTCTCTCTCTCTCTCTCTCTCTCTCTCTCTCTCTCTCTCTCTCTCTCTCTCTCTCTCTCTCTCTCTCTCTCTCTCTTCCTGCGTGCGTGCGCACACCTGTCTGATTATGTGCGATTGCTGTGCGTAGGTTGGGAGTGCCAATTGGCACGGTGCTATCTCAACAACAACATCCCAACCAACACCCACAGCAACAGCATCAAGTGCGCGTTGTCCCGGGGTGGCTCGACGACAACGCCGTCACGACCAGGCATTTTAGACAAAACAAATAGTGCTGATGTAGTTATTTTCATGTCGTTGTGGTATATATGTAACAGAGTGCTCTACAGGAAGGGTGTGGGGAAGAACTATGGCGTGAACGTGCCGGCGCTGCGGATCGGGGACGTCCCACCCTCTTTGCTGGCGGTATGTGTGTTGAAGTGAACTGAAGTGGTGTGGTCATGTCTCACTGAGTGGTGGCTGCGCACAGCCCACACAACGGAGTGCGCGGAGTTTTGCTGACCACGAAGCAGCCCAGAGTGGTAGTAATACCGCCCGCGCGGCCCTTATGCGAGGGGTGAGTCAACCAACCAGCAAATGTACATTGTTTTGACAGATGCGCTTGCGTGCACGTGCGCTAACATACACAGATGTGCGCACACATGCTCATGTGAACGTGCACGTGCACGCATGCATATGCGCATGCGGATTGCGCAGAGTGTCAGCCTGTGACACCCGCAAGAGTCAACGACACACACGCATGCCTACCCATGCACGTATGCGTGTGTGTTGACTCTTGTGTATGTGTCACAGGCTGTCAGTGAGCGCACTTTGGGGTCGCACCACTCCCCCCGCATGCTAGCAGGCAAGGCACAGCCCCACACTGTGACGCAATCACTCGCGCACTACACAACCTTGCCACAACCCAACCACATCTCACCCGCGCAGCATCCTTGTCGTCGTCGCGCACGGCGTCGCTGAGGTCCTTGCAGAGGTCTCTTGTGCACGCCGCAGAGGAGCGACCCTCCGCCCTGCGCACGCGCTACCAGGCCCTCAGGTTGGTGGGGGAAGTACACATGCATGACAACAATGTTGGTTGCTGGTGTGACAACATGGCTGGATGTGAAGTTGTGTGTGTCTAGGATGGAGACTGCGGAGCCGTGGCAGTGGCGACGAGCGGCCAACAAGCAGCTTAAGGAGGTGCTGGGTTATGACTGCGTCGCAACGTAGTGTAACCCAGCGTATGCTGCATGTGCTTTTTCGACTTACCCACTATGAGTCCAACAGTTATCCAATCGTTGTATACATACATGCGAACTCTAACCAACATCTGTGTGATGCAGGCACGGCGGGCTCACTTGTTCTCACACCCGTGGTACCCCCGCTTCCACGCCCTTCTCACCACTCAGCCCCCCGCCACGTAAGCAACACACACACAGAGAGACAGAAACATACAACCCACTGATTGAAAATATGCACGAGCATGCAAGTGCGTGGGTGGTTGCATTGGCGTGTGTGCATATACACACACACGCACACGCACACGCACACGCACACGCACACCTACCTTTACCCACCCACCCCTTATCCCCTGCAGCCCAGCGGAGGTCTCCTTGGCTCGCGCCGTCCGCCGCGCCCTCGACCACGACCGGCCCGCTCCCAAGCACCACCACCGCAAGACCCACACTACTACCACCACCACCGCCGCCTCCGCAGCCGCAGCCAAGGGTGGCTTCGGCGCGGCGGAGTTCTACCATGCTTTGCTTGAGGCGGCGGGAGAAGCTGCGGGGGCAGGGGCGGGCCACACTGGAAGGGATGTGTTGGACGGGGGAGGAGTTGGGTTGGGGGTGGGGAGGGAGAGTGAGTTGTGGGGGAGGGAGAGTGGGTTCGGGAGGGAGAGCGGGATGGGGAGGGAGAGTGGGATGAGGGGGAGGGGGCGAGGAGGGATGGATAGCCCAAGGATGCAGGTACGAGGTGTCGCTGCTGCTGCTGCTGGGCACGTCTCTCTGTTGGTGCTTACGCACGCGCGTGTGCGCACGCTCGCGCGTGTGCCATTATGCCTTGAGCTCAGCTTGTTCCTGCACTTTGCAGAAGATGATGATGTTCATATATGAGGAGTTGAAGATCCAGCACGAGGATTTTAGACGGTTCTTGCAGGAGAACGACCTGCCCATACCATTTGGACTGAAGCGCAAATGACCACGCTGGCTTCACTCACAGATTGATGCGCGTCGTAATGATTCAATCCTGGATACCAGGAATTGCTTTTCTACAAGAAAGGCCTTTGCAATAAAATTACAGTTATATTATATATATTAACACTCATAGATATTGAGTATGTTCATGCAGCAAAATCTGATGCACAACAAGCAGCTCAATCTCTCTGTACAGCACCTTATTGAGTCCTAAAGTCAATCAATGAATGTTTTACAGCACGGGATTGAAGATGCATACTCTCTTACTGCCTTTAATCATTATAAACCATTGCGCTGATGTCGCTCCCTCATATCCCCGGCGGACGGAGCGGCCCCGGGATGGCCCCGGGATCCAACGGCAACCCGATGAGGGCCTTCTGGAAGCCTTGCATCTCCGTGGACCCCTAAAAAATGTGACAACAGGCTTTATGCAGCGCGGTGCGGCATCAAGCAATGCAACAACTATGCAAGTATATCATTGAGTGTGTGTGTGCAAGTGCGAACGCACACACGCATGTACGTATTCGAGCATTGCAACTACGGAAACACATCACAGGGTGTGCACGCGTACAAGCATGGGCGCATGTGTGTGCCTGTGTGTGGACGCGTGCACGGACACACGTGACCGTGTCTGTGTGCGCCTGTGCGCGTGTTTTTGCAAGTGTGCGTGCATCAAACACTTGTCCTTACCCTCCATTCTGTCCACCACGGCCCGCCGCCCACTTCAACCGCCGCCAGGTCGCTCACAGCCTTGTTGACGATCGCGTCCCCTCGCCTCCCGAACGAGCGGCGCCACAGAGACAGCTCGCAGCGTGCAAAGAAGGTGTCCCTGATGTGAACATACAGTAGCATTACTCGACAGATTGACTCACAGCAACTCATGACTAGCACGCAGTCCAGTCACACTTGCCTGCAGAAGGGCGAAAGGCCCTTATCGGCCGTTGGCGCGCGCAAGACTGTGCCGTCATCGGGCTCACACGTTGCAGTGATAACAACCTGAATGTGAATGTGAAGGGTCAATCGTTTGGTTGTGACAAGCTGACCCAAGCTCACCCAAACCAATGACCCAAGCTCACCCAAACCAATGACAATGCAGATACATCATTACACTATGCAACTTGAAGACGCATCCAAGCCTGAACTTATCCTGATACCTCATATTCATCAGTGATGCCGCGTATTGTCCAAAGCCCCCATGGGGCTACTTCCCACTCGAGGCTTCCAGTCCATGGCACAAACTCGTAAAACTTGCCGCCAGTGTGTACTCCCACCTTCAAAAGCAAGTCCTCGTTACACACAGACTTCAAGCAGCTGCTCTCTCACGCGCAAGGCCAACAGTGGCCACCTTACCAATGCAACATCTTCTTCTAGCCCTGGTACGAGCGGCAGGCCTCTCCTGCCTCCAGCCACGGTCACCGCCAGATCAGCCATACCTTTGAAGGCATTGCACTGAATCCAAAACCACCTGTGTGACGATAAACATCAAATTCACTTCCATTCCTTGTCATTGTCACTTGTGATGCCAGCCAACATGGGTTGAGACACTGCAGGTAGAAGCCTACCTCTTTGGGAAAGACCCTCCCCAGTTTTTCTCAGAATAGCTGGGCGCATCCTTGAACTCGTAGCGCGTGCGCCCCCACTCAACCCAACCTGAAAGCATGAGGGCAACGCCAACTTAGCACGTGTAACAATTAGTTGCTTCTTACTGAAGTACACTCAGAAACAACCTAGAGTTACCAGTGCTGAGCCCGTGTGACATCAGGATCTGCCAGTGCGGTTCAAAGACAGGAAGTGCTGCCAGCCAACCAGCAGTTGACTTCTGGTTCTGCGGCGAGCTCGCGTTGCCCCAACCGTAAACCGGCCTCGTTGAGTATTCCCAACGCGCAAGCGGCGGAGAAGGCGCACTACCGGACCTGGCACGCACACACTCTTCATCTCAAGTGCGTGGGTGCATGCATGCATGTGCGTGTGTGCCAGTGCCCATGTGTGCAAGCTGTTCAGTGTTTACCTTCCGTCGTCGTGCAAGCAGCCTTGGTGCCAAGTTGTGCTCACTTGAAACCCTTCACTTACGCGCGCTTGCCAATCCTGTATATACACGCATGGCTTGAGTATGAGCTCATTCCAGCCGCCAATGTGAAGAACAATTAAGTGCGAACCAACCTGTGCTGGGATTTCGTTCCTTGGTGGCTTGTGGTCAAGAGACGCCAGCTGCTTTGCCTTGAACGTGTTCCCAAGCTGCAAGTCATGCCGACCTGTGTCAAACGACCTTTCAAGTGGCACACTTGGGGAGAGGCGTGTAGACATCGCATTGCCACGCGCAGCATAGGAGGTGGTGTGTGCATGCACTCCACATTGCACAGAGAGGCTGATGAGGTAGTTTTGCTTACTAGCCCAGAAGTTGCGGAGGTCCGTGCTGAACTGGCAGAGGTAGCTGTCATCTGGTCCCATGATCTAAGGAACACACATACAAGTCTGAAGCGCATATATAGCCAGAACAACATGCTGCCATGGTGCAAGCAGCGAGCCATTGCCATGTTGTCCCCCTCCCACTCCCCGCACACACGAGTAATGCACTATGTGACTTCTGCTGAGGAAGAGCGGGGGGCGGGGGGGGATTGAATTCCTGCTGGCGCAATGCGTTTGACAACCTACACTCCAGATCTCCTACAGTGTAGTTCAAGCCACTTGTGCACACGTATGCGTATGCATAGCGCCTGTCTTCGTGGAATGAGTGCAAGTTGCAAGCTATGCCCGTACTACAATGCGGGACTCTTGCAGCATGCCTATGCTACTATCATGCTGTGCGACGCTTGTAGCCAGCTTCTGTTACTTGTTTCTGCATGCACCCGCATACACACTTGTGCGAGCGTGCACAAGCGTGCATGTGTGTGCATGGCAGCAGTGCATGCTCGCGCATACCTGAGCGCCGACGCCAGTAAACTCCGCACCGTACGGGTCCTCAATGGAGTACATCCACGCCAAGCTTTGGCGCACTTCAGGTATGGTCACCCTGAAGTACCAGCCCTCAAAGAAGCGCCTGGGCGTCCCGTCGTAATGATAGCTGCATGCAAACCAGACATACAGTTGTGCACTTGCATGCTCGGGTGTAATAGTTTCCAAGCACAATAAAACATGCTTATTGTTTCGTGAAAAGACACACAGCTCTTCGCTTGGCAATGCATGAACTGGCAAGCTTGTTCAGCATGTGATGAACTAAGCTCGAAGTAACAGCACCACTTCTGCAACTACAGCATACCCGCTGTGAGGTGTTTTGAGCACAGCTGTTGCGCCACGTTTCTTCTTGTGAGCACCGCCATGCTTGTGCGCAAGCTTGCTGTTGTCGCTCCACAGCTCGGCCGGAGCGCCCGCAAACCCACTGCGAGATCCCGCTGTCTGCGCCAAACTAGCAGGCTTGAAACCAACCAGGCACGACGCCATGGCTGGGCCCAGACCTCCAATACAACCTCCCAACGCAAACGCTACAGCACTGCCGACCACAGCAACGACGACGACCAGAGCCACCTCACCGCCCGTGACGCATCACGCTGGCTGGGCAGATCCTCAGCGTGACGTGTCACTAAGTTGACGTGGCAGCCACCAACCATATAGGCACGACTTATTAGCTATCGCAAGTAGCTGTGCTGATATCATTCGGCTACGTGACCATGCGGACAAACCGTTTCCGGTTTAGCGGTTTGCACCGGAACCGCAGTTTGACCTGACCGTTGAGCGGTTAGTGTGTCGCCGGTGAATCGCGGTCAAGGCAGGCAGCTAAAGGTCGTTTGGTTAAGGTCATAGGTACGAAAATGTCGTTTAGCTGCCGCAGGTCGTTACGACGTAACGCGGTTAGTGACCCTCACTAGCTCTTTATCTGCTTTGCGCCTGGCGTCGCGCGCTGCGGCGCTGCGGCAAAGGCGCGCGGGCGGGCATCGCTTGCAGCCAAGTATTCCGTCTCTTCAAAGCGCAAAATAGCAGACTGCTGCAGTGGCAGGCAAGCACGATGGCGGCGGCGGCGGTGGCAGCGGCGGTGGCATTGCCACAGCGAGCCTCCCTGTCGTTGGCTTCAGCAAGGCGTCAGCAGTTGGCTGCACCATGCGCCGGCAAGCGGCCTCTCAGGTTCGCAGCAGGCCTTGCTTGCTGACATGCTTGTTTGCTCGCTCTCTCACTTGCTTGCTTGGCTTGGCTTGGCTTTGATCGCATTGCTAACAGCTTCTGCCAGCTACTACTTGGCATCTTGTCTGACTCTGCTAGTGCCTCCAACGCTAGCATTGCGCTTGTGCAGCTGTCGTGCTTGCTGCATCCCCAGCCAACATCCTATCATCTGGCAGCACCTGCATTGAGCCAGCTTCCCCGCATGCGTCTTGTGCCTGACCGTGTCCTGGTATCACAACCGTACATGTACTCATGCAAACAAGGTGGTGGCCATTAGCACCGGTTGTCTGAAATTTCCAAGTTGGGTTCATTGGGTACAAACAATCCGGGCTGTCAAGTCAGAATGCATACGTTTGGCGAGTGCACAGCTGCAAGAAGGATACACACATAATGACGATGCCGCTGAGCTTGATTTGTCACACAATACAATGCATACAGCTGGTTGACATTGTTGTATGCTTTGAGGCAAGCTGTTACCGGTAGTTGTTCTCACCTGACATGATACTGGTGCTTCAAGTATATGATGCAGCTGGCAACAACGTTTTCAACAATACCATAGCACAATGGCTCCTGATTGTGCGTGCATTTCCATGCTGACTCGCTGACTGACACTGTCCTTGCAGTGCCTCCAGACGCTCCATTGTGCGATGCAGCATTGCAGAAGCCCCCTCACCATCTATCGCCACAAAGCAACCCGTCGCCCACAACGATGTCATCATGTTCCAGGTCAGTGTTCCACCTCCTCCTGCATTAAGCGTAGAGCAACACTGATGCTGAGTGCTTTTGACGTACCGGTTGTGAGTATACCATCAATGTGTTTGATGGCAGGGTTTCAACTGGGAGTCTTGCAACCACGGCAAGTGGTACGATGTCCTGCAGAAGTGTGCAGAAGACCTTGGCCAGAGCGGCATTAGTGACATCTGGCTGCCACCTCCCTCACGCTCAGTTGCCAAGCAGGGTAAGGCATCCAGCTTGCTTATATGTAATATGTCTTTTGTTTTGCAATGTGCTCTGTTCCAGCCTACCGGTCATCAAGCTGCAGGATGGTGCACAGATTTGGCAATGCATTCTGTTGTACGAATGTCGCCAGATGTATGGGTAGTAGAAAACACTGGTATATCAATGACAATGCCATGCATTAAAGCACTGCCTCTCGTTATGACAGGTTACCTGCCAACCCAGCTGTACAACCTGAACGATTGCTCGTATGGCAACGAGGGTCAGCTGAGAGCACTGATCAAGGCGCTGCACGACAACAATGTCAGGGCTGTCGCAGATATCGTCATCAACCACAGATGCGCAGACTATCAGGTGAGGGTGGACACTTGTTGATAATCATGCAAAACACCGTGTCCCAACCAGTTAGCAATGGGGACACGCTGTGCGTATGTTGCATAGTTGGACGGACGCTATCAAGCATGTTGTGCTGGAGAATTGTCTGTGATTACAATGATTGATGTTCTTTGTGTTTCAGGACGATCGTGGCGTGTGGAGCGTTTTTGAGGGAGGCACTGCTGATGATCGCTTGGATTGGGGACCGTGGGCAATTGCTAAACACGACGAGTTTGGCAGCGGCGAGGGAAATGTAAGCAGAGGCGCCAATTGCATAACCAGCTGCAACTGTTCTTCTGTAGTCTATCACATCGTTGCTACAGTATGTCAACGTTGGGTGGATATGTGGACGAGTCTGCAACATCAATGCAACACCGGGTATGGACCTGAGCTCATAGGGGCGTTGCATGGCAGGCTGACACAGGAGAGGACTATGGCGCTGCCCCTGATATTGACCACAAGAATGAGAAAGTTCAGCAGGTCAGTTCACAACACACAAAGCACGGAATAAAATATAGCAAAGGCTTCGAGCTGTAGTCTGATTATCCACATGCACGCAGGATCTGATTGAGTGGATGAAGTGGTTGAAGCAAGAGGTTGGGTTTGACGGCTGGCGCTTCGACTTTGTGAAGGGTTATGCCAGCTGGGCCGTGGGCCTGTACTGCGAGAAGACCGACCCGGCGTTTTCCGTCGGCGAATACTGGACCAACTGCATTTATGGAGACAACGGCCTGGACTACAACCAAGGTGAGCGTGAGACAGTTCAGCTATAACATGTTTGTTCCGCACTGTGCAGCATGCATTCAGGTTGAGGTAGCAAGCTGGCGTGCATGTGTCTTGTTGTGTACGTTACTCAACCTGTGCCTCCTTTGCATGCAGATCACCACCGCCAGCAACTTTGTGATTGGATCAGCGGTACCAATGGGCGCAGCACAGCTTTTGACTTTACCACCAAGGGCATTCTGCAGGTGACGCACATGCTGTTGAAGCAAGATTGTGTATTCTGGCAGCGTCTTGCAAGTCTCACTCCATGCAATGCGCAGCAAGCTGTTCACAACGAGTACTGGAGGCTGAAAGACCAGAGCGGCAAGCCTTCGGGGTTGATCGGATGGTGGCCCTCAAAGGCGGTGACATTCCTGGACAATCATGATACAGGGTCCACACAGGTACCTGTCATTTCTATGCACACGAACTACTTCATGATTGCTGCAGGGTGTCATTTCTTGCTTGCAACTCTCACAATGCTATATGGCAGGCTCATTGGCCGTTCCCTGGAGACAAAGTGATGGTTGGCTATGCATACATCTTGACACACCCCGGCATTCCTTGCGTGGTATGTGCGCATTGTTGCATTGGCCTGCCTGCGAACAACCATTTACAAGAGCTGCTGTGCAGTTTTACGACCACTTTTACGATTGGAATTTGCGCGATCCTATCCGTGCGCTGATTGCCGCCCGCAAATTG
Source organism: Chlorokybus atmophyticus (assembly GCA_009103225.1). NCBI lineage: Eukaryota > Viridiplantae > Streptophyta > Chlorokybophyceae > Chlorokybales > Chlorokybaceae > Chlorokybus > Chlorokybus atmophyticus. The sequence continues at coordinate 52,833 of RHPI01000671.1, forward strand.
AGCGGTGTCCACGCCGAAAGCCCGGTAACAACCTACACTGACTCGCTCTGCCACACCACTGCAATACCAAATGGCACAAAGTACTGATAAGCAATGACAGGTCTCAATCCTGGCCGCCGAAGCTGACCTGTACATGGCAAACATTGATGACAAATTGATGGTGAAGCTGGGACCAAGGTACTGACTCGCTTATAGACCTGTTCGCACTTGGTGGTGCCACTCTATATCAGTAAACGTATGCTGGTCGTGCGCAAGCACATAACAGCTGTAACTCAACAGTTGTATGTTGTCCAGGCACGACCTTGGCCACCTTGCCCCTGATGGCGGCTGGGAGTCTGTGGCATGGGGCAACGACTACTGCGTGTGGAAGAAGAAGTGAGGCACCTTTGTGCACCCAACTCGCATGCACACTCTAGCGCTTGCGTAAAGGGGCAATATTATGTGCTAAGCAGAGAGTTTTGTTTGCAACCCTTGATATAACACGAGAATTGTATAGTGCAGGCGAGTACGGACACGGGCACTGACATTGTTGCCCAAGTAACCATATTCCTCGCTGTCTCTCACAGTATGCTGCAACTTGCACATGTCGCTTGCAGCTTGCCATGCTCATCACTGACCGGATGTTGTAGCTTGTAAGGCCTAGTGTGACAGGCATTACAAAACATCCTACTATAGAGCATCAACTTTTAGGGCGTGTGTATTCTGCAGCACAAATTGATGTCACCTGCAAGCACTGCAAGTTGAAGTGGATTATAACTCTGCATGACGAGTGGATATGGCTTTGTTGACTGCAGTATATGATGCAATATTAGGTTGAGCGAGCGCGCGGCGGCCTCATATGCCATGACGTTTACAGTCTGCGTGAAGATTCATTAAGTTGGTCAATTGTACATGGGTTGATGGGCTTGTGCAACTTGAGTGCGGGTGTCAAGTGTATACACCTACTATTATGGTCAATCCCTCTCAGCCTTTACACGAATCATCAGCAGCTGGTATCGTATTTTATTGGAGTGCCCCGATTCTTGTACAATCTCCCTAGCCCGTCTCCTATGTTTGGAATACAAACCACAAGTGGAGGGTATATACATGAGGGGGGGGGGGGGG
>RHPI01000671.1:54217-103098 GCA_009103225.1 Chlorokybus atmophyticus
GGGGTTATGAAAACATGATTATGACTATTATCTACTATTATCTCAGCAATCGGTATTAAAACCTTGCTAACGTTCATGCTGTCAACTGGGCGGTAACTCAGTTGGCTTGTCGCGTTGAATAAACATCATAATCAGGCCTCTGATGTGCATTTGTCATGTCGATGCATGTCAAGCATTGTCAGCGTGTTGCAACACGAATAACACACAAACAATACACATTTAAGCAACTGAGGCATACAAGTTGACCCATATATTGCATCATCGACTTTTGGTATATACATTTGTTCTATCACTTAGTATAGCAAAAAGTGGATACATCGCCTATTTGTAATAGTATCAAATGACAACTACCATATGTGAATAGCTGCATAGTCTTGAAAAGCATAACAAATGCATAACTTCAAAATCTTTGGCTACAATCTTATATTATATTCTTGGATTATAATAACTAGTGCACTCAAACAATAGTGATATCTGCATGCACGATGTCAAGCGCAAGCATGCTGCTTATTATTTACACAATGTCGTAGTTATTGGTGCTATTGCATATTACAATATGTAAAGCTTAACTTACCTATTTATGTTCAAGTTTATACCGAAAGTTATTGACACATAGTGCTCCACACATGAATCAACCATCATGCAATGTCAACATCCATGGTTCGCTGAACAAATACTTAGAAGCAATATCATGCTTTTGAGCACTGAAATGCTGTGGGCCATGCACCTGAACTGACCTTGGTGAGAAGCCACAGCTGCTGGCTTCTGAAAAAGACCTCCTTTGACAGCCTGATGCAATCATGCATTTTGTCATCTTGCGAGAGCGATGTCTCCCTTCGCGAGCCGGATGACGTCGTCGCCCATGCCGTTGACATCGCCTATGCAAGTACGTCGCTGACTGACGACGTGACCTGCAACCCGCGCGCCGCGAAGGAAACTTAACCGCGGTTCCGTTTCACAACCGCAACCGTCATCGACAAGAGCATAAAGTACGGTACCCGTTATGCCAGAAGTCAGCCTTCAGTTCATACACATGTACAGGCCTGTCTAGGCCTACTCGCAGTGCGTTCAAATTTAGTTTTCATCAAAAACCATAATTCCATCATTGAAAGACTTGCGACGTCGTCCTTGGACGGTTTCACGTCAACTCGGCGCAGTGAAAACCGTAGTGGATCCATTTTCCACTGATGTTTGGGCCTTTCACACAATGCAATGAATGCACGCCCTTCAACGATCCCTCCTTGCGTGTCAGAAGGCTAAAATACAACCAACAAAAGGTGGCCAATGTCATGACCGCGCTCACTCTAAATTCTCATCTATTTCATCACGGCAGTTGCACCACTTAAGTTGCTCGCCGGGTAAACGGTACTGTGCTGGTAATGTACGGTCCACCAGACCGGAACGACGGTTAAGGTCGGTCTTTAAACGTTACACCAAACCCGCGACGTGCCCCTGCCTGCGAAAGCACTTGCAAAGACTAGATTCTCGACGGACCAGGGACGCGCGCTGCAGCGGAGTAGGAAACGCCGCACCCGGGCGGACGCTCTGCACATCTCGCATTTTGCAATGCTCTCTTCAAAGCAGAGCCCAAAACAACCTTACGCCTGCTTGCTGGAAAGTAGTGCTGGTTGTTGGCGATGGCGATGGCGATGGCGACGGCGATGGCGGCGGTGGCAGGAGCTGCTGGGGTGGCAACGGTGGCACCGCTGCAGCGTGGCAGCTCTGTTCCCTCCTCCTCGAAGAACCTCGCAGCGTCGGCGCCATGCGTGTCGACAAGGCGGTCCTCCGCTGTCACCACCAGGTGGTTGTGGCTTGCGCACAGCAAGCGCTGCTGTCCGTCGGCTGCCTGCATTGTTTGTGAGGTGTGGTCGCAAGGCTTGTCGCAAAGATCTCGCTGCAGCAGCAAGCAGCAGTCACACATTTGAGCACTCAGCTTCACCAAGCTGACTTGAAGGCGGAACAGACAGCCCGTTCATTGGTTTCCTTGAGCGGAGCAGGACCAGCTGCTGTTGCATTTCACTAGCTGTTTACCCTCCTATAGATATGCAAACGGTGCACTGCCCAGCCCTTTGCCACGCGGTCTATGCACGCTATAGATGCTTACGTTTGCATGGAGCTTGTGTACACGTCCTTCCGTTGCATTTCCAATACTGCATTAGGCCATGCACCTTTGACTTAGAGACATGTTTTCTCACGGGTTGGTTGCGTGTCTCTCAGGGCACTGCCAGCCGGTAAGCGGCGGTTGACTCGCTGCACCGCCACAGTGCCGCTCCCAATCCCAGGTGCCGGCGAGGTGGCTGCCGCAGCGGCCGCAGCTGTTACTGTGGGCAAGGTCGTTGAAGCTTTGACCCCGTCCGAAAGGCCTCCGCCCCTCGACAACAAGCACATCGTCATGATGCAGGTATAGGCTGGTTTCAGTGACTGTTTGCGAGGTTCAGCAGTGGAAGCCTGGCTTGGCATGCACTTTGGCAAGCTGTTTGGATTTGCACAGCATTGATGCAGCATGCATGCAATGCCTGTTGACGATGCTGAGACATGAATGTATCATTACTGCGGGCACTCGCCGCAGGGCTTCAACTGGGAGTCTTGCAACCACAAGACCGGGTGGTACAACGTTCTGGAAAAGTGCGCTGAGAAACTTGGTCAGATGGGAGTTACGGATGTCTGGCTGCCTCCACCTTCCCGATCGGTGGCCAAGCAAGGTGCTTTACCACACCTCTTGCCGCAATGCATCATTGGTTGGGCCCCCCCCCCCCCCCCCGGGGGGGGGGGGGGGGGGGGGGGGCATCCAGCAGCCTGTGTGTGGCTGAATGACGCTGCTGCGCAGGGTACCTGCCTACTCAACTGTACAACTTGAACGACTCTTCGTATGGCGACGAGAAGGGCTTAAGGAGCCTCATCAGCACATTCCACAAGAATGGCATCCGTGCTGTTGCTGACATTGTGATCAACCATAGGTGTGCAGACTTCCAGGTCAGTGGAAAATGAAAAGGCCAAGAGGGATCATGGTACACCGTGCATCTTCAGACAAGCTAAATGCGCTGCGTGCTGGCAGGACTCACGTGGTGTATGGAGTGTCTTTGAGGGCGGTACGCCAGATGAGCGCCTTGATTGGGGCCCCTGGGCCATCGCTAAACATGATCCCTTCTCAGATCAGACTGGCAATGTAAGCCAGTTTATTGTTCACAACAACCTGTTCAAGTGTCAGTTGGCAAGCATTCAGTTGGAGACTGTGCTTACTGCCAAGCTAACATGTTGCAGGCTGACACTGGTGAGGACTATGGCGCTGCTCCCGATATTGACCACACCAACGAGCGAGTGCAGAAGGTGAGTCACTTGCATGACTTAAGGGACAACATGTGTTGTCCCACGCTCCTGTCAAGCTTCATGTAATGCACTTCGAGGACATTCAGCTCGCGAATGAGTGAAAGTGACTTGGTTTCTGACAGAGTGTTTTGTTGTCAATGTTGTCGCAGGACTTGATTGAATGGATGAACTGGATGCGCGAGGACGTGGGATTTGACGGCTGGCGTTTGGACTTTGTGAAGGGTTATGCAGGATGGATTGTCAAGATGTACATGGACGCCACCAAGCCCCACTTTGTTGTGGGAGAGCTGTGGAACAATATGGTCTATGATGACAGCGGCTTGGCCTACAACCAGGGTGCGGGCAATCACCCAACCTTTCGCATGCAGGCTGCACGTGCGACTAATGTGCTGACCTCTTCCAACCTCGCAGATGGTGCCCGGCAAGAGCTTTGCAGCTGGATCGATACCACTGACGGCCGCAGCGGAGCCTTTGACTTCCCCACCAAGGGCATACTACAGGTTAGTCACTGAAGTCAGCGGAGCCTTAACTTGCCTACATGGTCTGTTTTGGTTGGACCTGACCATGCACATCGCTGTGGACAGGAGGCTGTCAACAACCAGTACTGGCGGCTCCGCGATCAAAGCGGCAAGCCCCCAGGCTTGATGGGCTGGTGGCCTTCAAAGTCAGTGACGTTCATTGACAACCACGACACTGGCTCCTCACAGGTATGGTATTATGACCCACATGCACATAGCACCCATAAAGGCAGGACTGGCTGCTGTTTGGGTCAGCATGTTGCATAGCAACTTGCAATGTGACTCCTCTGGCCCATGCTAACAAGTCTTGTATGGCAGCAACATTGGCCGTTCCCCGGTGACAAAGTGATGGCCGGGTATGCCTACATCCTGACACATCCCGGTGTTCCTTGCCTGGTAAGCAACCAGGCCATCGTGGAAGCTAGTACAGCCTTGGCTTTTGCCTTTGCCCTAACTAAGCATTTCGTGCTGCAACCAGTTCTATGATCACGCCTTCGACTGGGGACTTTGGGACCAGCTCAAGGCGCTGGTGGCAGTGCGCAAGAACAATGGCTTGCATGCTGAAAGCAAGGTACTTCCCCTCTCATGTCCGCCTCAGAGCCTCTTGTAAGGGATGCAGGCTCGTGGACTCATATATGACTGTGCTTGCAGCCTCACATCTATCTTAGCGATGCTGACTGCTACATGGCCTGCATTGACGAGAAAGTGGTTGTCAAGTTGGGACCCAGGTAATACTGCCATGCCTTGTGTCATCTTCTGTCTCTGACAAGGCAACAGCAAGAAAGGCAAACTCAGCGATGCATTACGCATAAACTGCAGCTATGTACTTGCATGTGAAGGTATGCTAAACGAGTGCGGCTTTACTGAGATTACCAACACTGCTGCGTTGTTGATTGTAGGATGGATTTGGGCGCAAACACTCCGGATGCCAGCTGGGAGGCTGTGGCCTTTGGCAAGGACTACTGCGTGTGGCAGAAGAAGAAGTAAACAGTGAAAACTGGTTGCAGTATTGCCTGCAGCAGGTTGCACGAGTTGTGTCTATGTACCAAGCGTGCTGTACAATCGTGGATATGCCTTGTCACTGCGCGACAGATATACTGCGCGTAGTAAACGGGCAGTAGCAGTACATATTTAGCGGCGGCATGCTATGTGTAGGGTAGTGTGCTTTTGCAGAAACCTTGTTCAAATCACATGTCCTGTAATGGTGCCTTCTATGTCCGTGCATATTTGAATGGGTGTAGGTGTGTGCCAGTCAGCTCCTCATATCTGGGTCAAGGGCTTACGTCTCCGCTTTTAGTACAACCCCACCAGCAACACCTAACTGCCAGCACTAACGCAGCAGCACTAACCACTGCACTATGCAATGCCGGAGAATACCGCTGCGAGGGTGATTGGGATGCAAGGGGCAGGGCAGAGGGGTGGGGTAGCGGGGCCCTGCCAGACCAGCAGCGACAAGGGTTACAGCATCTGCAGCGGTGGAGGAGGGGGAGGACGATACCTCTCTCGGAGGGAGGGGAGGAGGGAGGAGGTAGTGGCAGGGGAGGGAGGGGGAGGCGGAGGGGGAGGGACACATTCACACGCTGCATGCTGCGGCTGCTGCTGCGCCGCTACAGCCCGTAATTGCCTTTGCTGACGCTGCTGCTCGTGTGTTGTGCAGGTAATGCACATTGCATGCATGCTTTGCATGTCCAACGGGGTGGTGGTGGTAGTGGTAGTGGTAGAGGTAGTGGAAGTAGATCATAGGAGCCCGATGGTACACGAGTTAATGTTAATGTTGGCCTGCACGCTGTGTACTGATTATTCCTTGCTTGTACAACGCATGCGCCATTGCACGCCACATTGTATGTACACGGGGTTGATACATGGTACATGTTCATGTGGTTTGCAAGCTTAATTAGTAGCCTCCACCATAGGAGATGACAACATGCCATGCAGCGCTCATCATGTGCAATTAATATAAAGGAATATTTTATGGCTTAGCGTTCCATATGCATCCGCACACCATCGACATAGTTGCGACGCACTTTTTATCACATATGGCGTAATGTATTAACATAACATTGATTTCGCATATGCCGTGTTGTTGCTGTTGGCGTCAATGTTGTCGAGCATGGTTGCTTGCTTATTTGCTTGCATAACCCTAACGTGCTTTGTGTATGCGCCTGATGGGTATGCACGATCGCGAGTGCAATGCATAGCGTGCATAGTGCATAGCATAACACAGGGGTTTATCTCTACTTTACATATGCCGTCTGTACATATTCCATACAAAGTCCCTCATTCGTAGAGCCACAATCACATTGACATATACGACACGCTGATTTCCATCATATACACAGCATCGCAATGGCGGTAGCAAGTTACGTCATGTATTCGATTGCATCAACCAATACGAGTTGTTCGTTCAAAGGATAAATAGATGTAGACCTTGTGCATGATATGGCTGACATGGCTCATATCTCTCTCTCTCTCTCTCTCTCTCTCTCTCTCTCTCTCTCTCTCTCTCTCTCTCTCTCTCTCTCTCTCTCTCTCTCTCTCTCTCTCTCTCTCTCTCTCTCTCTCTCTCTCTCTCTCTCTCTCTCTCTCTCTCTCTCTCTCTCTCTCTCTCTCTCTCTCTCTCTCTCTCTCTCTCTCTCTCTCTCTCTCTCTCTCTCTCTCTCTCTCTCTCTCTCTCTCTCTCTCTCTCTCTCTCTCTCTCTCTCTCTCTCTCTCTCTCTCTCTCTCTCTCTCTCTCTCTCTCTCTCTCTCTCTCTCTCTCTCTCTCTCTCTCTCTCTCTCTCTCTCTCTCTCTCTCTCTCTCTCTCTCTCTCTCTCTCTCTCTCTCTCTCTCTCTCTCTCTCTCTCTCTCTCTCTCTCTCTCTCTCTCTCTCTCTCTCTCTCTCTCTCTCTCTCTCTCTCTCTCTCTCTCTCTCTCTCTCTCTCTCTCTCTCTCTCTCTCTCTCTCTCTCTCTCTCTCTCTCTCTCTCTCTCTCTCTCTCTCTCTCTCTCTCTCTCTCTCTCTCTCTCTCTCTCTCTCTCTCTCTCTCTCTCTCTCTCTCTCTCTCTCTCTCTCTCTCTCTCTCTCTCTCTCTCTCTCTCTCTCTCTCTCTCTCTCTCTCTCTCTCTCTCTCTCTCTCTCTCTCTCTCTCTCTCTCTCTCTCTCTCTCTCTCTCTCTCTCTCTCTCTCTCTCTCTCTCTCTCTCTCTCTCTCNAAAAGCATGAATATAGCACCTTTCGAACGTGTGTCAATAGTCAAGTTTTTACAAACAATTCGTAAAAGAAGTATGTGTTGATAAAATGTTGAATTTACTTGTATTGAATGAGAACGTATCGACAAATCATCCACTTTATGTATTCATGTTGTTGATATGAACATAGGCAGGCTTTTGCATCCACTCGTTTATAACAGCTCATGTTCACATCATAGCAATTCCTTAGCTTTGTGACCCTATATCGCACATGATGCGTTTATGTGATGTGCTGGCTATAATTCGCTGTGTAATACCTACATTAACGGCAATTGACCCAACATGTACACCAATACTACATGTGGGGTCGATAGCCTATAAGTTGTTATCATCGTGCATGCATGACGACACCGGGGATCTGCCACAACACAGTCTATAATATAAACAATGCGCGTATTGTTAAATTGTATGCATATCGCTTACCGTGTCGGATACTATTGAGTCAACACCATCATTAGCTAAACAATTTGGTGCAGGTCTACGAGGCTACATCTTACCAATCAAAAAGTGCATTGGTGTTAAATCCCGTATTGCCACGACATCTTTGTAAACAAAATTATTCGGCAAAGTCATTTTACGCAATTTTTACTAACTTTTATGCGACGAGACTTATACGTTATAATGACATTGGGCTAAAATGCATAAAGTGGCAGGGCTTTGACGAGAAGTACATGAAGCATTGGTGGCGTCTTTTACGAAGCTACTGGAACACTATGGTAGACTCGGGTCACGCATGCAAGCCGCAACATGTGCCAACAATGTGCGCTCATGATGCCTAATGGTGAGTGCATTTATTAAACTACCAAGATGGATTGAAGAACTTGTCTCCAAGCCGCTGGGTAGTGCGTTCCGCGCACTAGGAAATCGGCTTTACGAAGGTTTTTGCAATTGGCATTGTTCTTATGCTTACAAGCATGAAGCCGTCAGCTGCGTGTTGATTGTGATCATAACTATGATCATGACACGTTGGAGCGGTAGGCTCCGCCCCACCCCCAAGTTCGCGAGGTGTTGGTTGTCTTGCTGATGCACGCCCATGTGCTAACTGCTGCATTCCATGTCGTTTGGCGGACTACATATAGCAGCACTGCAATTTCTGTACATGTGAGATCATGTGTACGAACAAGGATCCTCATTATATAGCTTGTGCAGAGATCGGCAGCACCAAGCGGTTGCTGCAGGACCAGCATCACGCAACGACAGCTTCAGACCACAACCAAACTGCTGCAGGTACGCATCTATGCAGCGCTAGCAGACGGTGTGCCAATGGGCAACACCCGCCAAGTGTCAATCCATATATACAATCGTGTGCTCTGGGCATATGTCCTGACAGTATGTGGGCTTTGCAGCCTTATGGCTGATGATGGCCAAATCAGCCTTTATTTCTTTTCTAACAACTTGAAGCACGTGGCCAGCCCAGCTGAAGCTGCGAGATGCCACACGGAATGTGTATAAGGGATGTTTGGACAGAACTCCTCCAACCAGTACGCGGCTCCTCCAACAACGGATGCTGCTACATGCAACCGGTGTGCGGCCCTGAGAGAAGGGTTGGAGAACGCCCTTTCTGCATATGTTGTCTGCAGCAGACAACCACATCAGTGACAAAACCACCTTCATACTATGCAAATAGCCAAACTGTAGCATGCAGCTTATGCATCTGCTTTGTGCTACCAGCAGGCATGTATGCATAGGCCAAATGTTCACCCAGTGCAAAACAAGGAAGGCAGCGGCCTTGCTATGCATGGCAGTTGCATGCACCAACTCACCTCCAACACACCAACATTGGCAGCTGCAACAGCAAACGGTTGCATGGGAACAGCAGCAAGCGCAGCCAGCTTCAAAGGTCGTTGAGGAGCGAGTGCGTTCACCAGAAACTGCAAGCAGCAAAATCACAGTCAAGACACCGGTCATAAAAAACCAGCTGGTAACATTGCAGGCGAGTGCAGGCAGCTGTCAAGCATACCACTGTGGAAGTGGCCACCATGCAATAGTCGAGCCACCTAAACTTTGGCCGCGCCTTGCCAGTTGATGTGTGGTAGGCGCAAGAGGCGATGCCAACACCATACAAGGAATTGGCAAATAACCTGGCTTCAGGGGTGTGCCTGAAATTGGCGAAATCCCAACATGACAAGTCAAGAACCGTCAAGACACACACTCTGCTGGTAGAGTTCAACCAATACGTTGCATGCTAAGCGACTGCCACCACGCACCTTGGGCACTTGGAGGCGAAGAAGAAGAATGGTATGGAGGTAACAACATTGGCTACAATCTCTTTGTTGCAACAGCTATCTGCGGGACGTAGTATACCATGTCAGTCCAACAAGCACGCTTGAAGCACTGTTCGGCGTTCCTCGCATGCAAACCACCCTCCTGTCCTTGTGTTGGGGAGACCAGTCAACTCACCTGGCTTTGTTGTTCCAGCCAGGAGCCAAGGCACTTTGGCGTTGATGCTTTGCAGCTGAGCCAAGACGTTGGACCACCCGTTCAGCAGAGGTGAGCCGTTGCTGGTAGACAGAGTGGATGGACCTTTGGCGTCTTTCCGACTGGGATGAGTCTTGGTTCTGCATGAAAGTATATACAGTTGTCAAACGCAAGCAAGACGAGCCTAGAAAGCTGATGTGCACTTCGGCGTGCGAACAAACGGGTGCTGATTGTGATTCAACCTTGGGCGCAGTTGTGAGCGACGTCTCATGCTACAGCACGGAAGGCGCATGTTTGCTACGCAAGAGTGCAATCCAACCCATGCCGAGGATTACGCAGGACTGCCTGGGTGTCTCGCAACCTAGTGTTGTGAGACACCTAGGCATTTCTTCAAATACCATGGCAGAATGGACACGCAATGCTGCCGTGTGTTCCTAAACTGCAAGCTTCCAGCTCACGTGAGCTAGATACGTGTCAACTAAGGTTACTAGTGAAAACTGATGTCACGCTCCCGATCTTTGACCGTGACGTACCACGCACGTGCAGGTAATGCAGGGGACACAGCACAGGATCTGTATGTGAGTGAGTAGAGTTCCTATGTGAATAGAGATCCTGTGCGGCGTAGCAAGCAATGCGACCAGTGGCCATCCCCCCTCGCGGTGTACCTGTGAAGGTCGCCAACTCGCACGCGTTCTGCCTGTGTGAAGGGGGCGGCGTCTGCGGCCTTGACCATCTGCAAGTCGGCCAACACCGCGACCTCCGTAGAACCCCGTGCCCCGCCTCCCATCCCGCCGGCACCCACCCTGGACAGCAAGCCACGCCCCGTGCTCAGCTCTGTCACCTCTCCACCTCGTTCAATCAGCCTGCCGCCACACCAAGCTAGCCACTATCAACGTGCAGACAGCTTGACGCGCCTCCCCACCTTCGCCACCACACCTGTGCCCGCCTAGAACGACGCCGCCAACAACTTTGACGCTTACGTTCACGTCAAGCATATGCCTGAACAGGCGGGCAAGATTCCCGCGCCAGCATACCAGTCAAAAGCGACGCAATCGGCCGATCTGCACTGGACTCAATACTCTGGCTGTGGCCTGTTGGTGCCGGCCGCTTGAGTGCCAGCACCCGCCTCATCTCTCGCCTCGGGTGCCCAAAAGAGGGCGATGAACCTGCCAGCAAGGCGCGGCCGCAAAATTTAGGGCGCGGCACAGTTACAAAAGGGCGGCAAACTGTAAACAGGCAAACCCTCTGATATGCGCGGGAGTCATCAGACACTTTCGTAGGTGGCGCCAGTTATGGGCCCTAACTTAAGGTGCATGAGACCTGTGTTGTTAATCACAGCGCACGCTGGTCACTGACACTAATGAAACACTTGTACATTGCAGATTATGTCTCCAAAGCACGTCTCAGGCGGCGTTGCAAACTTTCCGAGGCTTACGTTGCCGAGGGTGGAAGTCTTCGTTTTGGTGACGCGGTATCGCATCGAACCGATCTTGTGCCGTCGGATCTGGGCGATCGCGAGCAAGCCGCGTGACGACGTTGCCTGACTTGCGTTGCGTGACACCAAGTCAGGACTTGGTGTCACGCAAGCGGTGCAACGTCAAATTCTGACGTGCCAAGTTGGCACCCACATGACATTGCAAGTTGGTAGGCCTAGGTAGCTTTCCACAACTAGCGCACACAGGCCCCATAGCCTCATGTAGCTTGGTTGTCGATGTTGTCTTCAGTACTAATGTCTTGACAGATTTTGCCTAGTGTCTGTGTAGTGCTGTGTCTGCTTGCATACTGAGGGCCCTAGGACAGCGCTGAACATATTTGCAACTCTCCAGTGCATATATCTGATGAACTGCGGCATACATGCGTCTCACATTATGCCACGTACACATGGCAGCATATTGCAGTCCCACCCACAGTCCCACCCACCCACCCACCCACCCAGAGCTTTGTTCGCCAAAGTGCATTGCACAGCGCGTTGAACTATATACACCAATCAGCACGCACCTCAGGCAAGAAGGCGCGACGTTTAATAACAGGTGGCAACATGCACCATTCACTGCTATGCAAAACAGTATGCACCGCACTCGGTGCCAACATGCAACCTGCGAGCCAGATAACAATACCAATAGCTTCACCCCATAGCAAAAAGCTCCGGTTCAAAACCTGTACATACAGCGTGCAATGATGCCTGCCACATCACTATCAGACTGTCGTCTGCTCAACCGAAAAAGAGGGGCCGCGACCACTTCAAGTCCTGTCCAACCCACCAAGAGCAAGGTACTTCAACTGCAATCAGACAAAACTTCGTTAGCAAACATACCATGACAAGTACAACTACATGCGTGTCGTGACCAGCATTTCATTATCAGGCGCACACACTCGTTACCAACACCACTGCATCACCACTGCTCAAGCCAGCTGTACAGCTGTGGACATATTCGCATTGATGCAAGCTGTTTGTCACGAGATCAGGTACTTGGTAGCAGCAGACAAAGACATGCGACTTGCAAGAAAAAAGTGCTTGACTTGCAGGTGCTGAAGTCTCTCACCTCTAAGTACTCATCCAAGCCATATCTCGATCCCTCGCGACCCAAGCCCGACTCCTTGATCCCACCGAACGGGGCATTCGCTGTCGATATCGCGGTTTCATTCAGTCCCACCATACCGTATTCTAACGATTCCGCCACTCGCCAGGCACGTGCGATGTTGCGTGTGTAGAAGTACGCAGCCAGCCCGAACTCTGTATCATTCGCAAGGTGCACAGCCTCTTCTTCAGTCTGAAACTTGAACACCGGCGACACGGGGCCGAACACTTCTTCCTTGAACATGCGCATCTGTGTGGTCATGTTCTTTATGACTGTCGGGCTGTAAAACTGACCACCCAACTCGTGCCGCTCGCCACCCGTGACAACTTCAGCACCCTGATGGAAATGGCAAAAGGTCACAGCCAGCTCTCATAAGCGAGGAGGTGTTGCATGAGTACTACTAGATTACCTTTTCAACGGCGTCCTTGACAAAGCCTTCAACCTTGTTGACAGCCCGTTCATTGATCAGTGGGCCAACGAGCACATCCTGCTGAGTTCCTTCCCCAACCTTCAACTTGGAGACTCGCTCAGACAGCATACGCGTGAACTCATCATATACCCCTTCCGATTGCAAGCACGACATGAGAACGTTATCAGGCTGCCATATTTTCGTCCAATGTGATCAGCGCGCATACCTTCTTGAACAAACATGCGGTTGATGGACACGCAAGTCTGTCCCGCATTACGGTACTTCGACGCAATGGCCCCCGTCACAGCTGCGTCCAGGTCGGCATCGTCAAACACAATAAGAGGCGCATTGCCCCCCAGCTCCAAAGACACCTGACAACAGAAACAGGATGGTGTTACAGGCGCGCGAGTAAACGTTCCTTTTGCTAACTCATAGGCGTGGTGATGTTCTCCGTAAGGGGAGTTTACCTTCTTGACAGTACTGGCAGCACCAGCCATCAACTGCTTGCCGATCGCAGTAGAGCCTGTAAATGTAATCTTGCGCACCTAAATAAGAGGACTTGGTGAGCTGAGTAGATACCGCTTCGCAATCATGCAAACAAGCATGCGTAAGCACACAGCATGTTAAGTAGCGACAACAACCTTACCAATTCGCTGGAGATAAGCGTGTCGCCGATGGCCTTTGCTTCACCCACCACAACATTTAACACCCCCTGCACGCATACCCCATACATCAACCACGCCATCAGTGCTGAACGCACTGCTCTTTGAAGCACAAAGAGGTGCCTTGCTGCTTACGGGAGGGATGCCGACGCGATCCGCCAGCTCCGCGCATGCCAGCGCTGTGAATGGCGTCTGCTCTGAAGGTTTCACCACAATTGTACACCCTGCAGCTAAGGCTGGCGCAACCTGAGCAACACAACATGGTATGATAAGCAGGATTGGCAACGAATCAATCACGAGCCCAAAACTTAACGCAACTCACGCATAGCTCACACGTCTAGCTTCAAGCACACAGCAATAATGCTAATTGATGCGCGCACGTACCTTCCGAGTGATCATCGCAATAGGGAAGTTCCATGGCGTGATGGCACCCACAACTCCAATAGGCTGCATACCAATGCAACAAATCATTCGAACTGATGCTCAATGCAGCCGCAAACAAACACTGCTGGCTGTGCCATTAAACAGCGCACCTGTTTGAGCACAAACACTTTGCGGTTCTTCACGTGCGGCTCTAAGATGTCCCCATATATGCGTTTGGCCTCTTCCGCATACCACTCGATGAAAGCAGCACCATATTCTACCTGCATGTCACGTGATGTTGTTGAGTCAATGCCAATCACCATTCGCGCATAGACCAAACTCACCTCTCCTTTTGCTTCTGACAAGGGCTTGCCGCCTTCTTTTGTGATGATCAGGCCAATGTCATCCTTTGCATCCATCACGGCATCGTACCTGTAAAAGCGGTTAACTATTGCGGTGTCAGCACGCAAACAGCAGCATCACAACCATAAGCATGTGCATGTGAGTACGACAAAACAACAACACATCCCAGTTAGCTGTGCTTACCATTTGCGCAGCAATCCTCCACGCTGGGCAGCAGTTAGCTCACGCCAGCCTGTCCATACATGCAACAGTCAATCGGTGAATCCATCAGTACTGGTCGTGCACTTGACACCAACACTGTCATGCTGCAGAGAAATGGAGCATGCAAGCATGCTGCTTTCTATGATGAACAAACCTGGCAAAGCGCGGTGGGCTGCTTCAATGGCTTTGTTTGTGTCCTCAGCGTTCATGCGCGGGACGTGCCCGACGACACTACCGTCTGCTGGGTTATGCACCTGTGACCACAGCACACATGCAAAGGTTTGCTTGCTGCTTGCTGACCTGTGTGCATGCTGGGAAATGCACCAAGTAATGTACGCATCTGCTCTCTTACCTCGTGGGTCTCTCCTGAAGAAGCAGGGACCCACTTTCCGTCAACGTAGCACAGCTCCTTGAACAAGCCGGGATCTTTGAGGCCCAGAGGGTTCGATGAAGCTGCTGCCGACGACCCCATTCGCGCCTGTGTTAGGCATATCAGCCCTACAATGGTGGTGGTTACATATGGGCATATGTGCTTGCAACATGCAAAGCACAGAACTCTAAAGCCTCAATCTGTACTGAAAGACAGGCAGTAACAATGCACAACGGTGCTGACTGGCCGTGCACAAATGCCAGACCTTTGAATTGAATGTGAAACGGAATATGTAGTCAACTGCTCAACAAACAACAGACACAGAAGGAAACATTTGAAGCAGCGCATATGAGCAAGCAGGCTGGACTGGACTAAGCATACACGCGCTACAAGCATGCCTACCATGCTCTCACGTTGTGTGTTACAGTCGCAGTTGTTCACTGCAACATGCGGTGCACCCCAATCAACACATGCGTAACAGAGGCGAACCACTCACCAAAGCAAGGGCACAACGTAATCAAAAACTTCACGCAACACCCCAAAGTCAAGCTCGCAAGCTCATGCATGCACGCACCCTCACCCCGCCGTTGCTATGCTGCATGCCTCCTCCAGAGCGCGCTGCCCCCGGCGCCGCCGCAGCCTGCCACCAAGAAGCACGCACCACGACCCGGAAAGCACCAGCAACCAACCTCATGGCAACCACCATCCTCCACCTCCACCTCCTTCTCCGCCACGATGGGCAGGCGCAGACGCTGCTGGGATCTAACAGTGCTGACGTTTACATGCAGATTGGCTCAGCTTCGGTTTCAGGATGCCTTTCATTTCAATTGCAAGCCCTAATTCAATGCAGCAGTGGTGGTGGTAGAGGTGTTGGTGGGCGTCGTGGATGGCGGGTGCTGGGGCACTGTGGTGGTGCGGAGCGTTGAGGGTTGCTTCTAGCTGCCAGTTGCTCAAAGCTGCCTTGGTGCCGCGTGCGGCGTGTGGTGCAGGCAGCCAAGGGTTAAGTGGACGTGTGACAGCCGCTGCTAGCAGTAGTAGTTGCATTGGTGGGTTAGTCTCCTTGCCGCCCAGGTTAAGACCATGGTTTACATCGCCGCCGCCGCAGCAGACCAGCAGCAGGCCAATCAGCAGCAGGCCGCTTAGTACCAGGGCTCCCCTGCCCTCGCGAGCTGGTAAGTTGGGCGCTGTTGACGACGACGACGACGAGGACGATGATGACGGCGCTGCTGCTTATGACAAATTTACTCAGCCGCCTATTCCCCAAGTGCGAGAAGGTGTGCATTGCCAGTCAGTTGCACTTTCAATCAACTGATCAGATGATTTGAGACATTGTGATCCTACTCTGTGCGTTGGCGTGTGCGATGGTGCAAAAGCAAGTGCATGTCTAGGCAACTTACTTCTGTGGAAATTTTTGTCTGTTCATAACTGGTCCTCGTTTCATGGGTTGTAATTGTTAAGAAGGCATTTTGTCATTGTTGCTCATTCAGCACGCATTGATAGTGAGCTCTGCTGATGCAACAGACTATCTGACTATAAAATACGCGCGCAGTGGCGGTCCTGGCGGCCAGAACGTCAACAAGGGTGAGTAGCCCAAGACTACACAAACTAGACTTAGGATGCCTTGGAGAGTACATCATAGGTGCTGACTGTTTTCTTGATGAAACAGTGAACACCAAAGTGGACATGCGGTTCAACGTGTTCGATGCGAACTGGTTGTCGGATGAAGTGAAGGAGAAGCTGCTGGAGCAAGAAAAGAACAGGATCAACTCTGAGGGAGAGATCGTCGTCACTTCAGAGCGCAACCGAACACAGAAAGCCAACCTTGAAGATGCGCTGGAAAAGTTGCAGGTGCTTTTGATTGCTGCGTGTGTGCCATTAATATCATGAGTGTATACCTCGCAAACTAAACATGCATGTTCATGCAGGCCATGATTGACAAGGCTGCGTATGTCGCTCCACCTCCTCGGCCAGAGAAAGTGAAGCGCGTAAAGCAGCTGTACGTACACATTGATTGACACAGCATGTTGTTGGCTAAGTGTGAGTTGCAAACATAGCCACCTTGCAGATGGTGACGTTACTGGCTTTGCAGGAAAAAAAAAGCAAACGAGAACAGGTTGGGACAGAAAAAGCAACATGCAGATAAGAAGAAAGAGCGGCGGGCAAAAATTGAGTGGTGACAGGGTTCTGAAAAAGTCGCGCCAGCGATAGTTACCTCGTCTCATGCTGCAAGGCAACACGCACTTGTGCACAATCAATCAGCTTAGTCATAGGTAATCTGATAACTTCAGTTGTGCTATCGTAGACCATACCAAATTGTATCGCACTCAGTACAGGGGAGAAAGGGAGAGGGACAGGTCATTGCATTCCGATAACAATATGCTACCTCTTATTCCCAGTTCATGGCATTCATGCCTCAAATCATTGCAGTAGAGTTTCCAATAATGTCTTTGCCTCCATGTGAATATATGCAGCCTAATGTGCAGGCTTGAGACTCACCCGCCTCATGCCATGCAGGTACCAGGTAATCTGACTCATGCATGACTGATGGGGTGGGCAGTAGAGTTGTTAGCGTGCATTAGCTGATAGCCCGACGCTGGCATTCTTTTGGCACATAATGATGAGTGTATAGTGTGCAGAAGCATGTGGTATTGGGTATAAACTCTGTCCTTATGCACTACCACTCATCAGCTTGATATGCACAAGCAGTAAAATGTACAGTTCATGACTGATGTCTCATAAGATCTAAAAAGTTTCAACCTGAATGGGCCACCTTAGGTGCGCCAAAAGCCCCCTGAGACTACATCTGCTTACTTTGCAGAACAGCGCTGTTGCTAGTGAAAGTGACGCTGGTATCTACTTTGCCGCAATGCACAGAACAGCCCTGACATAGCTGATAAGAGAGTCACTTGGCGAGTCATATGTCTGTCATTAAGTGCCGAACAAGCTTCTCCGGCGAGTTGACATGCGGATACGGCCTCACGTTCTCCTTGTGGAAGCCGTGAGAGATGGCGAACCTGTACCCTTCCGCGCGCCTCAGCATCAACTCCACACCTTCCACCATCGAGCAGAGCCCGTCAGCCTGCCACAGCACCCAAAGTTAGCGAGTTGACTATCGCAAGGAGATGAGACACTCAGACAGTCAACAACAGATTGCGCATTGTTTGCAAACTCGCGCGAAGTGCCTGCGTCTTGCAAAGGTATGGTACTTGCCTTGAGGGTGAAATCGCGCTCGGCAGCGGCATAGTGTTCCCGCACGCTAGGCGGTGTCCAGTTGTGGTCGTGCGGTTTGGACGCTGGAGGAGAGGGTGACACATTGGCAGGGAGAAGCTCGCTTGCACTCGCCAGCCGCGCCTCGCACTCCGCTATCACTTTATCCCAGCTGCGCTCCTCCTCAACAAGCCTGTATAGCATTGTTTATTTTGACTGCGTGTGGCCTTCAATGTGATGTCAAAACACATAAATGATATGATGTATCGTCTTGCCTGTCACGAAGCTCGCGCAAATCCGACTTCTTTCGCTCCAGCTCAGGGTTACATTGCGCTGGCTCGCAGGACTCTGCTGGCTTCACTGCCTGCTGCTGCTGCTGCTGCTGCTGTTGTTTGCTCAGCGCTTCAGCCTTGCGCTTCTTATCCGCCTGAAAACAATGTGATGTTTCGCGACCGCTGACTTGCGCACAACATAGGGCATAAGTCTCTGCTTGAGTTTCTTCAACATGCAGCAACGCGTGTGCATCTCACATAACAGTTCAGACTTCAAACCTTGGGTGCTGGAGTTTTAGCCAGCTGCTTCTTAGTCGTCAAGTCATCTATCTCTTGCATGAACCTCTGCAGCATATCCGCAGCTGCCACGTACAACACGTGTCAAATACACTGTCCACGTCAGATTGATATCAACACCCACACCGAACGGTACCTGCGCTGGCAATTAAGGCATCCTCGTCGACAAACACACCCCGCACGGCCTGGATCTCCGCATTGCACACAAGCTTGCATAGCTGCGCAAGCCTGCATTGCACACATGTGTAACTTTCCATGTGATACTATCAGACTCACACACACGCGCGCACATACATACAATAATTGCTTCCTGCCTGCGTGATTCGGCCACGTCTTGTCCCGAAGGCAGGCTCTCGTGGAACTCGAAGCTCTGAGCGTCGTTGGCAGTCAACTTGTAGTACTCGAGAAAGGCAGGCATCTCTCTCGTTCTGCTGCTGCTGTGGTGCTGCTTGCGGGGACGGGAGCGGCCCTCTTGCGGCTGCAGACAAAGCATTGCAATGGTTTGTGAGACAGAAAAGTGTCATGATTACAAAGCACACTTGTGATAACACTGTTTGCCTGCCTTGTTATGTTATGGTGGTGATGATGTTGTGTGATGACTACAGCATGACTGCATACTGCATTCTGTGTGCTGGCAGGCAAAGGGTAGGTCACAATCTGCTTCTCTTCTTGGAACAAGACTCAAGCGAAGGGCGGCACACATAACACTAAAGACAAGGCAAGGGTTTTGAGCCGCACCTCATTGCCGCGCAGAGTGCCCGCCCAGTCTTTGGTGGTGGCGGACTTGCGCCGCTTGCGCCCTGTGCCAGACGTACACGTGCAAGTGAACGTGTGAATGAGAGTAAAAATGATCATGTGCGTGTCTCTTAAAACGTTTGGTGTGTTTACCATAATTCAGACAGACGGACGCAAGCGCAAGCGGCATGTGATTCAACTGCTGCTGCTGCCCTGTGCACAAGCAGTGCAGAGAGTCTCTTACAGCAACCTACCACGTGCTGTTGGCAACGACCACCGTACATGCATGCTTGCACCAACCAGGACAAAAGGTAGGCAGCAAAATTGATCAACAGATAATCAATTCATAGTCCAAGACTACGCACCGGGCCAGGCATACCTTGCGTGCCAGGCGTTCCCATGGCCAGGCGCCTGAAGGATTCCCCGCTTCGGCAAGCGGTGCCGGTTCTTTAACACTAACACAAAAACCCAACAGTCTTCTCCGCTTGAGCAGCAAGACTCTCCCCGCACCTACCAGCTGCCACGCGTCACGCGCTCGCCGCCGCCGCCGCCGCCGCCGGCTTAGAGCTGACTACAGAAGCCAACCGTTGAATCAGATTGAACTGTTTGAATCACGGTGAAATCCACACTAGTCTCGATGGCGAGTACTATCGGAGATATCTGCTCTGGCTAGGATATCTGTTCTGGCTTGCACTTGTGCGGGGCATTGGCGCTGTCACCAGCGTCGGAGATGGCGGCGGCGGCGGCGGGGGCGGCGGCCCTGAGACGCGCCGTGCGGCAGAGGTAATTATGCTTGTGTTTTGTTGTGAGGGGGCTTGTTCAAATCAGCTGCTGCTTGGCGATAATGGTCGTTGCGGTGTTGGTAAGTTCTTGACTCGGCATGCAGCAGACTTGGTCAGCGGTTGCATGCTGCCGCCTCCTCCTCCTCCTCCTCCTCCTCCTCCAGCGCAGCAGGATGTTATCCACCTGCCGGCTTTCAGCTCGTTGCAAGTCGACTGTACGCCACCGATGGCGCAGGCGACAAGCCCGGAAGTTCTGCGCCCGATGGCAACAGCATCAGCGTGGACCGCTCCGGACTGTTTAGGGTTGCAGGTGTGTACGTGTGCAGTGGTTGTGTATGTGTGTCGCGTGCATGTAACCGAGTATGCAGCTTTGCTGTTGCACAACCTCAAAACAGAGCAAGGCATGCATGGAGATTGACACGTAGTGCTGTCGAGTAGTAGTTCTGGTACTGTGCTTCGTTAACATGCCTTCGAAGCAGCATCGCAGATTCCTTGCATGCAGTTCATGCATGCAAGGTGTGTTAGTGCACTGCGTTATGAACATTGGCACTTGTGCAACACGCTTAGTTGACGCTGATGTGCCAACCTGGTTTCCTTATGCACTGCGTAAGCGCAGAGCACAGTCACAATGTCATCAAAGACAAGCAGGAAGAGACGGAGTTGATACGGCATCTGAAAGCTCTGATACGAGTAAGCTATCACACGCACAGACACATTGCAAAGCACTCCTGTTGTTGCTTACTAACGGGCTGGTTGAGTTGTGTGCCAGTTCAGAGGAGGCCCCATAACTGTGGCGGAGTACATGCACGAGGTGCTCACGCACCCGACAGCGGGCTTCTACATGACGCGCGACGTGTTCGGCAAGGAAGGCGACTTTATTACATCCCCTGAAATCAGCCAAATGTTCGGTGAGGTACCTCACCATTGGCACACATGCAAATATACACATGCATGCACACATGATCACGTGCACGTGACCCTTTGCCCACACACACATGCACGCGTATGTTCTCGCGCATACTCACACACGCGCGCATGCAGCCGCGCTGACACAATCATGCACACGCACGCGTGCGCGCGTTCGTGCTTTGGCACAAGCGCATGCACACGTATGTGCACACACATGCACGCACATGCACACGCAAACGCACATACACATGACACTTTCACCATGTTCTGCTCACATCATCCTTCCCTCGTTGTCACGCGTCACAGATGATCGGCGTGTGGACAGTCTGCATATGGCAGCAGCTCGGACACCCTGCTGAGTTGCACATCGTGGAGCTCGGCCCGGGACGCGGCACGCTACTGGCCGACTTGCTGCGTGTGAGCACACATCAATCACATGTTGGTTATAGACGCACAAGTCTTGATAACCTATTTGCTTCCACATCAGGGAACAAAGCTCTTCAAAGGGTTTGCCACTGCCCTGCGCATTCATCTTGTTGAGGTCAGCCCCGCCATGCGAAAGCTTCAAGCGCAGACGTTGCAAGTGGATGAAAGCACTGGGCGATCGGGCATCAGCGGGACGAGCGTAGAGTGGCACAATGCCTTGGCTTCAGTCCCTAATGGTTGGTCTGTTGCAGCACACATGTTGTGCATCAACATTGACACAACAACGATAACAATGTCATCTTGGTTGCAGGGCCGGCTGTCATCATCGCACACGAGTTCTTTGATGCGCTGCCCGTGCACCAATTCCAGCGCACAGAACGAGGTTGGTGCGAGAGGTTGCTCGACATAGACGACAACCCAAAGAGGTTCGTGGGTCTCGTGTACGTGTGCGTATGTGTGTCTTTAGCCCAACTGATGCTAATGTTGGACACATGCACACATACGCAGTCCCTACCACCTCCGGTACGTGTTGTCCCCCGGCCCGACCCCTGCCTCAACAGCGTATGTGCAGCATCGGCTGTCATTCAATCCAGCCGCAACCGCTACAACAGCAACAACATCAACAACAAGCCACGTGGCCGAGGCTCCGTGCTCGCCAGCTGGTGCGCAGCAATGCAAGGAGCTGGAGGTGTGTCCCCAGGGGATGGCCGTGGCGCAGGAGATGGCCCGGCGCGTGAGCGAGCACGGCGGGGCGGCACTCGTCGTGGATTATGGCAAAGATGGCATCATCGGCGATTCTGTGCAGGCAAGTTGTATGTCGTGAATTAGGTGATGAAGGCTATTACTCTCCGTAGCTCTGCTGTCAGTGTCTTGGGCGAGGGTATGTTGTGTTACGTATCATCAGTGCAGGCCATCAAGCAGCACAAGTTTGTGTATGCCCTGGACCGTCCCGGCACAGCTGACCTCAGCGCACATGTGGACTTTGCTGCCTTGCGACAAGCCGTGGCCAGCACAAATGGTACGCAAGTTGTCTTGAATTTGTAATCTGTTCTACCTCACATGAAGCTAACCAACACGTATGCCTCCAGTGAATGCCGTGGCGCACGGACCCGTCTCCCAGTCCCATCTCCTTCTCTCTTTGGGCATCCAAGCGCGCTGCCAGGCTTTGATAGATGCGTGCGAGTCCGACGAGCAGGCCGAGGCGCTCTTCGAGGGCTACCGACGCCTCACGGGCAGCGAACACATCGGGTACGCTGAAGGCATGGGCGAGCTGTACAAGGCGATCGCTATCACACGCGCGGATGCGCCGGCGCCAGTTGGGTTTGAGAAGGCGCGGGAGTAGGAGGTAGTGTTGTACAGCACATGTGGGTGGATGCGTGTGCGTTTTGTGATGTTGGTGCGAGGTGGTCGCTAGCTTATGTAGTGTAGTGGGGCTTTCTATGACGCAAATTGAACCAAGTGCCAAATGTGCTCTAGTCAACCAGACTTTGTGTCATTGTTGCAGCCCTGTAGACAATTAGTCCACTCGATAATTGGCATGCTTATAAAAGTAGGTGCCAAATGGAAGAACGCCGCCTCTGCTGGGTGTCATGCCTAATATAAACTCACTGCCTCCATGTTGAGAAAGGTATTTTGACAATGACACGAGCAAGCACAAATGCACGAGTCCCAATGGTGGTGCACACAGGGTCTACCAAAGTACAAAAGGAGTATGCTGCCCACTTCGGCAAGGTTCTGATTGTGGCGCTGCTTTGGCAGGTGGGGCGCTTGTCTTGTCTTGCTCTGACCCTCCTAGTTGGGCGTGCTGCTGTTGGGCCCCAGTAACACGCCATTGTGGTTATTACCTTTGTTGTTCTTGCTGCCTGCTTGCTGCTACCAACGACTAACACTGCAAGTGGTGGTGGATAAGCAAATCCTACCGCTGTTGCTGCTAGTTGCACCTGTTGTATGTCCACACATGCGTCACATCAGTGTTATTGCATATGCAGCTGTGCCAGCATGCATGGTGTGCCGACAACCAAAATGACATGCACAAACATAAACTCATCACTCATTATATACTACGCTCTAGTAATATGTCTGCCTTCTACGCTACTTCTAGCCTGTGTAGCACTGACCTTGAACCATGTACTTGCTACAGACCCAGATTCATCCACAGAAGGCAGTGTTGCTGCCGCAAGCCAGGTGATGACTTCACATAATATCACAAGGCAAGGTTATGTGCTGCTACAATTGTTCATAAGCAGCTGTGCTGCGGTCCAGCAACCACAACTGCTCGAAGTGCGCAAGTCATGCACTCTATGCGCATCAGGCATGAGAGCGTGCTAAATCCAAACCCAACGCGTGCACTAATATGGCTGCGCAGTAACCCATGCATTTTGCACACATGTATGTTACAACTGTGGGCGCTCATACAGCATCTAATTGAGACACTGCACCACTTCACGCTCAGCTACCTTGCCTTCTTCTTGTGATGCTTTCGCTTGCGTTTGTGCTCTTGTGGCAACGAGTCCGACAACTTCCCTGCTCCCGTTCCATTCTGCAATGCTCTTGGCCGTGCTGTTTCCACAGGCTTGCGTATGCCTGCTTCCGGTGACGGTTGCACTGGCGCGTCGGGTTTGCTGGTTTGCAATGTTTGACTTTGGAGTTTACTTTCCCTAACCACAGCTTCATGCTTTCCCCTTGGCAATGCTTGTGGTGCCGCTCGCACTGGCGAGTTGGGTATGCTGCTTGTCAACTTGTGGTATTGGAGTTTAGCTGTCCTAAGCACAGTTTCATCCTTTCCCCTCTGTAGCTTCTGCCCTTTGCTATCATGGTTGGGTTTGCTGCTTTTCAGCTTGTGATTTTGGAAAAGATCTGTTCTGGTCCCAGCTTTGTACCTTTCCCTTGGCAGCTTCTGCGCTTTTCTGTCATGGTTGGTTGGGCTCGACAAGACGCCGTTCTTCTTACTTGATCGCGGCGCGCTTGTTGTTGGCATGTCGTCATCTGCACTTGGCTCCTCATCACCCGTGCCCATAAAGAAATCATCCACGTCCTCTATGGCTTCAGCCACATCCTCGATATCCGGATCTGCGCACAGTTGCCACAGACTTTGAGCGGCAAATCTTGTCAAAGACAATACACTGAACTCAGAGTGAAGGGACACTCACCAGCAGCTTTGCCCTCTGCAGCCTCGCGTGCGAGGTTGTCTTTGATGATCTGGCGAAGCTCTTGGCGACGGGCTTGAACGATTGGATCATCCGCACCCACAAACAGCGAGACGTACTTCTCGGTCTTTGGAAAATGCTGAGATCGCAAATACGCCATCAGGTAACCGTTCCTTGACAAACATGCATCGATGGTATTTACACTCCATGTACACTGCATACATGTATACGACATTTCTGCTGTGCTATTGTACATAATGTAAGACACATTACCTGCAAATATTGCAAGTCCGCTAGTAGAGACTCCAACTCTTGCTGCAGCTTTGCTGTATCATCATCTGAAGCAGGGCCTAAAGCGAGCTGCTTTTGCACCTGCTTAATGCGCCTTTCCAACTTGCGGCGCTCTGCAAACAGATGCATAACACCACCTCAGCACAATGTATGTAGTGGAAACAAAATGTGTCATCAAGTGGCCATGTGTTGTAAGTTGTAGCCTAAGACAGCGTACCGAAGAACTTTACTCTGTGGTAGCGGATGGCCATCTTGCGTTCAAGCTCTGATCGTGCATGCGCTGCATGCTCCTTTTTCAGTTGCTCCAGCCGCGCTTCTGTAGCCTTGCGAGCTGCTGGAGGAAGATCATCCTGCCCCGCAACTATATCGTAAACTAGTGCGGCTTGTATGGTACAATAACAGAGTGTTGCAAAGATTGACAGGGGTACGACTTGCTTTTAGAATACATAAACAGAAGTAGTCGAGCTGCTGTTACCGACTCATCAACCATGCAGTGGTGCAGTACCTAGTCATTTCAACAACGACACCAGCAACGCATGCGCCAAGGAAGGTTGTTACCTTATGCAGCAATCGCTCGCATGATCGTATCTGGTTCTTCAACGACACTGGCTTCAAAGCTTTCTTTGCATTCTTCTTTATGCCACCCTGCAGCAGTAGGTGATGCTTTACGAGGGAAGCTGGTGTCATGTACTTGCTAGAAACTAACCATATGGATTGTGTGTAGCTCTTAATCTGGTGTTGTAATCTCCTGCAATGCACATCCCCATGCCTCAACACCGCACCTTGGCTTGCAGCCTGCCGTCCTCGCCCTTCGGCTTCTCTCTCTTAGGGCCCCCGAGCAAATGTCTCCGAGCGGGCGGCGCCATGCTGTCGAGATGTATGCACCATGTAAGCCAAACAGCCCTACATAACAACCCAACCAGGCAGTAAACCACAGCTCCGTCCCCTCCCCTCCCCCTCCCCCTCCCCTTCCCCTCCGCCGCTACCGCCGCCAAACCCTAATTTGCCTGTCAATACAATGCACATTGCCAGCGGAAACATAAACGGACTGCGAGAGGCCTAACTGTGGACCCGTTTCTGTGCCGTCAAACGTTCACCGTTAAACAGGCATCGGCAGCTAACAGTATAACAGCGGCGCTAATCCGCAGGACAAGGAGGAGGCGGCGTAGGCGCCAGCTACGCCTGTGTTGCTGAGGTGGTCAGTAGGTCATGGAGGAGCTAAGGGCGGCGCTGGGCCGGGTGAGGATACCCGTCGCCTCGAACAAGGTGTTCAAGGAGGAGTGCTGCCTGTCATTCGACACACCGGTAAGCACCAAGTTGGGGGCTGCAGCATTAATGCATTTAATCTCAGCTGTACTACAGCCTCGGTTACATGTGCGAATCGCAAACCAAAATGCTGTTGAGCTATGCTGGGTTCACATGCCCCCAACCAAAATGATTGCTAGACAGACAGGCATGCATGCAGCATCATCATCAGCTTCAAGGAGGAGTGCTGCACGTAGTCTTCAACTTGGACACGCTGGTCAGCAGTACGGTTGGGCACCTTTATTGCAGCTGCAATGCAATAGGTCTCAGCTGTACCATCGCGTCAGTTACATATGTTGGAACGCATACCAGTGCCACATCACTGAGTTCACTGGCCCCCAACCAGAGTGGTTGCCAGCAACCATGCATGCAGCTTGTGCTAGTCTCACATGCCATTCAGTTCACACATGCGTGCTCATCATCGTGCTCACCATGCAAAACTGGCGCACTTCCGTGCTCGTGCTCGTGCTCGTCATTTTGTGCACAATCAGGTGGTGAGCTGCACTTGTTGCGCTAAGTGGTTGACACCATGCATGTGGTATTCCCAACATGCATGTGAAGCGAAATCACTTCAAACTAGCAGTGAGTGCTCTCACACAAGCTATGCCAGTAGTACTCAGTCTCACGTTGCCATTCAGAAATCCGATGGCGGCCTGTTTATTGACCTCAACTCGTTTCTCGCGTTCGGCAAAGACTATGTTATGTACAACTTCAACAAGACCGGCAATCCAGTGTACTTCAACATAACGAGAACCCGCAAGCCTATTGAAGCCACCAATGATGAGGACCCACCACGCAAAAGGCCAACACTGCTTGCCATAGGTGAGAGTCACTGAGTGGTGTTACGTAATTTGTATTGTGACGCGTCAGCTTACATGTACATGTGGCGCACAGGCGTAGATGGCGGCTTTGAAGCAGGCCCGAAGGATGAGTTCGAAGACACGTATAAGATTGTTGTGCTGCCCAATTTTGTTGAACTGCCCTATCCAAGCGTAGAGCTACCCGAAAAGGTGTGGTTGCATGCATGCACGCGCGCATGCACACGCACACGCACACGCATGCACACGCGCACGCGCACACATGCAATGTGGTGCTCTGCAGGTGCGCAGTGCACTACATCGCTGACTGCTGCATGTTGGTGTGCAGTTACTCACCCAGCTTACCCGATGCATGCTCGCAAGTCAACGTGTGAAGTGAGTTGCACTGTGCTCACGTCAGTTGTTTTCGTTCGCAGGTTAGGCTAAGCGTAGATGGTATTCTGTCGGCGACGGGGGCCGAAAAGCGTGCCGCAGAAGCCGCATGGATAGCTGAGAAGCGGCAAGTCAGCAAGTTCGCACGCGATCTGCAGCAGCTTAGTTCAGGCGTCGTGGTTCCGGCCCGAGGCTGGAAGTGCCAGGTGTGCGGCATCGAGCAGAACCTTTGGCTTAACTTGACAGATGGTGCCATCCTCTGCGGGCGCCGCAACTGGGACGGCACTGGCGGCAACAATCATGCCGTCGAGCATTACCAACGCACCAAGTACCCCCTGGCTGTTAAGCTTGGCACCATCACGGCAGACCTGCAATCCGCAGGTACCGTGACTACGTCATGCACTGTATGCTTGTGTTCGGCGTCTTCTGGCCTGGCTTGAACAGCTTGGTGAGGTCAGTTCTGAACACTCCACTTGCTTGTAAAATTAGTCCAAAGGTGGCCATTGCCATGGTTTGTGCAGATGTGTACTCTTATGCGGAGGATGATGCCGTGGAAGACCCAAATCTGGACCAACATCTCGCACACTTTGGCATTGACTTTTCCTCGCTGACAAAGGTGCATTTACAAGACTTGGCTGTGGTTTGCCTTTTAAGTCCTACCTGCCTTCCTTGTTTTCTTGACTGAGGTGCTGCATTGCAGACAGAGCAAACTACAGCTGAGCTTGAGCTGGATCAGAACCTCAGCTTTGACTTCAGTAGGATACAGGAGTCCGGGAAGACGCTGCAACCAGTGTTCGGCCCCGGTTACACGGGCCTTGTCAATCTTGGAAACAGGTACACTACTACCCCGGACATGCTTGTTCAGTGTGGGGAGTTCGTTCAACTCACGCTGAACTTTGATTCGCAGCTGCTATATGGCATCTGTTGTGCAAGCGGCGTTCAGCATCAAAGAGTTCCAAGACAGGTTGGTCACTAAACTCGCATTGGCGTAACACATTGCTGTCACTGTATGCACACATTGTAGTAGTAAGGTCTGACCTTGCGTTGCTGCTGTTTTTCAGATATTGCAGGAGTGCAAGTCTAAGTGACGCTTACCAGACAAGTCCGGCTGACCCTACCGTGGATATATACATGCAGTTGTAAGTGGCTTAAGTTCTCAAGTTGATAATGGCAAGCGCAGCTTAAATCGTGCTTCTATCGCCTTTGGCAAGAGGTTGAGCGCACAGCTGATCAGATTGCATATTGCAGGGTAAAGCTCGCCCATGGTCTGCTTGATGGCAAGTATTCAAAGCCTCCTGAGGTAAACCTCCCTACCTTTCGTGACAGTTTAAGCTACGCAATTTACAATGCTGTGCAGTATGTTGCGACTGCAGTTACATTGCTTGTTAGGTTGCAATAGCTGCTCATGCAACACCGTAACACTGCTCCTTGATATGCAACATTGCTTGTGCCCTGCTGAGCCAAGCCTGTTAGCACATGTGGCATTGAAGACTTTTGGCGACTGACAATGACTTGTACCAGCCTTCCGGACGAGAAGCACCTGAAGACACAGCAGCGCGGGTATGGAGTTGGTTGTGTTGACATTCAGTATTTACCTTATTGCATATTTCTCCAAGAAAAGTCTCACTGTCATGCATGCGCTATGAGCCGGTCCATGCAAGTGCCTTCTGTTGTTCATTACCGCTCTTGCTTCTGTGTCAACCCTGACTGCAATGCCTTTGCTTTCAGGGTCAAGAAGGCATAGCGCCTCGCATGTTCAAGTCCGTTGTGGGTGCAGGCCATCCAGAGTTCTCTAGCAGTAGACAGCAGGTGCTGCGACTCTGTCCATCTTTTGTCTTAAGCTCTCACATGCATTTCACCATGCTACATTGATAACGTGATAGTAATCTGTATGTTTGTACAGGACGCTTTGGAGTTCTTTCAGCACCTATTGGAACTCCTGCACCGGAACAACCATGGGCGTGGGGTTTCCGATGGACCTGAGACACTGTTTTCGTTGAAGTTTGAGGACCGCGTGCAGTGTCAAGCCTCTGGCAAAGTCCGCTACACTACACGCGCGGATAACACGTTCTCGGTGTCAATCCCACTGGAAGCTGCTGTTAACAAAGGTGTGCCCCTGCTTCTTGTGTGCCTTGGGTTGGCGTGTGAGCTTTGTGTTCATGCACGCTCTGTTGCTAGAGGAGATGGCATTGTACGAGATCAAGAAGAAAGCAGCAGATGAAGTTGGACAGAAGCTCGCACCAGAAGAACTCGTGAGGCCGCGTGTTCCGCTTTCTGCCTGCCTTGAGGTGCTTGCGATTGCAATAAGCAATTGATCAATTGCATACGGCAGGCATCTGCAGCAAACGTTCTCAGTGCCCGGTTCACAAACAAGCAAATACATATGCCTGCATACATACAGATTAACAGAGTGACACATGCAGGCATCAGCAGCTCCGGAGTTGGTCGAGGACTTCTACAGCACGGCTGTCAAGGGCAAGACAACAGCGGTGAAGACAACGCGGCTGGCTACCTTCCCGGACTATCTGATGCTGCACTTGCGCAAGTTCCGGCTGGACAAAGGCTGGGTGCCCACCAAGCTGGACGTGTTTGTGGATGTCCCGGATGAGATAGACCTCAGCCCACTGCGCGGGCGGGGGTTGCAACCGGGCGAAGAGCTTCTACCAGAAGAAACAGGTAAGCAATGCACTGGCATATTGGCCCATGGCTGAGCTACTTCATGGGTGGTTGGTGGTCCGTGGTTATCCCTGGCGTGGCATGAGACAACATACATAATGTTTGCTCCCGTGTTGCAATATGCAGAAGCGCTAGTACACGTAACTTTGGATATCCCTGGTGATGCATTGATATTGTTCTTTTCTCTTGTTTGATTGTGCAGAGCCTTCAGCACGTGATGCGGGCCCCCAAGCGGATGAATCGATTGTGTCTCAGTTGATGGACATGGGCTTCCCTCAGCTACGCGCGCAGAAGGCGGCCATCAGCACGGGTAATGCTGGTGCCGAGGAGGCGATGAACTGGTTGCTGGCGCACATGGAGGACGCGGACATCGATGAACCGCTGCAGACGAGTGGCGGCAACTCTGCTGCGGATGTCACTGTCGACGAAGAAGGCGTGTCCACGCTCTGCGCGATGGGCTTTGAGCGCCGGCACGCTGTCAAAGCTTTGCAGGTGCACTGTGCACATGGTTCAACAAGCATGGGTATCGCTGCCCAGCAGCGTTTTATAGTTCAGTCTTGTTTGTAACATAAGTGCTATTATGACTTGGCTTCCTGACTGACCAAGTGTCTCCTGTGTTAGGCTACCGGCAACAACCTTGAGCGCGCTGCGGACTGGATATTCAGTCATGCATCTGATTTGGACGCGATGGATGTTGACGCAAATGGTGCTGCTTTACCTCAGGCTGATGACGCTGGTATAGTGCGCGACGGTGCTGGAAGTAAGCGCAAAATGCTAGAGCAATACCGATGCATGTTGTGCCAAACGGATTGTGGCTGCACCACTTGCAGTTTGCTCAACAAGTTGTTGCTCATCGTGTTGATGCGCAGAGTATCGGCTGATGGGCTTCATCAGCCACATGGGCAGCTCCACGCACGCCGGGCACTACGTGTACCATGCGTTGCGCGACGGCCGCTGGGTGCTCTTCAATGACAACAAGGTGGCCGTCTCCGAAGACCCGCCCAAGGACCTGGGCTACCTGTACCTATTCCAGCGCATTGCATCGTGACGACACTGGCATGCAGACCTCACACTCTCTGTCATGCGGTCAACAGCTCAGTTGGCTTAACGCGTATATGGCGGGGTCCTGTGCATGTCCATGTACACTGTTCAGTGGAATACAATCAGCAGTTACGTGTTGTTGCTGCTGTGATGCAGCTCAAGTCTGTAGTTGTTGAATGCGGGGGATTGACTAATACATGGCTAGCTCGCCTAGTAGCTGTGATCTGCAGATGTTGTCGTGTATGACGCACCTTCATGTCGTGGCATGCAGTCAGGGTGCTGGTGAGTATGGGCACAAACCTCGCGGTGCATCAGGTGAGTGTGTCGCTCCACACATGACATGGTTGACATAATGATCATTGCATGGTAGCCCAAGCATGTGTGATTAACGAGAGCGACCAGAGCTTATCTGTAAACACCTACAGTCACCAAGAGTGTCTAATCAATATCGCTAGCTACCTGCGTCTTGGAGTGAGTCAAAGCTATTTGAAGGCACTCCAAGCCGTACCATACCGTAAGTGACCTAGAAATACTTGTAAACACATGAAGCCATCATGAGTGTTCAATCAGTATTTATAGCCTGAAGCAACTCAAAAATAACCTAATGCATCTTGAAGGAACTCACATTACTCAAGAGTGTCTTACCGTTGTCTTAAACTACATGAACTAACCTGATACAACATTGAAACTACTATAGCGATGTAGGGCTCAGTAGTGTACGTAGTTGGTTAGGCCTAGACATTGCCCCTGCCCAAAGTTGCATATCACAGTTGTCATCATGTTCTGCCTACGGTCCATGTGTGGCCAGTAGGCATGTTTGCAGCTGGATAAATGGTGTGTGCTATTGGCAAATTGCGTAAATATGTAGCATCAATAGTAAAAAAGCTTTAATTGCCAGTTCAACAGTTCTTATAGTTTACATGCAACTGTAAATCGTGTACAGTGTGAAATGTGCATCTAGATTACGTGTGCATATCATATTACAAATGATGTCGCATACCTTGTTAAGCAAGTGAATATGAATATCAATTCATTGAAATATTAAAAAATGCTCACTCATATATATGTTACAAGAGCACTTAATCTTCCAGCTGGCTTGGAAGCTGCTAAAAGACGAAACACATGTTTTAGTGGGACAAAAAGCCCTTCAGGGCTCGCTCCGCGGACGGCAGCGGCACTGCGTTGACTATAACAACCAAAGCAGGCTGTACAACATCAAGTCTTGATAATGTAGAGCTCCAGCAGCTTCACAGCGGCGAAGACCCGCTTCAGCCTGTTAACCCTCTTGTTACATAGAGAGACGTGCAGACTGTGGTTGCCGAAGTTGTTGATGCCATCAACTAAGTTGCTTCAAGATTATGAGCTGCGGATTGCAAGGTTAGTCGTGGAACGTCGCACTCGATCAATGATTTTCATTGATATAAATGACTTGGGAATGGTGTTACATATAGAGCTTCCGGAAGTTACTGTTGGAATTGGCACATTGCATGTTGTAAAGGTGACAAATGGTTATCCATTCACTCCATTAATGTCAATGTGTTTATGGTTATGCCTTACCTTTCAAGGAAGCTATGCTTTTCCTTCATTCCATCAAGTATTAACTTTATGGAAATTTAACACGTATGCATAAGTACATGTCTATGAGATATTCCTAGGCCCGTTGATTGTTGATATGTCTGCTACCATGTGGCTTGAATAAACAACCAATGTTGGTCACGGAGTGGCATCAAACTTTCCTTTACATGCAAATGACTAACTTGTTAAATGTGGTACAAGTTTGATTCACACAATTGCCATAGCTAAACTTGAATGCAGTTTGTAAGCCAATCAAATGAACCGAAAAAACGTCTTAACAAGCGCATAACTTGCCTGCCCATTTGGCTGCAATATATCCACTTGAAGAATCTACATACGCGAGTCGACAACGAGCCATGTGCACACATTGATTAAAAGACGCTAAGGCGCCGACCTATTTCGCGAAGCGTCTTTAACGAGACTTATGTAGTCGCACTTATTTTCGTCATTATTAATTGGCAACACTAACATGGCATAAGCTAGCTTGACCCATTTGGTAATAGGAGTAATGGCGATTGCCGTAATTATTACCATATGATCATACATGTGCATGTTGATGTAACATTTCGTCGCTGTAGATTGATTTCTCTTTCTACAGTCTTTTACTAGGTTAGTTTGTGATTGGGAATTGTACTACGGTAGTAGTTGAGTCAAGAATGTGTTGCAATAAAAACAAACAAATTGTAATAAGCATATCAACCTGACAGTTTATTAACATGCAATTGTATTACAACATCACAAAACATTTGACATCATATTGCATGGACGCCCAAACTTACACAACGAAATGAGCCAAGTTAGCAGTCGGTAAACCACAACGCTCATACTACGGATTGCATTAAAAATTAGGCTTGCCAACAGCTTGAAGTCGAATTGTTGCTAGCCTGCATATCATTCAGATCACGCCTATCAACCTTATAGATTGTCAGTACAAGCGCGGTATAGATTTATATTATGCATCAACCCTAACAGACCTATGAGCCAAAAACTCTCATCCGTATACATTGCAATAACGCACGCGGACATTGACCGTGTGTCATTTGACGACATTTGCGTCATAAGAAGCATGATGGTGAATGATCCCCACTACCCTTCTACCCAAGGCCTGCATACCCGTTTTTGCTTGATTTCATTTATATCTGGCTGGGATCTTTTCTACCGCGAGGTAATAGAAACACCATTACCGTTTTGCAAGAGCTAAACGAGCACTAGGGCAGCAGAGGGGCAACTTACAGGTGCGCAAATGGAATATTGATGGCCTTACAATTGTTGAAGTTGGTGTAAAACCGGTTCGGCTGCAGTTCAATAAGGTTGGTCTGTGTAAATGCATGCCCGCAATGCAAGGGTATTAAGCTCAACGCTGCCTCTTAATTTTAAGATGCATGCATTCAGCAAATTGTGTTGGTGTGCTTGATGTACAAAATACGGTTTTAAGAGGTCAACGTGTGCGACATAAGTGCACTGCGATGCGTAAAAGCTGCAACAGATAAAAAAGCTTCACACATGGATTGCAAAAAATGAGGAAGTGGCGGCACCAGCACGGATCGGATAACGGACATCAAGTCTTTTATGCACGGCACCGATGTCTAAGCTTTGATTAGCTCACTCGTGCTGGTTTTAAGCAACCTTCATTGAACCCTACACGTTCTTTGTCAATTCTCAACCCGTGTCATCACTCTGATGCATATGCGCGGCAGGCGTAATTGTTCCATGTGAGTAAAGGAAATAATAAAGCTTTCATGCAAAACGGTAGTCCATGTAATTGGAACCAATGAGTATTGTATAACAAATACATCATACACACCGAGTCACACAACCACTAGTTGCGAGCCAAAAGTTGCTAGCACTTACATCCATTTGCCAAGCCGTGAAATGATAAGGACCTTAGCATGGTTCTTGTCATTAAGTAGAATGGCATTTCACTTAAGCTTCATTTTCTTAATACTTTATACGTTCAGGTCATACTGGTACTATGTACATACGGCCCTTCGGATCAGCTGCAAGACGACACAGCACTAGCATATCATAGATATTAGTTAGTTGCTTGTAGCAACAACCTTATAAGGACTTAAGCTACACAAAGCAATGGAGGTTTGTTTCATGCACGTGCAAGACATTGATATGTCTATGATAACAAGTGAGTCATATGTAAGTTAATTATTTAAAAATTGAATAATACATGTGTACATACTGCAACAAAGTTGCTAAAAGTTTCATTATCGCTATTACTGCATGTGTTGCCACTCATCATTATTGTATAAAGAGTCTGATCATATCATTGCGATGCACGAGCATGACATGCTTAGTCGAAGCTTATCATGCTCGTGCATCGCAATGATATGCTTTATCGTTTATATAAAAGTATATAAATGGACATCAAGAAAAAGAACTATGTATGAAACATTCAATGCAAGAACGCATGTTCCGGCCTT
This sequence comes from Chlorokybus atmophyticus, assembly GCA_009103225.1. Lineage (NCBI taxonomy): Eukaryota > Viridiplantae > Streptophyta > Chlorokybophyceae > Chlorokybales > Chlorokybaceae > Chlorokybus > Chlorokybus atmophyticus. The sequence continues at coordinate 88,939 of RHPI01000671.1, forward strand.
TCTTTGTGCAGCTCTTTGCATGCAATGTTAATGCACTGTGCATCGACAACAGATGCAACACAGCAGTGTTACAGCCCAACTTATAGGCCCAATGAATTGACAAAGTTACAACACGCGTTGATACACCCATGTATTAGCCTCGTGGTGATACTCCGCTGAAGGAATCAACAACAAAACGTAACGACCTGACGGCATCGACAGTCCCAGCAGCAGGTGGCAAGCGATTGGCAGGCAAGTACGGTAAACAGAGGCACAACACGTCGGCGTCGTTGACATAGTCGACGTTGGCGTTGGCGGGGCAAAGGGAGAGCCTCTGTCGGGATTCTATCTATCGCTTGTGTGCGTACCTGGGGGTCTACAACGGCATCCATTGGACGTGCGTCTTCCACAGCGCAATCAACGGTTCAATACCTGAGACCACTGCTCAACCTCGTCTTGTTTGAGCAGTGAGGTCACCTGCACGGCAGCGTTGTCGGTGACACGTCAAAGTGGAACGGTTGTTGCTGGTCTCCCTCTCTTATCGGTGACTTTGTAGCTTGTATCCAGTAGCCAGCAAATATAAGCACAAAGGAGAGAAGGAAATCATCTCTCTCTCGCCCTTCATATACAGACGCAAAAGTCCGCAGCCCTGGCGTGCGCCAGGCGAGCGGCTGCTATGCAGCTGGACGCAGCACGCGTCCAGAAGGTAAGCAGTCTGCTGTTTTCATACACGCATTAATTTTGTTTTTGCGTCTGTCGGTGTCCCTCACTGCACGAAATGAGATCGGCACAGGGGTTTGTACTCATAATGGTATTATTATTGATGTCGGTATGTGTCACGTCATTGCTTTCACGGACGATGCATTAGGCACGTCATCTGCGCAACCTGAGTGCGTGGTTCCAGTCCTCTCAGGTGTGCTGTGCGCATCGGTGACCTTACATTAAACTCACATGCATCTTACGTGTAAGTTACTTACTACATGCATATACACATGTATTCAAACACACATATATAGACACAACTCATACATACATTAGCAAGTCACGCGCCGCACACACATCAACACTCACACACACATGCATACAAGAACGTGCACGGCACATCATACTTTGTGATGCCAGCCCTCAATCACCAACAACACTCTTGCTTGCTCATTCCGCTCTTCGGTCGCAATAGGAGCTTGCGGAGCTGTCCCGCGACGCTTCCTCCTCCGGCGTGGGCGTGTCGGACGTATCGTCCCTGACGGACATGACGGCCTACATCGCGGGGCCGAGAGACACACCATACGAGACGGGACACTTCAAGATAGCCATACAGCTGCCGGGTGAGGGGGTTGTTGTTGTTGTTGTTGTGGGTGTGGGTGTGCTACGCTGCAGTGCAACGAGTGATAATGAGTCAGACAGTGACGGGGGGCTGATGAGTCGTGTTGGCTCGTTTCTTATCATCTGCGTGCAGCGGCGTACCCGTTTGAGCCTCCAAAGATGCGCTTCATCAGCAAAGTATGGTGAGACCGGACCCTCCTCCTCCAGCCGCACACGCACGCACGCATGCATGTGCATGTGTGCGTACATACACACACGCGCGCACCAACACGCACACGTGCATGCACGCACACATGCTCGCACGCACCAACACCAAGGGCGGTGTGTCGCAAGTGTGCATAAACCCGTGCTGTTGCTTTCCTGTCAATCAATTGCATGCAACCCAACACAGCAGTAGCAGAAGTTGTTGCATTGGGGACAGGCTATGACGTGAGTGTTTGGTATGCTAACGCACACGTATATCATGTGTAACGCATCCATCCACGCGCAGGCATCCCAACATCAGCAGCGCGAACGGTGCGATCTGCCTGGACATCCTCAAAGACGCGTGGTCGCCCGCACTCACGCTACGCGCGGCACTCCTGTCGCTGCAGGTCCGCACACTCAAACATCTCTCACTCATCTCACGCACTCCCTCGTCCAACACTCGGTCTCACGTAGTCTCACCACCACATGTGCACGCGTGTCTTTTCAGGCTCTGTTGTCGGCGCCCCAGCCGGACGATCCCCAAGACGCCGTCGTCGCACGCCAGGTACGCACGCTCGTCGTTGGGCAAACCACATCACGGTTGTTTGGGTGTTTGGTGTCGGGACGGACACGTCGCTGTTATGCGCGTTGCCGCAGTATCTCGACGACCGCGAGACGTTTGAGAACACGGCGAGGTACTGGACGCAGGCGTTTGCGAGGAACGCCAGCGAAGACGATAAGGTGGGTTTGTGCGTGTGTGCATACATGTACATGTGGGTCTGGGTTGGAGGATGTGCACGTGCGCGCGCGCGCTGGGGCGTGGGTGTGCGTGTACATGTGCGTGGGTGTGCATGTAGTGCATCTGATGGGGTTTAAGGATAGCTGTGTGTGTGCATGCGCATGAGTGTGTGCGTGTATTCGTTCGTGCATACGTGTATGTTACTAATTGCTTGTGAGAAAGAGAGCCTTACTACAACAAGTAACAACCGCATCAGGTCAAGAGCATAGCGGAGATGGGTTTCGATGAGGCGCAGGCGCGCGCGGCGTTGGCGCGGCACAACGGCGACGAGAACGCCGCGCTCGAGTCCCTTCTCAATGGATGACACACACGCCCGTCGTCAACCATATGTGTGACGCTATCATCATTGTCTGTTCCTTATTGCTCATTCGCGCGTACACGAAACACACAATAAACCTATACAACCCAACCAGATTGCGATACCATTGCCTTTGCTAAACGTTCGAATACAATTTTTCCATTGGTAACCAACAAGCTGTACACCACAGGGTAATGTACACACTTGGTATTTTGCCTGTACATCCTCCCCTTTATTCTTTGAGGACAATTCCTACCACCAGTCCCAGTATGGTCTGTGTGACATTTAGTATCACTGTTTGGTGCTTTGTTGTTTCAAGGCGTTTTTGTCCAGCCGCAGCAGCGGCGCCCAACGCGAGTCCACGCCACCGCTTGTATCTCCTGCCTCTTTGGCTTCGGCACCGCTGAGCCCTGATTGAGACAGAGCACATTGTGGATTTGATGGACAAACATACAGTCCTGGGGGTTTCAATTCACATAAAGCGGCTCCTGTAGTCCGTACGCACGCAACGGCCTTGTTGGCAAGGCACCTTCACGCTGAGTGCGTGTGCGTGTGCGTGTTTGTCAAGGATGCACGTCTTACCCTGCCATTGGGAGCTGACAGCCGCGGACTTGCACTTGGCCGAACATACCGCCTGCGTGGTTGCACATGTTAGACAACGACAACAACAACAGTAGTAACCATGACAACAACATCAAGCAGCAGCCACCTGGAGGGGTTGGCTGAGTATGATGGCGTCGCGCACGACGGCCGTGAGGTCCGCCACTTCCGCGGAGACCGGGAAGTGCACCGCCTGATTGCAAGCATGCCAGTCAACTCCGCAACCACAACAAACACACACCACTCTACACAACGTACACACGCACGCACCGCGGGATCATCCAACTCCTCTGCTGTCAGAAACACCTCGAAGGGGGCGTCCACCTGCGCACAACACATCGCACTGCCACATGACTCCAACTACACAAACCTGTTGCTGTGTGGCCGACTTATATTGTATGCGTACCGCTGTTGCAAAGTGTGCGAGGCATCTGTCGCAGTTGCGGTGTATGCGCGTCCTCGCGCGCCCCTTCACGTACAACCCACCTACCGCCTGCGTGGCAAAGAGGAGGAGATGTGAGTGAGATTGGTGGTGCCTTATGCTTCCTACATGCTTGAGCAGCTTACAGGCGAAGGTGGTGCAGCACGCGCACCTTGCTGATGCGCATCGCGACGTCCACCTCCCCGTCGTCATCAGAGCCACCCCTTCCTGTGTGTCTGTGTGCGTGAGTGGGTTGGTGGGTGTGCACGCGTATGACAATGCTCTGATTGACTCTCTGTCAAAACACTGTTGTTAACCCTTGCAGACTGAGTGCGTGAGTGAGTGAGTGAGTGAGACACAAACACTCCCATCATGCCATGCAAGGGCGTCTGTTGTGGGGTGATTGGAAATCCACACGCCCACGAGTAGTTACACTTACACGGTATACTTACCAGAGCTCGACGCCCTCTCCTCCTCTTGGTACTCCTCCATCCCCATCTCCTCCAGCGTGGCGGTCTGCCGGCTCTCCCCGCCGCGCTTCTCAAAGTAGCGCAGGTCGGCGCGGTGGACGGAGATCGCGATCACGGGGCGCCTGGAAAGTTACAATGCACGCGTGCGCGTGTAGTTACATGCGTGTAACTACACGCGCACGCGCACGCAACAACTCAGGCATGCACGTGTGCTTGGCATGCCTGCGTGCGTGTGATTACTTGTGCCTGTCGCGTGCTTGTTGTGCGTTGTTCGTGCGCTGCGCTGGCGGGTTCGAACTTGATATCTGCAGGAGGGAAGGGATAGGTGATACACACATTCGAGGTTGTTCGCTGTGTCAATTGGGATTGCAACACACAAAGATCACAGCGGTGCAACCAACGAAACCAAAGTGCATTACAGAACGCTGAACAGAGCGCAGCCCCAAGCTGTGCGGCAAAGGCATGAGCAAAGCGGTTCCATCCCCGACCAACAGCAGACCGCCACACTTCCCTCACCTCGTCAGGTGTCTGTCGTCTGCATGCGACCTGGACGCGCCCTCCATCCCTCCCCTGCCACCGCCGCCGCCGCCGCCGCCTGTCTCTGCCAGCCTGCTGCTCAGCCTCACCTGGCCGGCTGATTGGCCTGGGCCAGGCTACTGCTGCTGCAGTTCAGGGCAGAAGTCAACAAGCAGGAGACGACGCAGAAGTGGACTTGACTCAATCAGTCAGTTGCTCACTGACCGTGTGTGGGCGCATGGCTCAACCGCATGCAACCGGCGCTCGCGCATGCCAACAACATGACTGCCACCGCCGCCGCCGCCGCTGCAGGCAGACTTTTCCAACCACTGATCAGTTTCAGCAAAGGCGTTGTGGCTGCAACGCCGTTAACCGTTCGCCGTTGAATGAGAGACTGAAATCTCGCCCAGCTTCGATCGGGACTGGCACGATCACGATCGAGTGTGCACGTGAGTGGGCGTCATTAGAGTGCATCTGGGCGCTATGGCGTCGTTTGCAATCTCCCCACACATGCACACACACATACACACAAATACACAAGCAGAGTGCAGCCCCTGGAGCATGCACAGAGAGCGTGTGTGGCGCGCCATTCACACCCTGAGTGGGGTGAGTGAGTGAGGTCACAAGGCCATGCAAGCAGTGTTGGTGTTGGCATGGAGGCAGAGGTGCAGCGAGTAGCGTTGGGTTGGGTGGGTTGTGGTGGTGGAGTGGATGCTGGGTTGAGTGGTGGGGTGGATGTTGTGGGGGGGAAGAGGCAACAGCGAGATGAGGAGAGGGTGGGTGAAGGGGAGAGTGGGTGTGTGAAGGAGGAGGAGGAGGAGGAGGAGGAGGAGGAGGAAGAAGAGGAGGCGCTGAGCTCGCTGAGCGATGGAGCCAGCCTGCAGCTCTCTGCATGGGATGTGAGCACAGGGTGTACTCCTTGTGCATGTTGGGTTGAGATCACACTCGATTCACTACCGCATGAAGGCATTTGCTGCTGTTGTCAGCCTCTCTCTCACTGCGGAGACCAATAACACAAATGCGCACATACACAAGTGTGCACTTCCACTCTTACATAGGCGCACGCACACACATATGCACGCGCGCCTTGTCTTGTCTCTTTCACAACTTCCCTTGAACCATCATTATGTACAGGAACGCCATTGGTCCACCACCTTCTCCAACAATACCGCCTCTTCATCGCACACGCCACCCACAACAACGACGCACACTACGCAGATACCCACCCCCACCCCACGCACGCAGCAGCAAGAGCAACAGGTCGAGAGCTACATGGCTCTACTCCTCCGGGACGATGATGACATCGACGACATGCTTTTACACGACAACAACAATAACAGCAGTAAGAACAACAACAACAACAAGGATGGGAGCTCCTCAAGGAGGAAAAGCAGCCGCAGCAAGTCTCTGCTACTGGCGATGGTGATGGCTTCACTGCTGCCCAACGACGGACCAGACAACGACAACAACAACAACAACAACAACAACAACAGCAGCAGCAACAATAACAACAATGAGAACAATAACGATGGCAACAACAACAACAACAACAATGATGACAGCGTGGACTCGGTCCTTGCGGACTTTCTGCGGCGAATCGGTGTCAATCAAGCCAGCGCATTGTCGACCGGCGAGGACGGGAGCGATAAACGACACGATGCTGCACGGCAGGGGTGTACGCGCCGAGTGTTGCACATGAAGGAGGTGTGTGCGTTTGCGTTTGCGTGTGCGTGGGGGGTTGGAGGGGTTTAACCAATCATCTTCATACTGCTTGGCCACTCAGTTGATGCGACTGGGTGACAGGCTTATGATGCGGTGATGGAGGCTTGTACCAGGGAAGAGGCGCGCCTCGTTGCATCGGTCGAACGCGTTGACAAGAACAACAATGCCACCACGAAAGAGAGGGTGAGTGCTGGACCCACTTCAAGATGCGGCGCCTGATGACTTTGTGTCATCACTACCACAACATCGTAACATCACACCAGCGCACACATGTGCGTGTATGCGTCTGTGTCTGTGTGTGCGCGTGCGTACGCACGTGTGCGTGGCACGTAAACAAAAACAGAAATCATGCACACGTACAGGTAGAGAGTGTGAGGAGGCGTTTTGAGCGTGTGAGAGAGCGGGCTCGGGAGGAGTTTACAGCTGGGCTTGAGGTGAACTGGAGTATGGTACAACAGGGAAATGAGACTCAAGTTTGTGACGAGTATGAACATGCACGCCACAATGGAGACGCGCAGGTGAGGTTCTTGATATATTTTGCATGTCCTACCATACCGTATATATGCAGCTATGTGGAGGTTGACACCCACTCGTGTGTGTGCACACACACGCACGCACACAGAGACCAACATACGCACGTGCGGACAAGCACACACATGTATGATGGTAACATACTTGGCGTGTGTGCAGGAGTCCACTTCGGAGCTGGGTGGCCACATAACAGACGACAACCCCGGTACACCAGAGCGACATCACCTCGAAGACGATTACAACAACGCGGGTGTAGCAAGCAGCAGCAACGCGAACGGGAAGACCTTGCCGCCGAGGGCGGTCGAGATCATGCGGGCGTGGTTCCACGAGCACTTCCAGTACCCGTGAGTGCTGTGTCACTCACTCGTGCCATCTGCTTTTGTCGAGGCGGGACGAGTTGTGTGTGTTGCTGATGTTGGCGTGTGGGTGGGATGTGCGAAAGGTATCCGACGCTGCTGGAGAAGAAGATGATGGCTGCACAATGCGGATTGCATACCAAACAGGTAGGGCAGTTCACCAACGCAGTAGTAGCGATGGGCACACAACAGCAGTCCCAGTGATGACATAGTCCATACAACAGTACACACACTCACCGAAATATCCTGCTGAGAGCTGTGCTCCCTACAACCAGCATTCGTTATACACAACAGGTCAACGACTGGTTCGTCAACCAGCGCTCGCGAATGTGGAAGCCAACGGTGCGTTATACATAAAGCCTATGAATCATTTGGTGCAGCTTGGGCCCGATGGGTTAGCGACCCGAGCTGTCGGTTGCAGGTCAAGGAGTTTCTGGAGAGGCAACAGGCCTTGGATGACGATGAAGATGACGAAGATGCAGGGTAGGGTGTGATAGTGGTATACTTGGTTGCTGAGTCTAATATCTATGGAGTGTTGTGCTGTCAACTTAAGCACTGTGCGCTCAGCGGCAAAAGGCGTTGCTGGGTGCATTACATATCCAAGCAGTGAATGGTTGTCGCCGCATGGTCAATGTTACACATTCCAGGTATTGTACGCCTTGTATCAGGGTTTGTCACTTGTTTCGTCATGCCTCAGTCGTAAGTAGGTCAATCGCAACTGAACTTCATCTGTTGTCTGCAAGCTGTGTCCTCCACTGCCACAAGCTTGACTAGATAATATGAGCAACTTCCACCTTTGCAACACTGATACTGCTAATACTGCTGGATCTGGCACGCACAGAATTCCTACCATGATCACGCTGACGCCAGCTTAACGGGGCGACAGCCTGCAGGTGAATGCATCCAGCAGATCCCCCCCCCCTCCCTGCGCATGCACACGTGAACGTGCATGACAGGACACATAGCTTTAAGAGATATGCACTTTGTGAATGTAGCCTGCACTTATAACACAATCAAATGAACACAACTAGCATACGACACGCAGTATTAGTGCTTGAACGCACTCGCACACACTACAACACAACAAGCAAACTCAGCAACGGGTGATCCACGATACCACAGTCAAGAATGTTGTACAACGGGATGAAGGATGGACAAGTGTACCTCTACCTCAAGCACCCGCCTCACATCGAACACTTGCAGCACTGCGTGATGCTTTTAAGCTGCCGCAGCCAGAATGTGGAGGCCGCGAAGGTACAATGGCGTTGGGGCTGAGGGCTCCCCATCGCCACTTGATGGAGAATGAGATGGTGAGAAAGGCCAGTGCTGTCTGAGAGTGGACAAAGCGCACAACACGGTTGTGAGAGCCCATGCAGTGGCGCACGCAATGGCGCAGACGACAGTTAGGGAGGCCGCGCAGCACATGCCGAGGCCGAATAGGAAGGCCGTCGCGACGCTGAGGGCCACCATGGACATGGCCATCACGGAGAGCATGGCGGGGCCGGCGAAGACGGTGACGGCGATCACGGCAAGCGTCCACACCAGCTTTGCAAATGACTGACGGGAGTAGTCGCCGCCAAACCCCGATGAAGCTGCAGGCGGGGGATCCAGGCTGGGAGGCGCGCGCTGCTTGCGACGGAGCAGCAGCGTCACGTACTGCCACGCGGAGTGCAGGCGAGCCAGGCGCGGGTTGGCGAACAATGCGGCCTTGTCGTGCTCCGCGCACTGTGGGCTTGTCACGTAGCCCGGAGGCAGGACTTGGGCCAGGGCTCTCGGCACCTGCAGATCCAGCTGCTGCGTACATTCTCCATCAGCAACTGGCCGTATGGAGTCCGAATGGTCTCCATCAGCCAGAGATAGCACCTGCAAAGACAGGTGTATGCATCAGTGCGGTTGCCCTGCAGTGTGACCATCGCATGTACCGTGTCAACACATGATAATCATGTCGCATGCATCGCAGCTGATGTCTGGGGAAGGAACTTACCGATGCTGAGGGTGTAATGTCCAAGTAGCTGCCATCCTCGATAGCCATGTCAGGTGAGCTCGCACTTTCCCATTCAACGGAAGAGCTCAATTCGCCATAGCTGTTGGTAGTGTGCAACGTGCCGTGGTTTGTGTCACCACATTCAGACCGCGTGCATGACTCCATACCAGTAATGGGGACTTCCAGCACGTGCAGATTCACCAACGGTCGCCCTGCAGATAAGGCGCAGCAGTTAGTCGTTACAAGCATCAGCGCACTGTGACCAGAGTGAAGCAAAGGTAACCATAACAGTAACTGCTGCTTAGTGTGCACCCGTGCCTGAGCCCCGGAGGTTAACAGGTGAGATGTGCCTGCGGTTGTGGTGAGATTGGTTGTTGGTTGCCTTGGAGCGCTTGGAGTGCTGCTGCGCTTTGTGTTGGCTGAGCTGCGTAAGGTCCTCGCTGCTGCTGCTCGATGGGCTGCCATCACCAAAGATGGAAAGCATGCCGCCTCGGCGCTGGGTTGCTTGGGAAGAAGGTGAGATCATGCTGAAGCAACCGTTCCGCCTGATGCAGCATACCAAGTCAGCACTGCTAACAAGTGCATACGTGGTCGGAATGAAGCTGACCAACCTGCCCATGTCTCCACCGTAGCTCCAGCTGTCCATGTCTGCAATGGAAACCAGGCTAGTGCCAGCTCGCATTGCAGACAGGCTCGAACCTTCAAGTTACAACTCTTGCAGACAGCAATGAGGTGTTCTGGAAAGCCCAAGCCAACTCAGTGCGTCACCTTGAGAAAGTTCAACTAACCCATCCACCGTGCAAGCCACAACCCAGTGCACAGTAGCCACCGCACGGCCAGCTTTAACCTGCAAGCCACTCAAAGTCACATGCCAACAACAATGCGCACGTGTGCAATGCACTTGGTTGCTGCTGCGTGTGTCGGTACGCTGGTGATGGCTAAGCACTGATAAAGCAAAACTAGCTGCATGCAAGCTTCCAGGCAAAGTCAGTCGGAGGAAAAAACGGGTTACGCATGCGCAGCAGAGCAATTTAACATTTGCCACTTAACATCCAAGTACCGTTTAACACGCAACACAACGCTTGATGAGCGCAATGACGTGCTGCTGGAGCAGCTGACACACTCCGGCGTTCCAATCAAGTTTTCCTCCTACGGAAGACCAACAATACGACAGCACCTACCAGCCAGTCCTAAAGCAATCTCAACGCCATGCAAACGTCAGCCAATCCCGAGGCAAGGCGCACCCACCTAGAACACCCTAGCGGCCGCAGTCCTCACCGGTAGCTGAAGGCGGACGCCCCGAGGCGGGGAAAACTTCAATGCACCCCAGCAACGTATTTTACCACACCACAACAAAACCCACACGACAAAAACGCCTCCACTCCACCCTAAACGCTCCCCCAACCTCACCTCCCCCGCCACCTCTAGCTCCCCCGCCGCCGCCGCTCCTCAACACGTGAAGCTCAGGCCTACTCTGCGCTACTCTGCTGTGCTCAGGCGCCAGGTCGTGCCTATCCTGACACCTGCTGCCTGCCCGTCCCCCCGTGCTGCCTGCTGCCTTGTGCGTCAACCGCACAACAGCGCACAAGCTCGCGCGGCAGCTTAGGGTTTGAATGCGAAGTGGGCAGCGTTGGTTTCCCGCCAAGCAGGGCGGTGTGCAGGCGGCGGCGGCCGAGGTGAGGGTGGAGGTGCAGGTGGAGGTGGGACTGGAAGCGGAGTGTGATTTTTGGAGGAGAGGCTGTCATAGGTCAAGTTGTGGTGCTGGTGCGAGCTTGCAGTTGGAGTTGGAGAAGCAAGGGGTTGGCGTTGAGGAGGTGTGAAACGGGCGGCAGCTGGCGGCAGCTGGCGTTACGCCCAACGCTGCTGCCGCCGCAGCACGTCACGGCATGGCCAACGTTGCGTTGACCCCCAACGCTGTCGCCAGGATCAACGGCGGCGAGGTGGAGTTCAAGCCTTATGTTCAGGTAAGCGCAGGGCTAGGGATGACTGGTTCAACAGCACCATACACGTAGTTCTCTTTTTCTGTATGCTACAGTGCTGGTTAATGTACACGGAATCATACAGCAGTCTTGGTGCCTGTCAACCCGTAGTGCGCATACTTGACAATGGTGACGGCACAGCGAACCGGTCGCAGCATGGGTCATTACTAGGCTTGAGCAGCAAGGTAGTGACAGAGTTGGAGGCACTGCGCGTTATATTGTGCGTTCGTTGCATAGCTTTATCACAATCAAGGTATACCTGCATTGTTGTAGTCGTTTAAGTGCATGTTGCAGCAATGGACTGTACTGTACTGTACTCATCGTCAAACACAGGGATTCCATTGCGAGTTTTGTTCTTGTCGAGTAAAAACAGGCGCCAGAGTATGTGTAACAGGGGTGTGAGTAAGATAAGTGACCTTACTGCTCTTGTGCAGGTCATAGACGTGAAGCGGATTGGTGCAGCGGGTGGCGCTGGGAACCCCACGGAGAGGTACAGGTTACAACTGTCGGATGGGCAGTACTCGCAGCAGGGTATGCTCGCGACGCAGTTGAACCATCACGTTCAGAGCAACGCTGTCAAGCCTGGAACCGTGCTGCAGCTTGACGAGTTCATATGCAACACCGTTCAGAACCGCAGGTGCGCCTTGCATGTCAGTATTTGCTTTGCTCAAGTCTGGAATACTGTTTTCAACGTGTTTGCGTGCTCACATGGGTTTGTTATATAGCTGATGCTTGTTCTTTTTAGGGTCATAATCATCCTCAGCCTAACGGTGGTTGCGGATCTGGAAGGCATCATTGGTAACCCTCAACCTTTATCAAATGACGGCACACCAGCAGCGGCGCCGGCTGCGGCACCACCGCGCGCTGCACCTCCACCAGTCATGGAGCAGAAGCCTTTCCCGAATGGGCCTCCCGCAGGGAATGGAGGCTATGGCGGCGGGTATGCCAGCAGCAATGGGCCGCATGCAAACGGTGCAGCGGGCGGAGGGTATGCAGGCAGCTCATACGGTGGTGGTGCTGGTGCTGGTTACTCAAACGGCCCTTACGGTGCATCGCCTGCTCAGCCATCCGCTAGTGGTGCATATGGCAGTGCGTATGGCGACTCAACAGTTCCCCCACCGATGTACGGCCAGAACCGAGCACCTATTGCACGCAATCAAGCGCCAGCTGCCATCACCCCAATAAGAAATCTCAACCCATACCAGAATCGGTGGACAATACAGGTACATCACTTCTTGGCTGCCCAACAGTTGGTGTTCCATGCTTCTCACGCAGTTCTCGTCTCCAATTGGTGGATGTTGAAGCATTAGCCGTAACCTCTTCATTGCAATGCAGGCACGTGTTGCAGCCAAGAGTGACATACGAAGGTATCACAATGCCAAAGGCGAAGGAAAGCTCGCCAGCGTTGACTTTGTAGACTCGGAATCTTGGGACATGCGAGCCACCATGTTTAATGACGCCGTTGACAAGTACTACGACATGCTAGAAGTGGGACGCATCTACTTCGTGTCCAAAGCCCAGCTAAAACCTGCTAAGCGGGAGTTCAGCAACTGCAAAGCAGAGTACGAGATGACTTTCGACAACAACACTATGGTCGAGCCTTGCCCAGACTCAGACGACATCCCAAGGCAAACTTTCGAGCTGAAACCCATCAGCGTGATTGAGAACGCTGCCGCAGGTGAAATCCTAGATGTTATGGGTGTGGTTACAAGCATCAGCCAGGTGCAGAGCATACAGCGTAAGAACGGCCAGGAGACAACCAAGCAGACTATGCAGATCCTTGACCAGTCTGCTCGATCTGTTGAGATCTGCTTATGGGGAGACAAGTGCTTGAAAGACGGCGCCAAGATTGAAGGCATGATGAACGCTGGTGAGCGACCGATTATCGCTGTCAAGGCGGGTCGCATTAGTGACTTCAACGGCAGGTCTGTGGGCACCATCTCCTCAACGCAGATATCGATCAATCCGGATCTGCCTGCAGCCGCGCAGTTGCGTTCGTGGTATGACAGCAACGGCGCTTCAGCGATCCAGTCTGCTGTCAACTTGACTCACGTCTCGGGGGGCGGCACGGGAAGTGGAGTGGAGCTGCGCAAGTTTGTTGCACAGATCAAGGCTGAGCTTGGGCAAGGCGAGAAGCCGGACTGGGTGACGATTGTGGGCACCCTCACCTTTATGAAGGTAGACAGCATGAGCTACCCTGCCTGTCCAGAGAAGATCGGCGACAAGAACTGCAATAAGAAGCTGCAAGATCAGGGCAACGGCACCTGGTACTGCGAACGATGCAGCAAGACTGTGACCGAAGCAACCAGACGCTACATCCTGAGCGCGTCTGTTTCTGATTGCACGGGTGCAGACTGGATCACAGCGTTTGACGAGGCTGGCACAGAAATGTTTGGGGTTGATGCCAACACCATGCACGAATGGAACATCAACAAGGATCCGCGCTTTGCCGCTGCGTTGGACGATGTCAACTTCAAGTTGCGGACCTGGAAGCTTAAGGTTAAGCAGGAGACCTACAATGACGAGACGCGCATTAAGAACACACTCGTCAAGAGCGAGCTCGTCAAGTTCGCCGCGGAGAGCGAAAGGATGCTGGACAACATTCAGCGCCTGCAAGCCAACCAGCCTGTCTACCAGAGCGTGAGCACGAGCAACGCTGCAGCAGCACCCGCAGCCTCATACGGCGGGTACAATCAGGACACCTATGGCACCAGCACGGCAACGCCCACTGCAGCTTATGCTGGAGCTGGAGGATACGCTGCAAGCGGATATGGTGGTGGCGCCAGCAATGGCCCCGCGTATGGTGGTGGTGGCGGCGGCGCTGCCGGCGGTGGCGCTGCCGACGGCGGCAATAAGTGTTACAAATGCCAGCAACCTGGTCATTGGGCCAGAGACTGCCCGAATGCGGGGGGTAGCGGCGCCGGGACTTCGGGCGGGGGCTATGGTGGCGGAGGCTACAGCGGTGGCGGTGGCGGCGGGTATGGTGGTGGTGGGGG